>CM038365.1:2108161-2663039 GCA_021464625.1 Proterorhinus semilunaris | reverse complement strand
TCGACAAACTTCTGCTTTTTTAATGACATTTAAGGCCTCAATTGAAGCTTGTCACAGTAGCTCAAACACAGTGGGAGGAAAAAGTAACATTTTCATATTTTTATGGACCGCAACATGTAAACATTCACCGGACAACGTGGAATAAGTAGTACACCCCTGAATCTCGCTGAACTGCAGCAGTTTTGTAAAGAGGAACGGTCCGAGATTCATCCTGATCGTTGTGAGCGTCTGATCTGCAACTACAGGAAACAGTTACTGCTGCAAAAGAAGAATCGGCCAGATGTTTAATACAAGGGTTCACTTACTTATTCCACGCTGTTGTCAATGTCCTCAGGTTTTTCTGCAAAATATCATGATAAACATTTTTATTGATTATAGCACGATGTCCAGGCTCTGAGGCAACAAAGCAGCCCCACACCCTGATGCTCCTGCTCCAGACCTCACAGTGAGGAGAGGGGTTAGATGTTGGTGCTGTTCCATCGTTCCTCCACACATGACGTTGTGTGTTTTCCTCCCAAACTATTCAACTCTGGTTTGGGGAAAGAGCTCTTGGATGCTCCACAGCACTGCGGGGAAAAAATACTGTGGACTGTTGGACTCAAAGTTGAACAGTTTGGGAGGAAAACACGTCATGTGTGGAGGAAAAATGGAACATCAGCATCAAAACCCTCTCCTGGAATAAGTAAGTGAACCCCTGTATTAAACATCTGGCTGACTCTTCTTTCCCAGCAATAACTGCTTTTCTGTAGTTGCAGATCAGACGCTCAAACGATCAGGATGAATCTTGGACCGTTCCTCTTTACAAAACTGCTGCAGTTCAGCGAGATTCAGGGGGGTGCACTTACTTATTCCACGCTTGTCCTGTGAATGTTTACATGTTGTGGCCAATAAATATATGATCAAATGTAAATGTTTGGGTGGTGTGAGTTTAAGCCGACACTGTTTATTCATTCTTATGATTTTAAGAAAGATCAGACCACATTTTATGATCAATTTCTGGGTTTCAGGTCACGTCACAGCGTTCCACAGGCCAATACTGTTATATGGAGGAAAAATTATTTTGTTTTTGAGGACATTTTTATTCTTGTACAGAGAGATCATGGACCCAGTGACTGATATTAATGATCATTTTTGTAATTCATACCCTTTCTTTTGAGCTACGACTTGTGTAATGTTGTCAATAGGATAAACTGGGTCCCGCCCCCCCGCCGGGTCCGGTGACATCATCACATTCCGGAACCTGCAACCCAGCGATTCAAGCAGAAATGTGAGAAATTGCTGCACTCACTTCTCCCTCCCACTGTAGTCAAAGCCGGGACTAAACCAGGACTGAGCCGGGTCCCGCGTGCCTCTGAATGCGGGGCCCGCGCCGCCGCCCGCCCGGAGTGAACACATGGGCCGCGTGGGCGTCCGCTGGCGCCCGCCCGAACAAAGAGGAACGCTACATTTTCCCGAACGCCACTAAATATCACTAAATATCTCAGCGTGAAGCGGCGACGTGTCAAGATCTGGGGCTCAGGCTGTTCCCGGATAATTTTAGACGTCGGAGCCGCCGTCCAAGGGAGCGGGAATAACGCGGAGGGGATCGAGTCGGGTGCCCTTCCGCGTTCCTCTGTGGAGGAAAGACGCCGCAGGTGGACAGGGGGAAGAGAACTACATGTAGAGGTGTCGATTTGAGACATAAATATGAGATAATAATGTATTGCAAGAGAAAAAAGGCAAATATTAATAACGGATAAAGCCAGGTTTATTTTTATTTATTTATTTATTTGAACAGGGACAGTGTACAATCTACATTAGCCTCAGAAAGGAGAGATGCATTGTACCAGGTTATAGCACTTGTGCTAATTTCCACCTGCAGTCCCTGGGCCTATTGTACATGTTTTTTATAGTGGTAGGGGAAACCGGAGTACCCGGAGGAAACCTACGCAGACACGGGGAGAACATGCAAACTCCACACAGAAAGGCCCCGTCCAGGTGGGAATCGAACCCGGACCTTCTAGCTGTGAAGCACGAGCGCTAACCGCTGTGCTACCGTGCTTTATTCGTCATTGTATTGGAGGAAGAGGAAACCGTAGCACCCGGAAGAAAACCTGCCTTCAGTCTCCTCCGATCATACGAGAAACGGTGCAGCGCCTCCTGGGTTTGTCCCTGTTTCAGAGCATGGTGTCCTGCACTGGTCGGCTCCACCTCCTCCTTCCCCGTGCGCAGCTCCCTCCGCTCCACAGCAGTCTTTCACCATCTTCCGAGGAGAGCTTAGCAGTTCATCTGTTTTATTCTCCGGAGAACATCCATTAGCCTGAACAATAGGGATCGAAGGCATCGGCGAGTCTTGCCCGGATACCTCCTCGTTTGTCCCTTCCTCGTTTCCTGTCGCGCCTTCTGTGACGCCTCCTCTGTGCTGCAGCTGTGGGGGCTCTTGGTGCCTCTTCAGTGTTTCAGAAGGAGAAATGTGTAGCTCTCAAATGTCTTTAGCTCGTAAGCTAGCTGTTTGTTTACCTTTAAAAAGCTGCTTCAGGATCATAATGGACTCTGGAAAAAAAAAATACTTTTTACTTATCACAAGTTTATACAGAATGTGTTTTAGGAAGATTTAGCACAAAAACCCGGCCATGATGAAATATCTGCTCGTGCTCTGATTGTTTTTGTTGTCTGGAATATTCCGCGGCGTGGCTTTAGCGCGGACGCCCCCCCCCCCCCCCCGTTTCTCGCTGTGGTTTATTGCGTTGGTCCGGCTCGCTCTGTGTGCTCAGTTTGTCACTATATAATCCACTTTTATTACCTGTGGCCTCGCGCGCCCGATTCTCTCATATCCAGGCGCTCCCCCGACGCGGCGAGCAAAGAGAGGGAGAGAGAGGGGGAGAGAGAGAGAGAGGGAGAGAGAGGGGGAGAGAGAGGGGGAGGAAGAGAGGGGGATATGAGAGAGAGAGGGGGGGAGAGAGAGAGGGAGAGAGAGGGGGAGAGAGGGGGAGAGAGAGGGGGAGGAAGAGAGGGGGATATGAGAGAGAGAGGGGGGGGAGAGAGAGAGGGGGGAGAGAGAGAGAGAGAGAGAGAGAGGGGGGGAGAGGGGAGAGAGAGAGAGAGAGAGAGGGGGGGAGAGAGAGAGGGGGGGAGAGAGAGGGAGGGGGGAGAGAGGGGGAGAGAGGGGGAGAGAGGGGGGGGAGAGGGATATTTTATTTATTGGTTTATTTGGTCGGGACAGTGCATGTTAATGAACATACATGGGTCTCATGCATGTAAACAAGCCACACCAGATTATAGCCTAGGGCTAATTTCCATCCGTCATGGGGGACGAGACAAAAGAGAGAGAGGGAGAGAGAGGGGGAGAGAGAGGGGGATCTGAGAGACACAAGGGTACACAAAGTTTACAATCCTTGAGAGAGAAGAGAGAAAGAAAGGGAGGAATAATGTCAGAAACATCCCGTGGAATAACGGCCAAATACACGACATCAAATATTTAGATGAATATTCTGAATCTAGATATTTAGTTTCATGTCTTAATAACTCCTGCTTTATATCAAAAACTCTATCATCTATGTCTCTCCTTTTGAGGCGTCTGAAGAGAGGGATATGAGATGGATGGATGGATGGATGGACAGGTAAGTAGAACAAAGGATGATAGAATAGAGGGGTATGTAGATAAGTAGTTGGATGGAGAGATGGATGAAAACACAGATGGAGGGAGCGATGGAGGGAGAGAGGAGACAATACCTCCGTCAGCGCAGTGGCCTTGATGGAGCCATAGCAACGGCAGAGTCTGTGAAAACGGCAATTTAAAAGAAACAAAACTAAGTTTCTTTTTGCCATAGATCTGAGCATAAAAGAAACAGGACTGAGCACCTCACTGGAGGAGGAGCCTATTGTGCATGTTGTAGGTTGACAGGAACTTAAATAACCTATGCTAAATATATAAATCCAAACATTCAAAAACAAAAGTACTGCACTGAAGTAGCTTTTTGGAGGATTTACACTTTACTCAAGTAGTATTTTACTTTCTTATTTTACTCCATTACATTTGAAAGACAGACCTGGTTCAACCCCGGGTTAGTCCTGGGTTAGTCCTGGGTTAGTCCTGGTTTAGTCCTGGTCAGTGTTGGGGTAACGTATTACAAAAGTAGTATTTTCAGTTTGTATTTTGCCAAAGGTAACTCAGAAGTAACTAAAAAGTAACTCAAAGTAGTGTAACATTTATGACACAGTAATATGTAATATCTAATACAAACATATTACATTTTTAACCCTGGCTTAGTCTGGGTTTAGCCCCGGTTTAGCCCGGGCTTAGTCCGGGTTTAGCCCCGGTTTAGTCCGGGTTTAGCCCCGGTTTAGCCCTGGCTTAGTCCGGGTTTAGCCCCGGTTTAGCCCTGGCTTAGTCCGGGTTTAGCCCCGGTTTAGCCCTGGCTTAGTCCGGGTTTAGCCCTGGCTTAGTCCGGGTTTAGCCCCGGTTTAGCCCTGGCTTAGTCCGGGTTTAGCCCCGGTTTAGCCCTGGCTTAGTCCGGGTTTAGCCCCGGTTTAGCCCTGGCTTAGTCCGGGTTTAGCCCCGGTTTAGTCCGGGTTTAGCCCCGGTTTAGCCCTGGCTTAGTCCGGGTTTAGCCCCGGTTTAGTCCGGGTTTAGCCCCGGTTTAGTCCGGGTTTAGCCCCGGTTTAGTCCGGGTTTAGCCCCGGTTTAGCCCTGGCTTAGTCCGGGTTTAGCCCCGGTTTAGTCCGGGTTTAGTCCTGCCTTTTGCTTCACTACGTTTCTATAAAGTAAAACGCCGTGTTGTTCATGTGTTTGGTTCATTCCTAAAGCCTAATAACTCACTCTCCAGACCAGTAGGGGGCGCTGTGCAGGCGTGAAGCCAAATGCCACCGACTCGCAACGAAGAACAACATTTGTCCCCGCCGTGTTGCCGTACGGAGGGCGAATTCTGCAATATTTATATTTTCTACAGCGAATACTAATAATTTGACGAAACCACGTTGACTTTTCTTGGATTAATAACTCTTTAATGCTTTAGTTTTTAGTTTTTAGTTTTGAAGCACTGCAGCCCTCACCGTCGCTAATACTTCACACATGTCTCCTTCTCCAGCTCTGCTCTTTGACGTCAGCGCCCGCACTCTGCCAGCCCTCCCACTCGCCTCTCGCCGTCTGTCAATCACCCCGGCGACATTTCCACACGCCGCACTGCATTGTGGGTAAAAAAAACCTGTTGGAGAGGCCTGCGAGGACCCTCCAGTCGCCGCCTACACCTCTTAGAGCCATTTTCTTTTCCTTTTTTTTTTGTGTTAATTTCTATATACACCCCCCCCCCCCCCTTCAGTTTCCAAGGCAACCACCGAGCGCTTGTCAAGAGTCCACTTCCTGTACTACACGTGTGAAAGAGAGGAACATCCAGATAAAAGTGCAGTTTCTCTTGACCTTGGCGCCACAAAAGGAAGTGCGCTCGTACGGCCTCGGCGGGTTTTCAGAATAAAAGCTTTCGTGGCGAGATGCGTAATCACACACTCTGGAGGAAGAAGATGAGGAAGGTGAGGAGGGAAGGAATGGAGGGAGGAAAGGAAGGAAGGAGGAGAGGAAGGAAGGAAGGGTGAAAGGAAGGAAGGAAAGAAAGAAAGTAGGAAAGGAATAAAGCAAAGAAGGAAGGAAGGAAGGAAGGAAGGGAGAAAGGAAGAACGCAAGGAAGGAAGGAAGGAAAAAAGGGAAGGAAGAAAGCAAGGGAGGAAGGAAGGAAGGGAGAAAGAAAGGAAGGAAAGAAAGGAGGAAAGGAAGGAAAAGGGGAAGGAAGGAATGGAGGAAGGAAAAAGGGGAGGAAGAAAGGAGGGAATAATGTATTTTGACAAGTCAGAAACATCCCATGGAATAATGGCCAAACACACAACAAAATATTCAAATATTTCTGAATTCGAGTCATTTAAACTGACATTGTCTTTTGCAGTGTGATCCTGCTTTATTTAAATCAAAACCTCTACTTACGGTTGTGGTCAAAATAATAGCAGTGAGTTTAAAAACGTTAAGCACAAACTCTTCATAACAGATTTATTCCGATGCGTTGGAAGCTTTGCCCGTGGTTTTCTAAATCCAAACATGAAGAGAAATGTATAATTTTTTGAAGTACTTTGTAGAACATTTTAAAAAAATAGCAGTGTTCCTGTGAAGCAATAAACTAATATTTATTTGTATGATCACAGATACTCCAGCCCAAGATGCTCTGACAACATTCCACAATTCCTTGGTTTTGTTTTCTATGGGATTAAGGTCCGGGAATTGAGCAGACCACTCCATAAAATTAATCATTTTGGTCTGGAACAAAGATTTAGCTTACTGGTGTGTTTGGGGTCATTGTCGTGTTGAAACACCCATTTCAAGGGAATTTCCTTTTCAGTATTTGGCAACATGACCTCTTCAAGTATTTTGATGTATCCAAACTGACCCATGATCCCTGGTATTCCATAAATAGGCCCCACACCACAGTTAGAAGAACAGGCCCAGATCATGATGCCCCACCAGGCTCCACTGTCTTCAGACTGGACTGTGGCTTGAATTCAGAGTTTGGGGTCTTCTGACAAACTGTCTGCCGCCCTTGGACCCAAGAAGAACAATCTTACTTTCATCAGTCCACAAAATGTTTCTCCATTTCTCTTTCGGCCAGGTGATGTGTTCTTTTGAAGATTCAAGATTCAAGATTGTTTTATTTGTCAAACCATGTGACTGATTTGAAATTATATTTATCTCATCCCTGATTGTGGAGCGGGGGATGGGGGAAGAGGGGGTGAGGGAGGGCAGGGAGTTCAGCTTCCCGATGGCCCTGTGTACGAAACTGTTCTTAAGTCGACTCGACCTGGCCCGTAGATTCCGCAGTCTCCTCCCAGAAGGCATTACTCTGAAGAGACTGTGTGATGGGTGCGTAGGGTCCCTGGTGATTATTATTATTATTCTGACGGCTTTGCGGGTGAGACGGGTGGAGTACATGTCCTTAATGGAGGGGAGAGGAGCTCCACAGATCTTCTCTGCTGGAGGCTCCTTCGGCAGGAGGCAGTGCTGGCGCCGTGCCACACAGTGATGGAGCTGGTCAGGATGCTCTCTATAGTCCCTCTGTAGAAGAACCACACAGTGATGGAGCTGGTCAGGATGCTCTCTATAGTCCCTCTGTAGAAGAGCCACACTGTGATGGAGCTGGTCAGGATGCTCTCTATAGTCCCTCTGTAGAAGTTGCACATAACAGAGGCTGGGACTCTAGCTCTTCTTAACTTGCGGAGAAAGTAGAGACGCTGATGACTTTTCTTGACCAGAGATGTAGTGTGCATGGTCCAGGAGAGGTTCTCTGTGATGTGCACACCCAAGATTGTATCCTCTCCAGCACATGTCTTTTTTGTAACACTGGGACTTCTTGCAAGTAGATTAGCTTCACACAGGCGTCGGTTTTTCCACAGAATGAATGACCGAATTAACTCCCCACCGCTATTATTTTGAACACACCCCTTTCAATTGAACATTCAACTACACAGCAGTCAGAGCATCCCATGAACGCTGGGTCTGTCTGTGTTTCTAAGAATCGACTGCACTTCCTGGTAAATTGTTGTCCATGTAGTTCTGATTTAAACCAAAACCTGTGACTAATCTGTCAGTGTGCCGCCATTTTGAATATAACCTGTGCATCTCCTCGACTACATCTCGAGACGTCTTGAACCTGACCTTCTGCTTGATTTACATCACAAAAAGCCGGCGTTCATCAAAGCGGCGTTCCCTGCTCCAAACACATTTTATTACAAACGCCCACACTCCTCCTCGCTCTTCGCTCCGCTCCCTCCTCCTCTTCCTCCCACGATTAGCTTTTGACTCCCGCGAGCGCGCCGATTGTGCTCAAGTATTTTCGGTGACATTCAAATCGCCTTTTTTCTCCCTCGCCGCCTTTGAACGGGACCGGGTGCACTCGAACCCGAGAGATTTCCCTGTCCCGCTCTGCCGTTCAGACTCCGCTGTCTACTTTCTGAATCATCGGCAGAATCGCTTCATGTAATGTGGTAATGGATTTCTGCGATTGAAAATGACCACGTTCACGGGACAGTTTCACATATGGGGCAGATGAGCTTTACTTCACATGGATTTGACATGACTGATGACTCTCGCTATGCATCGTGGTCTTTATTGTCCATCACTGCCATAGGGAAACCTTTCAGCCCATTAGCATTAGCCCGCTCAATGTATTGTTTACTATAGCCGTTAGCATTAGCCACCAAACGTCTCAAATTATGAACGATCCAGATGTTCTCAGCCGTTGTCAATTCATCGACCACATCTTGGATTTACTTCAGATACAGATAACCGTATAAAAGTGTCCTCTGAGCTAAATGCTAACTCAAATTCAGTCAAGTTTCTACATTTTGCGGGTCAGATACGCATCCAGTGGCCGCTAAACATCACCTTATACGATGTTAAAGGGGGGGTATTATGTAAAATCGACTTTGTCAAGCTTTATATCATGTTATTATGTCATTCCCTCATTAAACACATGCCTGGAGTGTCGCCTCGGCTCATTCACATATTTTTGAGTAATCAGTAAAAACCAATGGCCGCTGACTGCTCTGCTTTTTGACTACGACACTGGAGGCCGCCATTGCTCCACCTTTGCTGTAGTACCTCCATATGGCCGCTAGTCCCCCATTGGAATGCATTGGACTTTAGACACGTTAAAAACAACTTTAATGCCCGGTGCTTAATGGTTTAGAAGTGGCTAGAGCTAGATATTTCTCCTGTGGTTACGCTGGGTTAAAAACAATCTGGGGCACTGGGCTTTTTATCGTAGAAATACATTTTCGAAATCTTGCATAATTAATGAGGGCCTGACTTTGATTGACAGGCCGTTTACGTCGCTGCCTGGCCATGGGCGCGATTACAACAGAAATACACGCCCATTACACGCCCCGCGAGGGCCAAGCAGGGCCGGGTCTACAGTCAAGATCCCGCCCTTATGCCCTTTTTAGGAACATGCTTCGTCAGAGATGGAGAAGCCTGTAAATCCGCCATGATTTCCCCCACGTACGTGGTCATTTTGGTAAACGGGGAGGAGTGAGGAGGAGCTGTCTATTCTTTATACAGTCTATGGTAAAAACTTAGACAGCGGCCATTTTAGGTGTAGCTATGCCTCAGTCCTCCTAGGAACGCCCCCACCTCCTGGAGACGCCTCTGGACCTTTCGTCAGCAGCCAAGCCCCCAACCACTGCTCCTCAGCTCAGCAGAGCCCCCTCCCCGCACAGGGTTGTTGTTTCAATGCCACAGTAGTGTGCTGAAGGGGGCGTGTCGGAAAGCTTCTTAAAGAGACAGAGGCCTATTTCAAGACGTTCAGTACGGCCATTTTGAGAGAGCAATTTTATTCAAGGCAGTTATTTTAATTTACTGCATATACAGACCAACAGAAGGTCATCATTGTAGTGCTATAGACTGGTGCTATGTGATGGAAAAAAGCATAATACCCCCTCTTTAATGATAAAGACGCCACAGAAATTATATAAAGGCAAAGTACAAAATGTGATGAGTTCAACCTGGATAGACTCAAACAGACGAAAGCGGCGATTAGGAAGATTTATTGACGTGTATTAGTTTTGGCGATCGGACCCGGCGGAGACATCGATGTATGGATGGATGGATGAACAGCTTGGAGTTAGGCGTGTCTTACCCCGGAGCCTGGACACTGGTGGTGGTATAGGAGACCCGTGAGGGACGCAGCAGGGAGAAGCCGTGGGCAGAAGAGCTGGAGAGGGGGCGGAGGTGGGTCGCAGCGCAGCTGGGAAGCGAACGATCAATGATTGCTGGAGGCTTAAAAGCGGGACCGAGGGCAATGATTGGCTGCGACGGAGGTGCGGCTCGTACACTGATGGGCTGAGGCGGAGGCGTGGCCTTCACAGATGCGACCATTGGCTGGAGGCAGTGTTAATTTCGTCGACTAAAATATTTAGTCTTAATTTTAGTCAAAGGGATTTTTCTGACGACTAAAATTGGACTAAAACTAAATTTAAAGTTTTTCATGCGACTAAAACTATGACTAAAATGTCCAGATATTTTAGTCGACTAAAATGAGACTAAATAAAAATGGAAAGGAGAGACTAAAATCATCCAAACTTCTATTGACCGTCTGAAAGAGCCTCATATCATGTAAATCCTCTGCCAAAGGAACAGCTCTGAGCTTTGTTCATGAGGAGCAGCTCCATGAAGCAGGACCTCCATTAAATATGATTATAATGAATATTATTAATACAAAATCGACTAAATGTATCTTAAATTTAGTCGACTAAAACTCAACTAAAATTGAATTACATTTTCTTCAAAAGACTAAGACTAAAACTAAATTAAAATATGTTGTCAAAATTAACACTGACTGGAGGTAGGTGGGACTGAAATGTTGTCTCCCCGGTTGAATTCGGCTTCATTCGTGTGAAATCTCGAGTGGACATTCGGACACGGCCCTGTAGTTTCACGCGTGTCAGTGCTTTTGTAGATTTTTGGATCGGCTGTCGCAGCACCAGGTGGAACTGATCCATGATGATCACAGCCACCAGGTGCACCTAGTCACCTCAAAGCTCCTGCGCTCGATATCCAGGTGTTTGATCAGAAGTCCGAGGACCCGAAGAGTCAGGTCTGTTCCCCTCTTTGAACTCATTTTCTCTGACGGATTTTGGTGTTTTGTGATCGGGATCTGAGAAAGATCAGATTAGGTTTGATTTGCATTATAGAACTACATGGCAGTATAACAGAAACCATTTCCGAGTGAATTAAAATCAGTGAAATCAGCAGAATTAGATCAGATTAAGCTGTTCACGGCGAACAATGAACACTCTCTGGAGCGATTCCAATTTGACTTTGGGGCTCAAACCGAGCGCCTCATTCAAAACGTGATTTCACTGTAATGGAGCTTTCGGTGGCGGTTCTTGGCACGGCGTCGGTGGATCTGGCGGCGCCAAAACTCGCCTCGGCCAAAACCTCCCGCCGCAGCGTCCAACAACAAAAATAACATCTCCGGAGGAAAAAAAAAAATGAAATAAAAAAATAAAAACATCGGTACAACAGGATGAGGACACAGAGGCGTAGCGGCTCTCGTGCTTAACCACCGCTTTACGGCGAATCAATCAATCAAGCGCCGGTTTCTCGAGAACAGCGCCCGTGTCCAAAGCTCATATAAAATATCCTCCCTCTATCCGCCAGTCACAGATAATAATAGGCCGGATCATGACGCATTATTTTGTCACTCAATCTTTTGGAGAAACGCAGATGCCTTTGTGAGAAATGTCAATCAGTTCGAGGACACACGGGCTTCATTTGAAAACTAGGAACCTCCAGCTCCTGCACTAGCGCCGATTTTGATTCTGGACCAGGGGCTTGGATCACATTAGAAGGCGTGGAACGTTTTAACTTGAGACGCTGCAGGTGAATAAAAAGAAAACCTAATAAATATAGAGATGTGAATTTGAAACTCTTGCTGAACATTACTGAGATAAATGTGAGGAAATAAATGAATTGTGAGCTTTGTGTTTTCACATAAAAATAAGGTGTTTATGCATAAAAAATGGATATCTAAATAATGGATAGGTGTTTTTTATTTTTATTTTGTTGACATATTGGCTACAAAGATTTTTCCGGAGGGGTTTTGAATAAGCTATTCATGGGTCGTCTTATAAGCGATGGGTCTGGGCTTCGAATGTGCAAACTGCTGTGTCCTTGGACATGGAGACCGTGTATGAACTCTGGGGTGTAAAGTGTCAGGAGGGCTCTGGACTCTGTGGAGGAGGTGAGGGGCAGGAGGGTGTTAGCCAAGCTCACCTCCATCATGGACAACACCTCCCACCCACTGCACGGGACTGTAGAGGAGCTGAGCAGCTCTTTCAGTGGAAGGCGGAGCAGGTCCTTCATCCCCACTGCTGTCGGACTGAACAACCAGACTCTTAACTAACATGTGCAATAACCTCTGTCAAACACTTGCACTATGACTGTAAACCTGCACTGCTAATACGGACATATTTTTTAAATTATAATCTGTTTATTTTTTTTGTCCCTTAAAGTTTGTGGCAGTCATTGTATATACGATACCTCTATTTACTATTTAATTATTTCCTGTCTGTTCCTGAGAGCTGAATGTAAGTGAATTTCTCCATTGTGAGATCAATAAAGGCGTGTCTTATCTTATACTTTAAAACCGTTTTACGCTCACAGTCATTACTGATTTGTATTTTATATGTATTTTATATAAATTGTTATCATTGGGGGATTATCGCTTTGGGCGGCGCAGTCCCGAACTTTGAGAAAGGCTGCTTTACTAGGGGGAAAAAAAGAGATATAATGCTTTTAAGGAACAGTTACTTACATCTTTATAGACTGGATCTCCAGCCTCTCGCTCCATCTAGTGTTCACAAGTGGTCACTTCAAGTTCAGACACTTATAAACTGTAACTAATCTACTTGTAAACTTAACTTCCATAAATATAATTAGTATTGATGATTGTGTTACATTTCTCTCGGGTCATTAGTAAAACCCAGGTCTTTGCTAATAATTTAATTTCTCTTAAAAAAGGGAAATGAAGCGTTGGTGCTCATGTGAGTGGAGCTTCCGCGCGTGGCCACTGGAGGGCACTGTTTACCTTCCATTCTCACATTCACTATTGGACTCTCCCTCCATAGGCTAAGTTATCTATTGTAATTTTTGAAAATGTCTGACTTAAACCTGTTTATTTTATCTTCTTGAGTTCCGTTTATGTTCAGCTCTGATTTAGATCCAGGCTTCATTCAGTGTTAGTCCAGACTCCGGGTTTGTTTAGGCCCAAATTATCCACATTTAGTCCAGTTTTAGGTGCAGCCCTCAGAATAAGAACGGGTTTTATTGCCAATGTTGAAACACAGACTCGTGATGTAAACACGGGGAGGCACCGCCGGGCATAACTCCTCTGGCCCCTTGGACGGATTTGAGAATGATGAGACACAACAGGCACATTTACATTTTCAGGTTTTTGGCCAAATTGTCTTTAATTTAATTATTGCACTGATTCAATGCTTGAAGCCATTTTCTCAAAATGCATTTTTCTCACATTGATGTGCGAAAATGTCTCTAATTCTCCAACAGACTTCACACTTTCCATTCTTGACAGATTTCTTTTCCAGACGGATCTAATTCCTAGCCAGATTTATTGAGTTTTGAATGGCAATAAACAAGGCAATTATTATTATATATATTTTTCTTTTACAGATTTTTCTGAAAAAGTCTTTGTAACTAATGTGTCACAAATCAAAACCATACATTTAAATCCGGGTCGATTCATTATTCAGATTTCGTTGCCAAAAATATGGGAAATATTAGGCACTGCTTTTATATGACAACTTGCAATACACTTTTTTCTCATATTTATGTCCGTAATCTACCGTAAAAGTTTCAAATTGATATCATACATTTTAAAAGTTTCTCAATTCACTGCAACTTTAAAATACTCAAAAAAAAAATAGAAATATTGTCAATTCCTTTGAGATCGACTCCCAGAGCCCCTGTTTAGTAATTATAGTCAACCAACACAGTTTAGTGCTCGTGTTTTTTTTTATTTTTTTTTAAAGAAGATACAAAAATGCATGATAAGCTGCAGGTTTTGTTGACATTTTTTTTGCCCAAAATGTGCCCGTTTACTTTTGAAAATCTAAATTGCTGTTGTTCCCAGGAAGCGGTGGCGACGTGGTTAAGCCCTGGCCTTGAATCCACGGAGCTCACGCTAATTTATTTTGATATTCTCTCCGTCACACGAGCTCCACTCAAATTCGACTATTTATTAGAGAAAGAACATCCAGACCGTTTATAATCGCGGTCTGGAACTGAACAGAGCTTTTAATTTTACGGAAATTTCCAATGCTTGCAAATATTCCTATCAAAAGTATTGACAGGGCGCAGGGCACGGGTAGATCGCACAGACACTGGGGGGGGGGGGGCTTTAAAAAAAAGAAAGAATTTTAAGATCAATACGTTTGGGGTGCAGAGTCAGTGAAGGGAGAGTAATGTTGCCTCAAATGATAAAAGCTCCACAACGGCACTGATTTGGGCTTCAAACTTAAAAAACAGAGCCCATCTTTACGCCCAGATGGAAACGACACTTTATGTTTACACATAGTGGACCCAAGAGGAAACAAGTACAGTGAGAAAAGTATGGGCCCAAGGACTGACCCCTGAGGTACCCTAAGCCAGAGGGGCTGTGGTGGTTGAAAAAAAAAAAAATCCCCAATTTGCCAGAGGTGGGAAGACGAGGAGGGTTCACATCATTGGGGGAACCTGTACTTTTCTTTTGTTCTAAAAAAAAAAGAAGCAGGGTGACAAGGTTCAAATTGATTTAAAATAGCAGGATAGGTTGCTGAAGTGCCAGGGTCCCCCACTTTATCTTTACTTTTACCAAAAGATGCTAAAAATCCTCACATTTTTGACGAGTCTCTGGACAATGGGATTCGGGGGCACGGGCACTTTTATAATAAATTAAATAAAAATAAATAAATTAAAATGAATAATTTAAAAGCATTTATAAATAAAAGAATAGGAAAAAAAAATGACATAATAATAATAAAAAATAAAAAAAACATTCAGTCAAGGTTTTCCATTAAAAATAAAATAAACAATAAACTGTAAAAAATAGAATTTGTAGAATCGGGGCGGTGGTCCATCTTGTAGCAGGCTGTAAAACCCCTATCCGGCCTACAGGTACCGCTCTCAACTAGTGCTGGGACGTTACAAAGCATCAAACGTGCCTCAAAGGGCATCACAAAGCATTAAAATCTGACCTATTTTACCCTTTAGTATCCACGTGCCGCGGCGGACAGAAAATCGAATTACCGTAATGTGTCTAATCTCGTGCAGACGGTTTCTCATTCGGAGCAGACGGGGAGGATCCGAGCCGCGGACTTCAAAGTGGAAAATAAATCTTAATTTGTTTTGACGGTGAGGTTTTTTTTTTTGCGACGCTGATGACAAAACCATTTAAGAACCAAGATCGTCAAAGAAACACAGAAACTTTGGGTTAAAAATGGTAAAACTATGGGCTTTAGGCGGGGGAAGGCAGAGTAGTGTTGTTTAGGAGACAACCAGATATAACCATTTCCCAGACTTTTTAGGATTGGAACATTTGGTTTAAAAAACAGGCGGGTAGGCTCAGAACCACAGAGTCCAGATCTTAACCCCATTGAGAATCTTTGGGATGTGCTGGACATGGCATTGCGCAGTGGTCACACTCTCCCGTCATCGATACGAGATCTCGGTGGGAAATAAGTGCAACATCTTTTGACGCTGCAGAAGCTTATTGAAACAACGGCACAGCAAATGTGTGTTGTAATCAAAGCTACAACCTAATATAACCTAATATCGGCCGATATTTGGGTATTTTCAATATCGGCCGATATCACCGTAACCGAAAGTGATAGAGACTTCCTGTTTTTTTGCACTGGCCCTCCCACAGCATTCTAGGCCTCAGGGGAGTGGAGAAAAATCGATCACGCGTTTGTTCACCTATTTCGGAACCATAAGAGATGGACATGAATATGAATAAACATGAATATACAGCGCCCCCTGCAGCCACAGTTCAACACTGACACGTTTAGAAGCTCCATACACAGGATTATAGACCAGACATTTTTTTTTTAATATTAGCCAAAAATATCAGTGGTGCCCCTCCTGGAGCCGCCACCTTAACGTGGTGGAGGGATTTGAGTGCCCGAATGATCCTGGGAGCTCTGTTGTCGGGGGCTTCGTGCCCCTGGTAGGGTCTCCTAGGCAGAGCCGTGGGAAGATATTTTTGCTATGGGGTGCTGAGAGACAAGATTGCCCCCAAAAACTCTATTTTTATGTGTTTATTTCCTATTTATTTAACATTTCCTGTAATGCAAAAACAATTCACCAGGGGGAACTGGAGCACCCTCAGCAACCTGGGTTCCCACGGCCGCGCTCCCAGCGTAAACAGGGTTGACTGGTCAGACAAAGAGCGGTTCAGAAGCCCCTTATGAGAGACCAACAGGCCCGGTTAGAACCATGAGGCGTCCTTCTGTGGACCCACCACCTGCAGGGGGCGCTATAGGGGCTGGTACAGCTCCAACAGCCCCCACGACCCGGCAACGGACAAGTGGAAGAAAATGGATGGATCAATGATGCATACCTGCACATTGGCACCTGCCAAAAATCTGTATCAGCCTCAGAAAACCCCTCATAGGTCGACCTCTGTTAGGTGATTGAAACCTTTATTATAATAATAAATGTTAACAAACATCAAATTAAATTACTTGAAATATCGGCCTATATATCGGCTATCAGCCAACTCCCTTCATATCGGTACTGGACCCCAAAATTCCATATCGGTCGGGCCCTAGACTTTTATTTTTGCTGTGACGAGGTTTTTTGACGAGACAGTGTATTTTTTTTATTTTTTTTGTAACAATCGTTTAAACAAACTTCTGAAATAAAAAGTGGGGTAATTTTCTGCACAATTTATCCGATGTTTTGTCTGTCGAGTTGAAACGATTTAAATATCAAATCTATAAACTGTGTAATGGGCTCCTGACACTGTTTCCCCTCATACTACTTTTACTACGACCTCGCTTGGCCCGTTTCCTGTTGTATAAACAGCGCGGTTGAACCTCTCGATACAAAAGTATGTTCGTTCTAACTTTAGAGTGGAGTTTTCCGCTCGGAGTATAGGTCACCCTCCCCGCACGCTCTACCTTCACACACGTTTGTAGGTCACCACCATTGTTTCAAAGCAAACCCTCATAATTAGTGAGTTTTTCCCCTCACATTTTCATACTGTGCAAAACTGAAAGGCCGTTTGTGCCGGATTGAACCGTCCCAGGACGTTTGGCCCAATCACGTCCACGTTCTGCGGCAGGTGCAACGGGTTCCTCTCGCACAAAGTGGAAAGGAAAAGGCATCTGTCAGACACTGGAAAGTCAAACGCTCGTCAGACAGATGCGGCAAACATTTCGCTGCCAGGAGCCGGCGGAGTCGCAAGTTTTCGCAGGAGAAAAAAAAAAAACACACGAGGTAACTGTCAGTGACTTGGGACGAATCGAGTCCATTATCTACCAGTGCTGTCATTACCGGGATGAAGTGTCCAGAAGAACGAGGTGTCCAGTCCTGAGAGACGTCAATGTGAGAAAAGTGGGAACCCTGACGGATGGGCTGAAACGTCAAGAGTCTGAACGGAATTAATTACACGCAGAAGTCCGTGGAGCCGTTACTGTGGAGCTGGGAATAAGTCACCAAATGCAACTCTCAAGTCCAAGTCTTGAAGTTCGAAAAGTCCCACGTTGAGTCCAAGTCACTTGGTCCTGGGGAGGGTCCTGGTCGAGTCACACCATCATAGAGTTAAATGGAAACAGTCTCCACTTGTATAGCGCTTTTTCCACCTACATTAGGCACTCAAAGCGCTTTACAGCAAGGGACGACTCAGATTTTAATTTAATTTTTTAATTTTTTTATTTATTTGAACAGGGACAGTGTACAATCTACATTAGCCTCAGAAAGGAGAGATGCATTGTACCAGGTTATAGCACTTGTGCTAATTTCCACCTGCAGTCCCTGGGCCTATTGTACATGTTTTTAGTGGTAGGGAAAACCGGAGTACCCGGAGGAAACCTACGCAGACACGGGGAGAACATGCAAACTCCACACAGAAAGGCCCCGTCCAGGTGGGAATCGAACCCGGACCTTCTAGCTGTGAAGCACGAGCGCTAACCGCTGTGAAGCACGAGCGCTAACCGCTGTGCTACCGTGCCGAGAAACTACAAAAAACTCTTTATTACCACAATCAATATTTCTGAAATTCAACAGAGTTACTGAACATACTTATTCATCGGGCCCATTAGCCAAAATGCTGCACCTACTGCTATGAAAGTAATATTTACCAAAATCGCTACATCCGGGCTAGCTGAGAAAAATGCTAACGGCGCAGCAGCTACGCTAACCCCGGAAGTAGAGACTTTAGTAAATAATACTTTTTTAGCAGTAGGTGCGGCATTTTTGGCTAATGGGTCTGAAGAATAAGTAGCTTCAGTAACTCTCTGTTGAGTTTCAGAAATATTGATGGTTGTTTTTAAGAGTTTTTTTCGTGGACAGCGTGTCAGACGTATTTATCAGTAGTGACTCAACAGCTAATGCAGTTGTTCCACGGCTTTTTCTCCACTTTTTAACACGATTATAATTAAGATTTTGCTCAAACTGTTACCCAGCTTTCTTTAGTTTGACCATTTGTGTGACTTTTATAGTTTCACTTCCTCACTGGACACTGACAAGAAGTGACATAGGGTGGCAAACTATTTTAGACTGTTGCCGTGCCAACCATGTTATGTCAATTGAAAAATGAGTCAAACTGCTGTGGAACTTCCTGTCAGTAGCTTCAAAATAAAGATAGCATTACTACATTAAAATTGCTGCGTCCCTGAAATCAAATGATTACTTACAACAGATGTTATCGATCTAAATAATAATAATAAGATTGGTCAATAGTGATTGGATTTATGGCTCTTTTCTGGGAGCCGAGTCTATGGGATCAGTTTATTTCAACAGACTGGCTCTTTTTAATGTAAAACGTTAACAACACCCGCCAGATAACACATAACAATCTAAAATTACAATGGGACTGACGCTTTTAAAACTGCAGCAACAGCACCAACTAAACACAGAACGCTACGCTAACGCAGAGCTAACCCACTCCTTCCCCCCAGATGCTAACCACACGCGCTAACCCTCTCATTCCGATGTGCCCTGCAGTCCGTCAGCGCGACAAATGATCCGGGAAAACGTCTAAAAACAAACCCAAAGTGCCCTCATTTTCACTCGGCGATCCATCGCGATCCGTCTGACAGACCCTCGCCCGCCATGTGGACCTGCTTCCGAGCGCTACAAGCTAGCGCTGCTGGGTGAGCTTCAGAGCGGAACGTCACAGTGTGGCTCGGTTTTTGGCGAAGTCCGACCGACTCGCCGTCGGTTTGGTGAAAGTCGAGTGACGGGTTTTGGTTTGGCCACATCTAAAGAGCTTAGAGAATGAGGCTAGCGGGTAATTTTACTGCCGTTTCAAATTTGGGAGGAAGTAAGGGAATTTGGGTTCTACACTCTTTCCAAAATCTTCACAATACGGTGTTAATTAATATGGGAAATTATAACTGAGGTCATTGTCTCACAACTTATGTACTTACAGCAGCATGAACAGACACCACATGTTCTAGTCTTGTTCTTAAAGTCCATATGACAGGTTTGAATGCTTTTGAAAATATGACTTATTTAGAAGGATAACATCAGATCATTGTATTTCAGTGAAGCAGCGATTTTAATGAAGAAATCTTGGGCAGAAAAGTTATTTTTATTCCTGCTGACGGGAAGTGACATAGAACAAGGTAAAGTTCTGTTTGACTCATTTCCCATTGACTTGACCGCGACCCGGCCCCGGATAAAGCGGAAGAAAATGGATGTAGAAAATGAGATGTTTATAAAAGGAAAAATCCGTAAAACATTTTTTTTTTTAAATCATCTTGGGTTTTTTTAAATTCAAAAATCAATAAATCAGGTTAGGAATTAGATATTAAAAAATCCGTCTGGAAAACCCTGACGTCTGTATGAGCTACTAAAGTGGAGATACTGTCGCGCCAATGAGAGAAAAATGCATTTTGAGACGACAATTCCCCATATAAATCTATGGAGAAACATTGAATCAGTGCAATAATTAAACATGCTATTGTCAAGATTCGTTTTTTTGTTCCAGGTGAAAGTCTATATGTTTTTGCCAGTAGTGTCTTCCCTTAAAAGTACCTCAAAAAGTTACTCATGTACGCAAATACGGCTGTAATACTCCTTAAAGAAAATCAACAATGCACTCGTGTTTTGGTCCACGGCTCCACTCGTTCCCCCACAATTGGCCGGAGTTCCTTGAATGCGCCGTGGGAATTCTCCCGTGTTTATCCAGCTCGAAACCGCGACGTCTGTCTCCGCGCCAACTGGGTCAGCCTCCCTCTCCAAGAGCCGCCGAAAAAAAAAAGCCCAGAAAAAAATCAAAACCGTCTCGTTCCTCCTCTTCGATCTCGGGGCACGTTTTCTCCCCCAATCCCCGAAAAAAAATGGAAGAAGCCACGAGCCGCCGCAACAAGGCCCCGCACTTACAATAACAGGGGAGAGGAATCGCTGAGGTGCGCACATTTTCCTCCCAGCGTGGAGGGATTTGCAAAAAAAAAAAAAAAAGGGGGCGCACGTGGTGTTGTAGTTTTTCTGGGGTTAAACGCTTCCAGACGCGCCGCACATGTGGGTCCGCAATAACAAGCGCTCCTCTGTGTTTTTGCTGCTCATTGTTTTTCGACTCCCGACGCTAAGTGTGCGCCGGGTCCGTGCCAGTCGCGCTCCATTACTCAATAACATTCGAGGGAGATTGAACTCGAGGGGGGGTTGAAAGGGCAATTCCAGGAATACCCTCATTTTTGTGCGAGAAGTTGAATAGTTGAATAGGAAATTGTAAAAGGCTCGCGCTGGAGGGATTGTGGGACTGCTCTGTTCTATTATTATGACTTATTTGTACATTTAGCTCGTTCTTCTTGAATTGCTATTTTCTGATAATCCACACGCCCTTTGTGGGACATTCTAGGGCCTATCTCACCCGTTCTGATTGCATACAAAGGGTCTAGTTCACCGGCCTGGAGACTTGTTGGAGCCTAGAGTCGCCACTGGTCACGTTTCCGAGATGTCTCTTGGAGATAAGGCGAGTCTCCGGGTAGTCTCGGTGAAAACGAACAGGTCCTCATGGTCTCCGAGGGGTCTACACGCTAACGCTAACGGCCTGTCAGTCAAAGTCCGGCCCTCATTAGTATAGATTTCCAAAATGTTTCTCACGAAAACCCGCCTGGTTTCTTTAATCGTCACTAACCCAGCGTTATCACAGGAGGAATATCCAGCTGTAGAACGTTCCAAAGAAATAGAAACCAGGCTTTACAGTTGTTTATAACGTGTGTATGGAGGTACTGCAGCAATGGCCCTAGCGTCGCGGTCACAAAGCAATGCAACCAGTGGCCATTGGTATGGATCTCCTTGGTATCCGACAGGTCTCTGAGACACTGCAGGGACGTCACAGAAACGTCGGTTCAGGACAACAAACGGTGTTCACGACACAACTGCTTGAGACCGCTCGTTGAGACCTCTCGTAGACCACATGGAGACTCTACGAGAGGTCCACGCTGAAACATGAACATGTTTTGTTTTCACCGAGACTACCTGGAGAATCGCCTTATCTCCAGGGAAAGTCTCGGAGACAGTTCGGTAACTAGTCTCCAGGCCGGTGAGATAGACCCCTTATCTTATTTCCGCAAAACATTAAGCCATGAAATGAATTGCTACAATTAAGGCCTTAAATGTCAGGAAATGCGTTAAATTTGATTCCAGTCATTAAATCTACATTAAATCCTATTTATACAGCACTTTTCCACTACATCACACCCCAAAGCGCTTTAGATCAAGAAAGTGTCTTGCTTAAGGACACAGCAACAGTGTGCATCGAACTCCCGACCCTCCACCTGCTGATCCACATTAAACTGCAGGTTTTGAATGTTCTTTCCCTTTCACTGTCTTCCGATCTGTCCAATTGTAGACAAATGGTGACAAATCTGTCTCCCCTCTTGTTGTGACCAAACCCTTTCTGTTCCGTCAGCGTTGACATGGCAACGCAAACCCCACAGACCTTGGCTTCGATCACGAGCTGATTTTTCCCATCCACCGACTCGTCAGGAAAAGGGCTTCACTCTCGCTGTAACCGCAAAGACGTACGTTCATGTGCAGAAACTGAACATTTTGGGGATTGACTCCAAGTACCGAGAAGCCACGGACGAAGGAGGTCAAGATCCGATCGTATCCCTCCAAATCGTCCAGACCTTTGACCCCGTCCCATCTGCGTAGATAATGGTCCTAGTTCTATAAACACAGAGGAGGACAATAAAGCCATTTTATTACAACTTTACGGCGCCGCTGGAGACGGGTAGAGGTAACGCGTATAGATTCCCAAACGCAGCAGCTGGGGCTCAGGCGGGGGAGGGAGGGGGGGTCGCACCTCGCAGCGGCCCCAGACGAGGCTCGTTTGGTGGGGTGAGTTTCCGAGTGGGCCCCCCCCTCTCCAGACCTCCAACAGCCTCACGTGTGGTTTCCTCAGCGCCGCCAAGGCCAAATAAAGTTGAAGCATCAGGAAGTTGGTCCTCTGCTGTGGAGTTATTTTAAATAGATTCTAATTTTACATGTTTTTTGGGGGTGTGGGGCCGCCCAGACTGCTTTTTGTTTCTGTTCAGAAGCGGGACCGTCTGGAACTTTGCTGGAAGTTTTATATCGATTGACCACTAGGTAAATATTTCCTTAAATGTACCTATGTGGATACTGACGCTTCAGCTTCTTCTTGTTGCCGTCTGTGGAAAGTTTTTGTCCCGTTCCAAACGTACATTGATTGTTGAATAAGTTTTCATTCAGTGCAATAAAAAGTACATTTCACACAATGGTACAGAGGGAACAAAACAACAAGACCTCATCCAAAGAGAATTTGAAACATTTCAGCAGCTACATTAGCACAGACCAACTTACAAACTCACAACATTTGAACTGTTTATATAATTAATTGAAACGAAGCACAACTACAACAACGATCTCGTTTCATGTACGATGTCTAGTACAAAGTAAAAAAATGTGATCCTTAATATATTTCTTTCAGATTTGTTACCCGTGATTACCGAGAGTTACTTTTTTTGTACCTTTATAACATAAAAGTAAGTGGCGCTAGCCCACAGTTAGCTTTGCCCGTTAGCCTGTTAGCTTCTTCTTCGTGATTCCATTATTAGTATTGGTAACGATGACCTAACCCTAACCCTAACCCTGACTACGGAAAGGATTTATTAAGGTGAACAAGTTACTTAGTACTGCTTTAAAACTAAAAACACATACAATGGGCTAATCCACCAGATGAGACGCCCACTGCTCCCCAGAGGTTGCCCCAGCGACCATCTTCTCTAAAACACTGGAAAATGGGATATCTTGATGAGTTAAAATGACAAAAAAATAATAATATTTGTCCTTAATTGGAGTAACATTCAGTATCATTTGATCTGTAAATATCGGGGGTTCTGTGTGAGAAAGTTTGAAATATTATAATCTGTAAAACACTCTGTGACGCACCTATGTCTGAAAAGCGCTTTATAAATAAAGTCTGATTGATCATCTTGCAATATATGTATATTAACTTATGTATTTTTAACTCATAAAAATACAGCTAATTTTACTTCTCAAATCTAAGGCACATTATGTAAAAATATAGCAGCAATAAAATAACGCTGTCACTTGTGTCCTTCTGTTTCTGTCAGTCCTTTTTAGATTAAGCCGTATTAGCTGCATATTCATCTAAGACCGCCTTTATTTTGAAAGCTCTTTCTTCTTTGACCTGTGTTTTCCCAGGGTCAAAGAGGGAGTAGTTAGCGCTGCGGGTCACTGAAGGTGAGGGCCATCTGCTAAGCTAATTAGCCTGCTAGCATAGCGCTGCATAAAAACAGACAGACTCTTAGCCCTGAAGCGAAAGAAAAGGGGGAAGAAAAGGGTTCCTGGCTGGAGCGAGTCGCACGAGAAGAGCTTTTTTTCCCCCTAAGATGACAAAGTGAAACCGGATAGACCCACTCCCCAAATATTTGTACGAGGAAGGAAAACGAAACGGTGATGGATTCGGGTTTTTTCAGTGGCCCGAGCCCTTTCCAAGGAGCTCCCCAAAGACTTTCTACATTTCTACAGAGGTTTGTTTCATGACATGTCTCGGAAAAACAACTCTGATGTTTACACATTTACAGAATATATATCCTTCAAAATCAACAGGTTTTTTTTGCATCTTCTGACCTTGTTGTAAAGCTGTTTCCTCGTCAAAGTCATACAGAGAGTAGTATATTCCTGATTCACGCTGCTTTCAGTAAACGTATTCACTGATTCAATGTTTCTCCATAGATTGATTTGGGAAATTGTAATTACAAAGGCCATTTTCTCACATAGATACAGACAGAACTTGAAATTCGTGTTCGAGGCAGCCAGAGGGAAAACAAAGACGAGAAACAAACAGAACTTTCTCCACTTCTTTCTCCATTACTTTAACAAACGCTGAATTCTGCATATATTTCCCGACTAAATAAAAGCTAGAGAAACACGGAAAGGAGCAAAGTGGTTCGACGGCTCAAAAATACTTCAAAAACGGACAATGCTAACCAGGAAGCTACATTAGCTTCATGCTACATGCTAACAAGTGCAATTTTTTCCGCTTCTACTGAACAATCTGCAGTGATAAAACATCCATATAGACCCGATTTTGGCTTGAGATTGTGTGTGTGTGATAAATGTGTTTATAGTCCACCAGAAAATGGCTAAAAAGAGTGAAAAATGTGTGATTCCCATGAGAGGTTAGCCTATGTCCCCTCGTATGTCGCGTTGCCGTCTGTATCTATTGTGGCGCCAATACCTCCGCTAACCTGAAATGTCTTGGACTTAAAACAAGAGGGCTTTTCAAATATCTAATTCCTAGTTTGATTTATAGAGTTCGGGAAATTCCACTGTTACCATGGAGATCCGCCATCTTTGTGGCTGTTAGCATACATTTTCCATAGACTAACATTGGCTAAAAAACAGTATAAAAAGTGGAGAAAAAAGCCGTGGAACAGCTCTGTTAGCTGTTGAGCTACATCTAACTCACTGTGGTGTCCCAAGGGTTTTAATGTGAACAATAACTCCAGTATTTTACCTTTTAAAATCTCCATTAGTTTAGCTGATCCCGTGAATCTTAGCGGTATGACGTCACAATTAAAATTAAAACTAATAAGTCAACAAAACAAACCAATACATTTAGACCTTGATGCATTTTGTCGCAGAAATATAATCAATTTTAGGCATTTTTGGGCATAACATTTCTCAGTTTTGATATGAAAACATTAAATGACAGAAAACTTGCAATACACTTTTTTCCTCTCATTTATGTCAGTAACCCACAGCAAAAGTTTCCAATTGATATCTTTGAATTTTAAAAAAGGTTCCCCATTGACCTGCAGCGTCTCGCCTTAATCTGCTCTGAAATATCTCTTGTTACCTTGCCCTCTGACCATAGGGAACTTTCAGAGGCCCCACGTCGTTTTGGAATCGAACCCGCAACCCAACAACAGCCGTGCGGGGCTAGAACAGAGCGTTCCCCATCCAAATTACCCTTAAATCTGGTCGTTTCCTAATGCCAATGGAATTCAGTTTAAAAGGTACTGGACAGCATTAGCGGACTATTAATCTGACAATAAAGCGCATGAGAAAACGATTAGTCCATTAGGCAGGCTTTACCGAGGGCCGGGGGGTGTTTGGGCACTGCAGGGGACGGTCCCACGCAGGACGAGTCGAAATTACGGGTTTTAAATCGGGCCAGAGATGAAAGGAAGCGCTGGGGAAAAACAAAAAGGCTGTCAAATTGCCTCCATTGGGAACATTTGGATTAGCGATTTGGGCAAAGATAGCCATCCAGATGCACAAATTACTATGTGGAAGAAAAATGGGAAATGATTGGGGAAAAGTGGGTGAAAATGTGGAACAATTAAAGGTGTGTTATACAACTTTTGAAAAAAAAAAAACTTTTATTTGTGCGTATTTGACCTTGTAGTGACCTGTATGAGTGGTTCAACTAGGCGCGTTTGCTTTTGATCATGTGGTCTCTACAGCGCTCCAGGATTAATTCTTTTGTAGGTTTTCTGGTGAGTCAGCAGTGAAAACCTTCCAAACAATTGCGCTTTAATTTTTGAACCCTATCTACAACATTGCCTATTTTCGGACATAACTTTGGAACAGAAATAGATAGAAGTAGAGATCCTCCAATATAACATATCCAACGTCTGTCAAAAGTTAAATCTCGCCCTTTTCTCACTCCTTACTCAATTTTTAGCTACTTTTCACCCCTTAACATTTTAGTTTTAATGTCAGAGAAAGAAAAAGACCAAACTTTCCTTTTTCAATGTTTATTTTATGACGTTTTGTCGCCAGTGAGCCGGAGATTTCCAGGAAGTAACTCCAACATTGCGCCGCAATGGTCTTTCCCCACGCTTATTCATCCACTATAAATAAATACTGTCATGTTTGGTATCCACGTGTAGCAGGAAGTGGCCAAAGATGGGAGAAATGCACACAGGGGCATGTGCAGACATTACAAAACATTAGGGCTGTTTTTTTCATTCCACTCTGGCAACAGTCCCTCCACTTTAGTCACTCCTACAGACTCCAAGCTTCACAGGCTTGGACTTAACAATATTTCTACGTTTCGAAGTAGGATTTTTTAATATCTTAATCCAAGCCTGATTTATTAAACTTTGAACGGCAACAAAACAAGGCGAAATTCAATTTTTTACTTAAAATCACAAAAATCCCCTCCCCTTTGTGACTAATATATCAACAAAGTAAAACCATGAATTTAAACCTGGCTCTATCCATTATTTAGATGTAGTTGCTGAAAAATACAGGCCATTTTTGTGCATAAAAGGTCTTATTTTTATATGAAAACGTAAATTGACAGAAAACTTCCAATACATTTCCCCCTCATATTTATGTCAGTAATGTTCTGCAAAAGTTTCAAATTAATATATCTGAAAATAGTTTTTTTTACCCCCATATTCACCTGCAGCTTACGTTTGACATGGTATTTTCGCATCTCCTGGGACGGAGAACACCCCTCTGTGGGAACGGGAGAGGAAAAAAACCATATCCGCGTTCGTCGGGACGTCCCATCGGGTAATTGTGCAAACAGGCTCGGGGTTAAACATGGGTGGCTTTTCCTCCATAACTTTCTAACTTTCATGACTGCGTTTTGATGTGGCGAACAACAAGAGGAGAGCGGGTTTATGGGACGCACATGGGGGGGTTTTACGGCTTCATTAAACGTGTCATTAGCGTCTGTGTTAAAATGGTCCGAGCAAATAAAAAGGGATTAACGATCCGGTCCCAGTTCAAAGCTCTTTATTTATTTATTTATCGTTTCATCTTTCAGGTTTTGGACCCATTATCTCAAATGTGTTTTTCCTCACACTCTCGCACGTGGTTTTCGATACCGATACCCGATCGATACTTTTTCCGATACCTATACTAAAATATTTGTCATCTAGAACTAGAAAACAGAACAAGGATGTGTGGAAGATCTGCAAATGTATTGTTCATCTCCAATGTCAAGAAATGTGTTTGGGAAATAATTGGGGGAAAAATGGGGGGAAATTGAGTGAAATTGTGTAAAAAATAAAATAAAAAAGGACAAAAATAGTAGAAAATAAATTGAGAAAACTAGGAAAAAAATTGGGCAAAAATAAGAAAATAAATTATGTGAAAAAAAAAGAAGAAGGGATAATTAGTGCTGAAAATAAATAAATCCTGGGGAAAGATTTGGGAAAAAAATCTATTTATTTGAGCTGAAACAACCAAGTCACTTCTTTTAACCTCATCACCCCGTCCTAAACCGAGCACTTTTTCTCCAGTTTGGCTTTTCCCAAATCTAGGAGTGTCTTGAAAAAAGTGTAAAAATAGCAATAAAATAAGAGCGCCGAAAATGAGATGGAACGGCGATGAAAAATGTGGGACGAAGACGCAACAAAATAGTCAATGGGAGCAACAAAACATTTCTAAAAAGTGAGGAAAAAGGTTTTAGTTTTCAAATGAGGCGTTTGAAAATGCGCTCTGTTAAGGCGGGGGATAAGAGGTTAGCATTTCATTTACCCAGCCCTTTACTTAACACTATTTTGGACCTTTTTCCAGAAGAATTTGTCAATTATTTAATACCTTCTCTGATTTATTTGGCTTTGAACTCCCAGAAAATAAGTCAAAACTTCTTCTTTTTTCAGTAATAACTAATTGTAATCTGCCTAAACTCAACGCGAGATCCAAAATCTTACAGCAATGTGATTTTATTGTATTATTCTGCAGAGGAGCTCCAGAGAGAGGGGCCACCCAGGGCTGTGAGAGTGGCCCCAGAAGCGGAGGGCCTCCTGCGGGACGCTTCTGCGGGACGCTTCTGCGGCGCGGGCCCCCCTCCCACCCCCGCGGCTCCAGGACACACAGAGCCCAGCCAGCTGACAGTAAGTAGGCCATGAAACGGCGGGGGAGAGGGGCACAGGTACAGGCCGGGGGAGGACACGGAAACAGAGACGGGGATCACCGGGTGCAGCTTCATATCCACTGGAGCGGCAGGAGAATCCCGGGAACGTCTGAGGGTAGAAGGTCTCGGGTTCAATTCCCCGCCTGGAGAGGGCCGAGGGTAGAAGGTCTCGGGTTCGATTCCCCGCCTTTCTGTGAGGAGTCTGTATGTTCTCCCTGTGTCTGCGTCCATTAGGCGCGTTGAGCTGCCTTGTGTATGAAATGTGCGCTATAAATAAAGTTGCCTTTCCTAAAACATGTACAATAGGCCAGAATGAATGAGTGGTTGCTGGTGGTCGGAGGGGCCAATGGCACAGACTGGCAGCCTTGATTCCTTGATTCAGTCTACTCCAGGGCAGCTTTTTTTTTAATTCTCAATGGGACTTTCCCGGTTAAAGGTTAGATAAAAAAAAAAAATCAGTGGCTCACTAGAGATGCCTTAGGTTCAGTAATTCAGGAGGAGAGACACGCACATCCAAAGTTCTAAACCAGTGAGCTGGATCCAAAAAAGAGTTCCGCACAACTGTAGCTGCTCACCAGCTTTTACTGTCTGCTGTTGTTTACTCTCCGTCGCTATAGGCAACGCTTTAATGCAAGTGATTGGCGGTGCCGGTAATAATCTCGCGGGCACATTTGACCCCAGAGGCCTGCTCTAAAGCTACGCCGCTAACGTTAAACAGGAGTTCCTGGCGTGGACGTGGTGAAGCCTGGGTCAGCGTGTTAGCGCCGTAGCACGAGCCGCGGTCCTGCTCTGTCCGGAGGAACACAAGCGTCAGAATCATTACGCCTTTATCGCGGCCCCGCGGGACACGGCGCGCAGGAAGTACCTTTGAATAAATCTGCAGCAGACAGGAAGCTCCTACAGCTGTTCAAACCATACGGCACCGCTGCCCTCCCACGACTTCCTGCTGTCAGTGGGAGAAAACACAATCACGAGGAGGGAGAGCGCTGACTGCAGCTACCGCCGCCCTCTTGCCTTTCCATTTTGCATTTAGAGTAAAGATATTGGCCTCTGCGCGTCCACAGGTTTCTCCATCATTCACATACAAGATGGAGTTTACTGGATGTGTCTATTCAAGCCACAAAAAGCAGAGACTTAACAGAGTTTGAGTTAGCCATTAGCTCACGTTAGCTCACAGGACACTTATTATTCGCAAATTTGTATCTAAAGTAAAATCTCCAAAGGTCTGCGCGTTCATTAATGATTTCTAACTAGGCTTTGACTTCACCCGAACGTGGTTAATGGTCGACGGCGGCTGAGAACCACCGGACCGTTCATAAGCGGCGATGTTTGGCGGCTAATGGAAACGGCGATAGGAAAAATACGACAAACAGGCGAACGACTTCTGAAAAGCTTCCTGGACTGATTTACTGACTCTCCACGTTTCTATGGTGTTAAATCTATATGGTAAAGAAGAAGAAGAAGAACAATCCACGTGAGAGAATAATGGTTAGGGACTAGGCAGGAAAAATAAAGGCACAGTGGTTTGCGCTCGTGCTTCACAGCAAGAAGGTCCCGGGTTCTGCAACCTCCCGCTCTCTTGGTACAGCTGTGTTTTTGCTTTTTTTTGCGAACTGCCTTTGTGGTTTCTGTTCCACATTGTCTTACTGGATGCTTTTGTACGTCTTTGCTGTGTTTTTATGAGGTTCGGTGGATTTTTTTTTTTTTTACTACATAATGGTCCTGAAGAAGAAGCTTTTAAAAAGTAAACAAACAGCTAGCTTACGAGCTAAAGACATTTGAGACCTACACAATTCTTCTTCTTAAACACTGAAGAGACACGAAGAGCCCCCACACCTGCAGCACAACGGAGGCGTCACAAGAGGAGCTACAGGAAATCAAAAAAGGGACAAAACAGGAGGTATCCGGGCAAGGCTCACAGCTAAGCCACACATGCCTTCTATTGTTCTGGCTAATGGACGTTCACTGGAGAATAAAACAGATAAACTGGCTAAGCTCTTCCCAGAAGATGAAAGACTGTTGTGGGGCGAAGAGGAAGGAGGGGGTGGAGCTAATCAGTGCAGGACACCATGCTCTGAAACAGGGACAAACCCAGAAGGTGCTGCACCGTTTCAGAGGAGACTGAAGGCAGCCAGATTTCCTGCAGGTGCTACCTCCAAAAACACGCGGGTCAGGTCGACCCACGGGCGGCTCAGTCGCAGCGGCTCAGGACTAACACCGGAACACACTTACTTACTTCCATCCCCACCTGGACGGGGCTTTTCTGTGGAGTTTGCATGTTCTCCCCTTGTCTGCGTAGTTTCCTCCGGTTTCCCCTCCCACTAAAACATGCACAATAGATCAGGATGAATGACGAATACAGTAGAGGGACCGTTGGCGCAGATATGGAGCGAACGAGGAACAAATCCCCTAAAACTGTGTGAAGCGCTTTGGGCGATAAGGCAAGTTTATTTGTAGAGCACAATTCATACACAAGGCAATTCAAAGTGCTTCACAGTTGCATAAAATTACAAGAAAACCGATCAAATCAATCATTAAAACATCAACATAAAAATTAATCAATGACAGTAAAAGGCAAGAGTGCAGATAAAATACTTTCAGTTTTCATATGCTCGGGTAAAAAGAGCTGTTTTCAGCCTGGATTTGAACATTGTCAGAGTTGAGGCCTGTCTCACATCCTCATGAAGACTGTTCCAGATTTTAGCTTTAGCCTCAGCGTGTTTAGTCCTGACTCTGGGAACCACCAGGAGACCCCTCCCTGAAGTTCTCAGGGCCCGAGATGGTTCAAACCGAAGCGCCGTCTATGCCCTCAAATGGTTAACCCTCTCGCGCGGCCGTCGCCAGCGCTCCGTCAATGGCTTGGAGCCGTTTTGAAATCCTCTCGCTTTTATTAGCGCTGAGGTCTCTGGCTCGAGCCCCGGCTGCACTGAAGTGGAGCCAAACGGTAGCTCTTATTCAAACCCGGGCAGTTCGACGCGGCCCAAAAGCCAGGGAGGAAAGGAAAATCAGTCATATTTGTTACTCAAATGTAGGGCCGGATCCCGTTAAATGATACAGGTTTGGCATCTGGAAAAAAGTTTAGGCGTGGAGAAAATGAAAGTGTCAAAATAAGGTACCGAAACACTTTATAATAACTACACTTTATTTAATAACGACTTAACAACGAGTCAAGTATGTGAAGAACTATTCACTATGAGTTGGGCATTAACTGTAGTAGTTTAAAGGCACACTGCGTAACATTAGGGACTATACTGTTGCCATCAAAACGTGCTCCTAATGACCAGCTCAACACAGAACATGCTTTTACTGCAGCGGGTAATAAAAGAATGGATTTGAATGAGAACATGGCCTATTTAAATCTCAAATTGTGCTGCCTTTAGTCACATCTCCATGGAGACGAGCTGGAGACCCACTCCCGGTGAAGTTACAGTATTTGTTAGTGCTTTTATGAGGTATTTTTCAGTAATGAAAATATCGCTCATAAAATAAATGCTTGTGTTTCTTTTTTTTATAGGGTAAAATGCTACATGGCGTTGCTTCAAGCAGTTATTAAAGCAGTTGTTTACCTTTAATAATTCCTTTTCGTAGTCCCTCTGGGGGTAATACAAGTGTTAATGATAAGATCGGGGGGGTCTTTTATCTCCCCTCAGTGTCTTTGGCCGGAAAACCAACTTTCCCTGCACTGAGCCTGAGGCGCAATAATACACGCTAATAGAATCACGACGAAGAAGCTAACAGGCTAATGGGCAAAGCTAACCGTGGGCTAGCGCCACTTAAACAGTATTTACAGCCATGTTTGAGTGAAAAGAAAAAAAGATCTCCCTTTGTCTTTTCTGTGTTTACTCTCAGAGACAATTAATGAGTAAAAAAAAAATCAACATTACGACACCTGCAGTGGCGCTTATGGCCTCTAGGGGCTTACAGTGGGGCAGAAAAGTTTTTGGTAGGTTCCCCATAGACCTCCTATAGGATTTCGGCTAAATACTTTTTTGCCCAACAGTAAGTTACTTAGTTCTGCTTTAAGTGTTAAGTTGTTATTTTTACACTCACTACTGCCACCTCAGGTCTTACGCGTAACTGCAGTTTCTATATGACTGTGACAGTGCAGGATTTCAGAGGCAGTTGTGGTGAACAGGCCTGGGCTCATTCTACACGTTAGGACATGGCTGGAGCAAGTAGGGGGAGGAAAATACTTATTTTTTCATTTATTAAGTCTAAATAGGTGTAGTTATTATAAAGTGTTACCAATGCTTTGACGCTGTTGGTCCAGGGACAGCAATAAAACAAGTGACATGGTTGTTTAAGCTCAAATAAATTATTTTTTTCTCCAATTTTTTGCCAAGTTCTTTCATTTTACCGCCATTTAAAAAACAAACAAACACAATATTTGGCCTATTTAAAAAAAACGTGAACCACATTTTTTTTTTCCTATAAATCAATTTGGGTTTACTAGCATTAAGGGAGTGGAGGAGCCCATTGTAGCTCCTGTATTATAGCGTTTCCATTGACATTTGTGAACTGACTTTGACTCGCGCTTAGGCCCGGGGAAATAGGTCACGCAGTTTGCACGAAGGAGGCGAGAAAAGAAAAACTACGGTTGTAGAAAATGAGGTGCTAATGGGGATAATAGCAGCACATTTAGGCGAGATAAACAAGTTCACAAAACTCAAAACGTTTGGTGCAAGTAAACAGACATTTTGAGTTAACGTCTTCAAGTGTTTTTTGTTGTTGTTTTTTTTTACTTATACATAACTTTTGTTCAAGTCCTGGTTTAGCCCTGGTTCTATTCCAGTTTCGGGGCAGAGGTGAGTCGCCCGTTGCCCTTTTGTGCGAATCATTTTACCTCGTATCCGTTTCAGGAGGAACTATCTGACGAGCTTCTCTCCGCCCAAACTTCCTTCCACGTTTCATGAATCAGCGGCTGTTTTTAAAAGTCATGAGAGAGTTGCCTCCAGCTGTTGGCCCGTGTTCAAGGTTAAATGCATTGCAGTCAAAATAGCCTTTTGAGGCCTGTGTGAAGTTAGCCCCCCATTGTGTCCGATTTACTCCAACATGGTGCAAAGGGTTAACCTAGTGTGCATGTTTGTAGTGGACGTGGAGACAAGAGCACCTGGAGGAAGCCCCTACAGAAACAGGGTTCAAAATTATAAATAACAAAATTACCCTTTTGGAGTCGCTCTGACACGATGGGGGGCTGACGTCACACAGGTCGCGATGTGGGTAGAGTAGCCAAAGGATTTACGACTATGACCCTAATAATTGACCTTTCGCAAAACCACGCCCCAAAACGGTAATTGTCCAATCAGACATCCTAGCAACTGTTACTATGAAGCTAGGTCCGTCATGCTGCAGATGCACTGTGGTTACTGCTAACCACCAAAAACCCCACCAGAAGAAGAAGCAGAGTGGTGACGCGATCTGTCTATGGAGGATGTAAACCGGACACTAAGGACCACAGGAGTGAGTCTGGGGGAGTCCATTTATTTCCCTTCCCAAAGCGAAAACACAACCTGAGCACTGCCTTCAATGGATCAAACAATGTGGACGGCCTACGCCCAGATAAATGTCTCCAAAATAAACAAGCATACGTCTGCTCTAAGGTAAGGCTAACACCTTAGCATGCTAACATCTAGCTACTGTCAGTCACATAACGTTACACAAACCGGAGCTGTAACTTTAACTTTTACAAGCCTACGGTCTCACGTGTTGTTGTCTCCCTTCATGATAAAAGTCCTGTGTATTTTGTCTCGGTCCTGATAACTGGCTGTAGCTGACTGTCATTGTGGCACCTGTAGGTTTAGCTAGCGTTAGCTAACTTTTGCGCACCGGAGAAATGTTTCTATTTTTTAGAAATACTAAAAAAGTAAGAGGGTGCTTACCGGGCAGTGCAAGAGCACGACTGGTCCACAAGGCGGTGCTGTTGCATTTAAGGAAGAGATCATGAGGTTTCTTTGATTTTGCTGGAGACTTGTCTGTAGCTCTAATGTCAACAGTCCTTTATCCTTCGTTGAATAGTTTAATATCTTGAATATTTCCCTCTGCTGCAGACTGTGACCCCTTTGGCCTCGATCTGGAGGATATCGCGGCGGTATTGCTCCACAAAGGTCACTGGCACGCATTTCAATCTGTTGTGCTGGTCGTGTTTGACCATTTGTTTGCCGGGCATAGCAACAGTAACTTAAGTACAAGTAATTTAAAAAAAAAATCAGTAACTGTTGATGCACAAAAGTCGGATCTTTTAGTGTTGATGTACAAAAGATGAGATACAAGAAAATTCATAAACGTAAATTGATAACACATGATTTTGTTTTTGTCACTTAATGTACTCACTAGGGAAAGCCGTCACAGAAAGGCCTATAGCTGTTTTTTTTTTTTTTTATAACAATGAAGGAGCAAGCCAGTAAATTAAATTGTTAGTTCAAACTCATTCCTCCTTAACATAATTTGTAGCATCACAATTCTTCATTTCTTAAGATTGGATGCAAGAAAATGTATAGAAGTTTAAACTAATAATGAAAAGGTTTATTTTAAGACAGATTCCCAGATGAAAACAAACAAAGCTTTTACTCAAGAAGTGCAGTTACTTCAAAATGCTGCTCTGTTTCAACTACTTCTACTTCCACTACTACTACTACTACTACTGTCGTCCCAAACAAAGCCAGCTAAGACGCTCCACATTCAGGCCAAGGAGCGATTATGGCCCCTGTTCGTTCATGATGAGCTTATCTCCTCCGTCTACGACTCCTCCAGATCCAGTTTCAAAGTTGGGCTGGATTTTTGCGTCCGAAGATTAGCCGCGCAGTGAAAGACGATCCATTTGAAGTTGAAGATTCGGGTTTTTTTTGGGAGGAAATTAACCTGTTGAAAAAATGCTTTGATCTGGACGAGCCCGCAATGACCACGTGAAATTTGAGATCCGCCAGTTTATCGGTCTGAAATGAGTTTTAGTTTTGGTTTCGCGGGTCATTTCTTCACGCGGCTGGATGTGTTTAAAGCCACACTGCGGCCGTGTGCATATGACAGGTTTTAATGCGTTTGAATATATGACTTATTCAGAAAGATGACATCTGTTGTAAATAAATATCATTTTATTTCAGGGAAGCAGCAATTTTAATGAAGAAAAGTTGGACAGAAAAGTTATTTCTGTTTGAATTTTTAAGCTGCTGACGGGAAGTGACATAGGAGAAGGTAAAGTTCCACAAACTCATTCTCCATAGATACAGACGGCATCGCGTCATAGAAGGGGGCGTGGCCTCGCCGAGGGGGAAAGTAGAATCTTTTGGGAAACACGATTTTTCCCGATTTTTAGCCATTTTCTGTCAAAATATGAACTTATTTATCACATACAAATAAAGTCACGTCTGAATCGGGTCCATATGGATGTTTGTTCACAGCACGTTGTTCAGTAGAAGCGAAAAAACGACAGTCGTAGCTAGTGCTGGCTAGCGTTAGCATTAGCACGATGCTAACATGTAGCGTCATGTTAGCATTCGCCATTATTTATGTGTTTATGGGCTGTTGAACCACTTTGCTCCTCCCCATGTCTTTGTATTTATTTAGTAGAAAACTATGTTCTTAGACGTGTTGACGCCATCTTTCATATTCTTTGAACAATAGTCAAAAAATCTGAAATTCTGCCACTTTTGAGCACAAGTGTATATATGTTAAGAGGCTAAACGATTCTTCTTCTTCAGCTTCTTCTTCTTCTCCTCCTTCTTCTTCTTTTCTTCTTCTTCAGCTTCTTCTCCTCCTCCTTCTTCTTCTTCTTCTTCTTCTTCTTCTTCTTCTTCTTCTTCTCCTTCTTCTTCTTCTTCAGCTTCTTCTTCTCCTCCTCCTCCTTCTTCAGCTTCTTCTTCTCCTCCTCCTCCTTCTTCTTCTTCTTCTTCTTCTTCTTCTTCTTCTTCTTCTTCTTCTTCTTCTCCTCCTTCTTCAGCTTCTTCTTCTTCTTCTCCTCCTCCTTCTTCTTCTTCTTCTTCTTCTTCTTCTTCTTCTCCTTCTTCTCCTCCTCCTTCTTCAGCTTCTTCTTCTTCTTCTTCTTCTCCTCCTTCTTCTTCTCCTTCTTCTCCTCCTCCTTCTTCTTCTCCTTCTTCTGTGGGTCACCTGGCCGCCTGCCTGTTTCCCATCACCTGCACGTTTTGCGGCTCCGCCCTGTTATTGCGGCTCCGCCCTGTCATTGCGGCCACGCCCCCTCTCCACGGGGCGCACTTTAACGAGTCGTATGTATTTTTAGACAGTCCTCGTTTGCGTTCGGCGTGTTTGTGTGAAAGCCGGCGGCCCTTAAAGCTCTCGACGCTCCCGGCGCCACCTGCTCCCGTGGCGGAGTTCAGCGAGGGCGTAAAAGTTGAAATATTGTGACGATTTTATGATTTGGCCCGAGTTTTTAAGCCCTGATAGAAACAATGTGCTGCTGCTACGGGCCGCGGTGGAAAGTCTGCGGGACGGTGAGAGGGAAGTTGTTTTTGAACATGTGATTCACTATGGACTTTAACGAAACATCATCCATGTGAAGAGGAGGGAAGTGTATCGCAAATGTGTCTCACACTGTCCCGAAGTCCAGGGTCTTCTCTCCCAGCACATGGGAACTAAGGTCACATGACTCGTGAAGACGTACAGACGCTATTCAGGATGATTAAAGGAAGGAAGGAGAAAAAGAGAGAAAAAAAGGAGGAAAGGAGGGAGGAAAGGAAGAAATGAGAAAGAAAAGGAAGGAAGGGAGGAGGAAGGAAGGAAGAAGGAATAAAGGAGAAAAGAAAGGAAGGAAGAAAGGAAGGAGGAAAGGAAGAAATGAGAGAGAAAAAGGAAGGAAGGGAGGAGGAAGGAAGGAAGAAGGAAAGGAATAAATGAGAGATAAAGAAAGGAGGAAAGAAAGGAAGAAAGGAAGGAGGAAAGGAAGAAAGGAAGGAGAAAAGAAAGGATGAAAGGAAGGAGGAAAGGAAGAAGGATAGGAAGAAAGGAATGAGGAAAGGAAGAAATGAGAGAGAAAAAGGAAGGAAGGGAGGAGGAAAGGAAGGAAGGAGGAAAGAACAGAAGAAAGGAGGGAAGTAAGGTGAAAGGAAGGAAAAATTAAAGGAGAATGAAAGAAAGGAAGGAGAGAGAAAGGTAGGAAGGTTGGCCTCTGGTTTTTGTTAATATCTCTGTAGCGGCTGGACGTTCCACATGAAACAAAGTCCCGTGTTTTCTCCCATGGGACCCATTAGGTCATGTGACTGTTTCATAAAGGCGTCCAGAAGAGCAGACGATGAGAGGACTTCAGATGAACTGACAGGTTTGTGAATCCAGGAACAGATTTGCCTTTTGTACGACTAACGCCGACATCAGCATTGGTACAATGTATTTCTCTCCTCTTCCGTTCTGTCGGCGCTCGTTGTACTACAGTATTTACTACAGTATTTACTACAGTATGTACTACAGTATGTACTACAGTATTTACTACAGTATTTACTACAGTATTTACTACAGTATGTACTACAGTATTTACTACAGTATGTACTACAGTATTTACTACAGTATGTACTACAGTATGTACTACAGTATTTACTACAGTATGTACTACAGTATGTACTACGAGGCTCACGAGGAAAAGTCATTTCAATGTGGGCGGAACGACGACTTTATGGATTTAGCAGCAAAGTCCAAGACGACACGAGACCCGACCGATCCAAGAAACCAAACCAGAGCTGGGCAAGAAATCTGCAGGGAAAATTGGAAAAAAAATAAATAAAAAAAATATAGACAATAATTGGAAAACAACAGGAAAATTAGGAAAACATAAAAAAAAAAAAAAAGGAAAAAAAATCGGGAAAACATGTAGAAGAATTGGGAAACAATCTGTAAAATTGACAAAAAATGTGAAAAAATAGACAAGAATCGAGAAACAATATATATGGACAAATTGGGAAAAATAGAGGGAAATTTTGAAAATATGGGGGGTATGGAGGATAATGTGGAAAGTGTTTTTTTTTGTTAGTTGGTCCAGCGAGGAGATCTGACCTCACTCATATGAATTGGCATCTGTTCCAAAATGCGTGTGCCTGCGTGTTGTTTTAAGTTTTTAAGTTATAACATTCATTCAATTAGACCTCCCACTGGTCCTGTCCCAGAAAAAACAACTTCTACCCCTGGGCCACAACCCAACCTGAGGCCTATGTGGAGACCCCACACGAGAATAGACATAAGAGACGGCCCGACTTCCAGCTCTTTTAAATAGTTCCTTTATCCATCGTATTACTCATGTGACAGATGTAAATGCTAACAACATCTTATTTAATTGTTATTTATTATTTAATTGTGATTATTTTTCTCTCACTCAAATCAAGGGCAGATATTCCAGCTTTTTTTAAATTATTATTATTTTTTCTAGATTCCCATTGTCGGGGTTGTGCTGCTGTTCCCGCGCGCGCCCACAGGGGGCAGCGTGGGTTCACCCCTCGCGCCGGCCCAAACGTGGCTCGAAGCCCCCGCCGCGACACCAGATGCAAAAAACTACCACACAAAAACCCGACACCACTGCTGTTCCCCCGTTCGGACGGCGGGTCCGGCGCCGCGCGAGGGGCGAGGGGCGAGGGGCGAGGGGGAGACCAGTGGTTTTGTCCCGGTGCCAGGACTTAAAGAAGAAGAATTAACGAGAAGACCGTTTCCCCGCTAGTTGATTAGAAAAGCTGCATGTTGTTGCTGTGAATGTTTGAGTCTTTTTTTTTTTTTTCATGGTCAGCTGTGCAGCGTTAAGCCTTCTCGCTGTCCGTCCCACCCGGAGGCCTCTTCCCAGAATCCCGAGCGAGAGAGCGAGCGAGGGGAGAGAGAGAGCTGGGCATATGGACTGTGTCAGAGCGGAGATACTCTCAGTGTCTGCTACAGAAAAGCTTCTGTGAGACGCCGCAGGTGAATAGGAGAACTGTTTAAGTGTAGAGAAATGTATTTGAAACCTCTGGAGATTACTGATATCAATATGAGAAATAATTGTACTGCGAGTTTTCTGTCATTTGACGGTTCATTCACGCCTAAAAATGCCCCATAATTTTAGCACCAAAATCTGAATACTGGATCGAGGTTCATCTTGTGACATATTAACTTTTTCTGAGGGATTTTGGATCTAGTTTAGTTTTAAAATAAGCTGTTAGTAGTGCAGTGGTTGTTTAGATATATATTATTCGTCTTATGCCCTAAAGTAGTATAAGGCACGGTAGCTTTACACAATAGGGGTCCCTGTTGGGAGTTGTTTACATGAGGTCCAAGCCAAAACAGTTTGGTAACCCCGGTAGTAGTGGAAAAACCAGTTGACATCCATTTTCTTCCGCTTTATCCGGGGCCGGGTCGCGGGGGCAGCAGTCTCAGCAGAGATGCCCAGACTTCCCCACACCTCCTCCAGCTGTTCTGGGGGGACCCCGAGGCGACGCCAGGCCAGCTCGGAGACATAGTCCCACCAGCGTGTCCTGAAGGTGAAGCTGAAGGCCTTGATTTGATGAAGCCAACATCGTCTGAAAACAGCAGAGATGAGATCCTGAGGTTCCCTATTTTAGCCTTGTTTCTTGAAATTCAAAACTCGATAACACGACGGGACAAACCTTCGCCTTTGTTGTGAGTAATTGACGTTTGACAGTACATCCCCACAGCGCCACCTACTGCTCTGGAGTGTGCACGTTAAGGCTTTTCAAATCAATGAAACAGTGGAGTAAAAGTATAACGTTCTCGACATAAATCCGACTCAAGTAAAGCACAGATCCTTAAAGCGCTAAGTACAGTAGCACCTAAGTCCACACAAATCCAGACTTTGCGACCCCCATACCGGCGTGTGCACGTGTATTTATTGTTTCATATCGACTCGACCCGCTGTATGTTTTCTGATGTCACTCACTTTCACATAATGGCCACCTGCGCACACAGACTTCGCTTCTGCCGCCGCGAGAAAATATGATCATGATTTCGGGCCGTTTATTTGGATGTGTGTTTTAAACGTGTTCCTCCTGAAATGTATTACTCTGGTATTCGTGTACCCGTTTATATTTCGAGTCCATGACCAGAGAGTTTGGAGGTAAGGACGCCAGGACCGTGTCGTCTGAAAACTTAACCAAGTCACCTGTTCCACCTGTTCTTCTGGGTGGCCCGGCAACTGTTCATGCTGAACAGGAGGGGGGACAGAACACATCCCTGAGGAGATCCTGTGTTAGAGATGGACACTGGGGACATCTGACTTGTGGTTCTCAACAGTGGGTTGTGAGCCTTTCCCTAGATTAGAACATTGTCAGAGGTGAGGCCTGTCTCACATCCTCACGAAGACTGTTCCAGATTTTAGCTTTAGCCTCACTGTGTTTAGTCCTGACTCTGGGAACCACCAGGAGACCCCTCCCTGAAGTTCTCAGGGCCCGAGATGGTTCATACGGCTCGAACATGCCAGAGATGGACTTTGCTGCAGAGCTGTTTTAAATTCTATTCTCTGAGCGACAGGAAGCCAGTGCAGAGACCAGCGCACTGGACTAATATGGTCGTATTTCCTGGTTCTGGATGTTCTGCAGCCGTTACAGTCGTCTAACCTGCTGGAGACAAACGCATGGATGAGTCTCTCTGGTTTTGACTCCATTCCTCTGATCTTAGCCATGTTTTCCAGAGTTCAGAGTTTTTTATCTCAATCAGATTTTTTTTGCGATTCGATTTTTTGTTGTTGTCATGAATGAATAAATACATGCAGCCGATTCCAGGACTTGGATATTTCTTTAATACGAACCAAACAAAAAACGAAAGCTTTCCTCCAGTTTCATTTTAACACACAAAGATCTTCCATTGTCTTTTCCCAAATCCAAAACTACAGCAGCTGTTTCTAAAAAAGGCCGTAAACCTGTCACTTTAAAGACCCCACGATGATGATTGAGATTGACCTAAGTAGCTATAGCTCGCCGGACTCGAGAAAACGTCTTAAAGGGGGGTATTATGTCAAATCGACTTTTTCAAGCTTTATATCCTGTTATTATGTCCTTCCCTCATTAAACACATGCCTGGAGTGTTGCCTCGGCTCATTCACATATTTTTGAGTAATCAGTAAGAACTTAGACGGCGGCCATTTTAGGTGTAGCTATGCCTCAGTCCTCCTAGGAACGCCCCCACCTCCTGGAGACGCCTCTGGACCTTTCGTCACCAGCCAAGCCCCCAACCACTGCTCCTCAGCTCAGCAGAGCCCCCTCCCCGCACATTGTTGTTGTTTCAATGCCACAGTAGTGTGCTGAAGGGGGCGTGTCGGAAAGCTTCTTAAAGAGACAGAGGCCTATTTCAAGACGTCAGCCATTTTGAGAGAGAAATTTTATTCAAGGCAGTTATTTTAATTTACTGCATATACAGACCAACAGAAGGTCATCATTGTAGTGCTATAGACTGGTGCTATGTGATTGAAAAAAGCATAATACCCCCTCTTTAAGAAACAAGGTTGTTTTAAAAGCGTGAGCCCTCCCTCTGAGAACATGACACCTAGTAATTGTGTGACGTGGACCTGACATTTGGACGTCGAATGTCTAGCGTTATGTAAGGGGAGGCTTTAGCTCTGGAGGTGATCATTACTCGCCCGGACACATCTGCTCGCACAGATCACAGAGACACACAACAAACGCACATGTGCAGAGGGCGGCTCAGCTCGTTCTGGAGCGGCTTCGGGGCGGATCTACTCGGCCCAGTCTTTCGTTTTATTACCGGTCTTCACGATGAATTCTTCTAGCTAGTTTTCTCCCGTAACAGCTAAAAAAAAGTTTTTTCTAAGGGATGTTTTAATATCTATATATCATAGTTGTCATGGCGACGCGTAAACGAGTGGCACCCTGCCTCTCTCTTGGTACAGCTTTGTTTTTTGCCCTTTTCTGTGGAACGCGGCTTTTTAAAAGTTAACAAACAGCTAGCCATTGAGCTAAAGACATTTGAGACCTACACATGTCTTCTTCCGAGACACCGAAGAGGCGCCAAGGGCCCCCCACACCTGCAGCACAGTGGAAGGGACAAACGATGAGGTATCCGGGCAAGACTCACAGCTAAGCCACACAAGCCTCCGATCCCTATTGTTCTGGACAATAGTAGATGAACTCCTTTACTCTTCCCAGGAGATAGTGAAAGACTGTTGTGGAGCGGAGGGATCTGCACAGGAGGAAGGACCAGGTGGAGCTGATCAGTGCAGGACACCACGCTCTGAAACAGGGACAACCGTTTCAGAGGATCAGAGGAGACTGAAGGCAGCCGGGTTCCCTCCGGGTGCTACGGTTTCCCCGACCTCCGAAAACATGCTGGTCCATGACAAATAAAGCACTTACTAATTCCCATCTTGATTTATTTAGCTTTGAACCCAGTGCCGCCGCTCCAAGTCTCCGAGGGGCCAAACGAGTGACAAAAAAAAAAGAACACAGAAAAATTGAAAAAGTGACGACAATGCGGCGACAACATGAGTTTAGTTTTGTAGGTCTTAGCTTTCAAATGAGGCTTCACACTGGCCTATAGGCTGTGAGCGCCAGTCGAGAAGCTTTTAGATTTGGAAATGTGCTTGGTTAAGGCGGGGGTTAAGAGGTCAAACCCCATGTTTATGAGCTGTTTTAATTGTAAGGGGGAAACTTTTCTGCTTGAGGCCCAAAACGGCGCTGTTTGAACAAAACAAAAAGGCATTGGCAAAATGTGACTTTTTTTTTTTCCACTTGAACTTATTCAAAAACTAAACAAGCCCCAAAACCCCCTCTAAGCTTTTATTTGCAGCCTGTGCTTCAAACCAAATCATCCGAGTTCATATCAGGTGTGCGAACATGTTTTTGAAATCGTCTGGAAACATTTGGCTCCCCCCCCCCCCCCCCCCAAACAGACTAAAAAGCAGTTACATGGTGTTTAAGGAAAACGCAACGCAAACATCGGCTGAGTGGCAAAACAGAAGGGTTTGAAGGTGAGGACACGAGAGGCCACGCCGGGTTTAAAGGGGGGGTCAGATGAGGGGGTCGCTGGGTGGAAAGTTCATCAAGTCGTGGATAGCGGACGGCGAGGGTTAGTCCTGGATTAATTCCGAGTTAGACCAGAGCTGCCGTCACATTTTTTGCCTCTTATACCCCGGAGTGACTTTTAAAACATTTTTATCCAAGTATATAATCTCACATGCCACTAGAGGGCACTGCAGGCTAATCGAGCGGCAGAGAGAAAGCTCGGAGTGAGTGAGAAACTTGCGAGGGACTGGCGAAAAGCTAAAAAAAAGCTAATCGGCCGCAGCGAGAGGAACGAGTTCGCAAAGGAGAGCTTGAAAAACGCGCTGCCGGGAGAGGCTTGTCAACGGTGCAGTTACGCCTCCGTGCCCAGGGTCAGATTTCAGTGGGTTTAGTGATTTGGAGTAAGATCGAGAGTATTTATGGTACTGTTTATGTGACGTTAGCAAACCAGGCACTTATCTAGTTCATTGTTTATGCTTCATTTAGCTAACCATCCATGTGTGACGTTAGCATAGCGTACGCCTATTCAGCCTGTTGTTTATTTCTTCATTATGCAATATTTGGCTGGTGCGTCTTATACGTATACGATAAATACAATTTGGTGTGATCAAAATGGACATACACATCATGCGTGTTTGTGGTTGAACCTGCTTTTGTGCAGAGAGACATCGCTCTCATTCAGACTAGCGTCAGACATGTGACTAGACAAACGTTTTCACTATGAACTGTGATCAAACAGCTGACGTCATTTGAACAGCAGACCGTTGCCTAACAAAGCACGATGACATGAGATCATGAACGAGTCGCTTTACCGCCTGCTCAAAGTTAAAAACAGATGACATGAAACGCTGAGTTAAAAGTAAACCCGTGGGATTCACCGCAGTAGCTAATATCGCGTCTGTTTAGCCTCATTAAAAGCCGCGTGCGAGTGAATGTGACCAACGAGGAGCATCTGCGCAGACTTCAGCGCGTTTGCCTTTGCGTCCCACTCGAGCGTGTGTTTGTATGTGCAGGAATAAAATCCAGTCCGTGTTCTGTTCTTTGTGGCAAACGACGGTGATTATACACATTAATGACCTTAGGCAATTAGTTATGATATAAAATAAACTATAAAAAAAAAAAGACAGATACAATTTCTCCTTTTTCAAAAAATGACAGGAGAGGCTTATGGTTCCAGGCGACTGGTAACTGGTGAATTTCCAACCTCCCACTTGGAAAAATGCCTTGGAACGCTGCTCGAAGTGGTAATTACAACTTGTAAACTCGGAGACCTCCAGACCCGACTGCTACGAGTGGAAATACGAGACGAAGACAGTAATGGAGGAGCAGCTAATGATAAAACTGTACTAAAACCACTGCATCAGTGACGTGAACGTTACTTTCACAGCTTTCAACATTACGTTATGTCATGTGTTTTTAATAAAAAAAATACAAATAATAATAAAAAATGTAAATAATCATAATAATCTCTCCTGGAGCCGCCGCCTTAACGTGGTGGAGGGTTTGAGCTGAATGATCCTGGGGCTCTGTTGTCGGGGGCTTCGTGCCCCTGGTAGGGTCTCCCAGGGCAAACAGGTCCTAGGTGACGGGTCAGACAAAGAGCGGTTCAGAAGCCCCTTATGAGAGACCAACAGGCCCGGTTAGAACCATGAGGCGGTCCTTCTGTGGACCCACCACCTGCAGGGGGCGCTATAGGGGCTGGTGCAGCTCCAACAGCCCCCACGACCCGGCAACGGACAAGTGGAAGAAGATGGATGGATGGAATAATAATAATGCATCGGTTTTATATAGCACTTTTCTACTCAAAGACCCTTTACATGGCATTATAAGCCACTATTGTAGCCACAGCTGCCCTGGGGTAGACTGATGGAAGCGAGGCAACCAGTCTGCGCCATCGGCCCCTCCGACCACCACCAACCTCTTACTCACTACATTCACTCAGGCTTCCTGGGGTTTCCCAAACGGTCTCCCATCCAAGTACCGACCAGGCCCTTCCCTGCTTAGCTTCCGAGGTCTGACGGGATCGGGCAGAGCAAAGGCGGTATGGTTAATTATATCTGGTTTGGATTTATAACATTAGCATCGAATGAGCTAACTGTTGTAGCATTAGCCGTTTTTAACGACCTGGAACGCTCTGAGGTCGTAAGTCGTGGGGAAGGTACCAGTTACTAGTTGCCTGTGAGTCGCAACATTAGCCACTAAGCCCATTGATCCCGTCCGTCCCTGCTATTGACTATGAGTCTCCCCCCCCCCCCCCCGGGGTTAGCCCTGCTGCAGCTCCACACTAAAAACAGCTGAACTTTTAACACCGACAGTCGAGCCCGTCTCTCAAAGTTAATCACCCGAATTATTCCTCGAAGCTCCCCCTTTTTCTCCGCCTAATTTCCCCATGTTTCCTCGGCCCCGCTCCGCCGCCGCAGAGGAGGGCTCCCCCCGCGGCCCCCCGGGAGCTCCCCCTTTGACGTCAGAGCGCCGGGCCCAGCATACCAGCCGCCGGGTTTGTGTTACCGTAAAGTCGGGGGAAATTGCAACCGCAGAAAGGAGCGTGCTCAGTGCTCGGACTCGGGCGATAATTGGGAGGACCCGCCTCGCCCCCCCCCCGTTCCCTCGCACCTACGCGGTAAATCGAGCCTTTGTTTCTCAACACTCGGCCTCACTTCCGTCCAGCGTCTGCCGGGAATCCCAGGTCTTTGTCATTAGCTCCGCATTAGCTCGTCTATAGCTCCCATGTGTCCGTTTGGGCGCCGGCGACTTACATTTGGGGAGTGGGACGTCCGATTGGTGACAACGAGGAAGGAACAATATGAGAATCAGCGTTTTAAAGTCAAAATAAGTATTTCAGTTTATTCAGGCGGCTTTGAGTATCCGGTTCACTTTGTTTCTTCTTCTACTCCTGCAGAAAGATGAAAACAAAGTCGATTTTCTCCTTTAATGTCACTATTACAGTTTATACACTCTTTTAGTTACACGTTTGTATCATTATTTCCTCGTGTTGTAGCTCCACAGTGTAAACAGACCCATCCCTCAAAGTTAATCGCCCAAATTATTCCTCGAAGCTCCATATTTTCTTGGCTCCGCTTCGCCGCTGCTGTGTTTCCAGGATTTTGTGACGTGACAGATTTACAACAAGTAACACCTCATGTGTCCGAATGTCCAGCCTAGTCCCTCACCCCTCATTCACTACATAGGCCGCACTATATAGTAGACTCTATAGTCCACTGATTCTGGACAGAAGCCACTACTTTCTCGGAGCTGCGGCGTGCAGATTTTTTTTGTCTTCTTTTGTTTTCCTGAATTTATTTATTGTTACAAACGTTTATTTTATGAAACAGAGCGACAGTTTTGGCACTTTTACAGGCGTTATATTTGACATTTAAATTAAAATGAAAACTATCTAACTAACTAACAAAAAACACTCCAGCGTTAGCTCAAAGACGTGCAGAAAGTAGGTCAGAGCCCGGTGTCCGAAGCTCCAGCAGAATGAGCGACTACATCTGCTAAAAGTTCGCTAAACTCCGGGAATAATGTATTTCTGCGATAAAGACCGACCAAACTCATGAAACAGGGGACTATTTATGGATAAATACGAGTCAGATATATTTTACATGGATTTTACATGAATGGCTTGGATTATTTGAGAGGAAGCTATCGGTCATTTAACAGCTCGAGCTAAAGGTTAGCAGCTAACGCTAGCATTTTTCACCGTAACCGTTTATATTTAAGTCATTTATTAATGAGAAATGCGCAGCACACGATTGAAACGGCTGATTTCATTCTGTCCTGTTCTTGTTTAGTTCAAAGACCTGTTGCTGTCAGGCGTTCTTCTCCGACTCTCGCAATGCATTGTGGGCTATATTGACCCGTTTAGTGATCACCGCTGCTCACTACTTTTCAGAATGCATTGTGGGAAATTTTGAGTGCACTACTTTTTTCTCTCTGGACATTCGGACACCCCTACAAAATGGCGTGACCATTATATAGTCACTATAGGGAATAGTGCGGACATTCGGACTCTCATTCATGCACCAGCGTACGCAGACACTGGAGGCAAGGAGGGTGAAGTTGCCCAAGGACACGACGACAGTGGGCATCTGCAGGAGGCGGGATTCCAACGCCCGACCCTCCGATCATGTGACGACCCGTGCGCCTCCATCGCCCCTGCTGTGCATAACAGGACCTGATTGTGTAAGTCTGATTTGTGTAAAAAATATTTCTCAAAATCATCTTGAGGGCCAGAGGTTCTGCATTGGAGGGCCGGATTTGGCACACAGGCCAGATGTTGCCTACCTACTGCACTACTGCGACTAGATTACTTTTCAAGAATGGAGTTACAATGAAATGGAAGAATACGTTTTAAGAGTTGAGAGAATGACAAACGATCTGCACATGTGGCTCGAGATGTTTCTGGATTAGTCGTTTGTGACCAATATCTAATGCCACAAATCTTCGTGAGATTCGTAAACATTCAACCAAACCGAGGATTAGGGGAAATGTTGCTTTTCCAAACTAAACTGGACACGACGGAAAACTTTCGAGTCGAATTTCAGCCCGAACGGCAGCTGGATTTGTTTTGAGGCCATAGTTTTGGCATTTTTCGACGACCGTACACAGTAAAAATAGCTGAGTTTGGCACCGAGTGGGTTCTGCCTCCGAGAAATGTAGCTTCAATGCCAGTTTGGATTAAATTGAATGCTTTTTCATAACCTTTACTGCTTTTTAATGCCCCCTGGAAACCCCCCCAGTCTGTCATCGTGAATTGACTTTTTTGTAGGTGGATCATCGGCCATTTTGCCTGATTCAGCCCCTGTGATGATGATTTTCTTCCAATCCCTGGTTTACAACGATCGTCCACAGACCCTGAAGACCGAACCCAAACTATCCACATTCTTGAAAGACTGGACCAAATCCTATGAATCAATGTACTGACAACAGTTAAAGGTCCTCTAACCACGTTGTAAAGCTAGTTCCTTATCAAAGAGATGCACGTCCTCATAGATCCTCTGTGCAGCTGCTCCGCCCTCGCTTACTAAAGGACTGGCTTTGACCATCTCACGGGTGTCAAACCACCCCTATCCAGGAAATGTCCGCCCTGCAGATACCCCTTCACAGCCCTTTTTCAGAGGTGCGAACAACGTTGGGGAGAAGTGGGCTCCTTTCTGACCATCTCTGTAAAGGGACGCCACCTCCAGAAAGAAGAGTCCAATCGCCAGAAATGGTTGGAATTAGCGACTATCCCTCCATCTTCTTCCACTGGTCCATTGCCGGGTCGTGGGGGCAGCTGTTGGAGCTGCACCAGCCCCTATAGCGCCCCCTGCAGGTGGTGGGTCCACAGAAGGATGGCCTCATGGTTCTAACCGGGCCTGTTGGTCTCTCATAAGGGGCTTCTGAACCGCTCTTTGTCTGACCCGTCACCTAGGACCTGTTTGCCCTGGGAGACCCTACCAGGGGCACGAAGCCCCCGACAACAGAGCTCCAGGATCATTCAGGCTCAAACCCTCCACCACGTTAAGGTGGAGACTCCAGGAGGGGATGGGAATTAGCGACTAAGCAGCCAGAATTATGTTTGTTATGAGAATGAAGAGTTTGAAACATGTAGAGTTTTTAGTTTAATCTTCCAAAAAGGAACTCTTCAAGCTCTCACCCCCCCCCCCCCCCTCGTGTTACCACCCCCTCTGTGTGTCCGCACTCACATGAATAATGTACTTAGCGCTAACTTTCTCTCGTCGAGGTCAACCCTGCAACAACAAACTCCTGCTTCAACCTCAGGACCCCCCCTAACCCCCCCCCCCCCCCCCCCCCCCCCGGTCTCCACGCCGCCGTGTCAACAAAGAGCCGGCGTTCGAGATCCTCTGGCGGAGAGACTGCGGAGTCGGAGTTTATTTTCGAGCACTTTGCGAGGAATTTGAGCGGGGGGAATGGAAGGACCTCGGAGGATGAAGGAAGAGAACGATTGATTGTGAAGAGATGGAGAGGCTCAGTCATTCGGAGGTACCGACATGTTTGGTATCCACGTGTAGGAAGAAAGGCGACCGGGATGACGCTCGCTCCAAATGAGGTTTTCGTTCCAGCATCTCCACTCGAGGAGCTCCTACAGACTTCAAACTTTACAGGCTTGGACAACATTTTGAAGGATTTTTTTAACCTCTTACCCCCCTCGGTTTTACCCAAATCTAAACACTTCTCGGCTGGAGCGTACAGCCTATAGGCCATTTGAAAGCTAAGACCTACAAACCGGACTGTAACCTTTTTGTCGCGTGGTGACCGCATTTATGTCCATTTTTTCTTTGATTTTTTGTCACTTTTTCGTCCTGGTTTTCGTCGCCATTTTGACTTGTTTTTGTTTTTTCAAGAAGCTTTTATTCGGGTTATGGAAAACTGGAGAAAGTGTGATCGGTTCAGGTGGGGGTTAAGGGGTTAACATCTAATTCCTAGCCTGATTTATTGAGCTTTGAGTTTCAAAAAACAAGGCGAAATGTAAAGTTTTCTCGGATTTTTCCACTAATAAACAGCTTATTTTAAAGCTAACCAAGATCCAAAATCCACTCTGGAAATATCTTTGTAACTAACGTAGCCTATAAACAAAATATCTGCAATTTCGGCCATTTTTATGCATAAAACGTCTTATTTACAATGAAATCATGAACTCACAGAAAACTGGCAATACGTTTTCTTCTCATATCTATGTCCGTAATCTACCTTAAAAGTTTCAAATCGATAGCTCTACATTGAATTTCCCCCCCCTATTCACCGGCAAGATGCAAAGAGGACTCAAAGATGCGCGCGTGGGTTAACAACACAGCTCCAGGTCTGTTTTTTGATCAGAGTTTGTAACAGGGTAGCCGGCGCGCATACACATATACGGGAAGGGTTTGAGATTGTGCCCGAAAGTCAACATCGCCGTGAGCTGCTGAAAGGTGCTGGCGCGGCTGAAGGAAGAGGTTTCGAATGTCGTGAACCTTAATTGTGTTTCGCTGTTATTTTAGGAACAGGACCCCCCACCACCACCCCACCGCCCCCCCCACACACCTCCCATAGGCTTAAGGCGCGCACCTGGACAAGCACGGCCATGCAGCAGCGCCGCGTTATGAAGTACGGCGCCTGTTTGTGGCTCAACGGCGGTAATAAATTAGGTGCATTGCGGAGGAAGCTTCTCAAACACGTGGGAGAAAAAGATTTAGTTTTAGAAAATCCCATGTTCATTTAATTCCGTGAACTTAAACTTACTCGCATGAAAACAATGATGGAAATGTCCAGCCCACCATACTGTGTCTGTGTGGTCTGAAATGTGAAGATCAACCCGAGAACAAATTTAAAAGACCTGCTGAAGAGTTATCCAGAGTGAAACAAGTCCTGTCCCGACATGGGCTGAGAGGGAACTCTACCAGGAAGAAGCTCTGACTCCAAAACAAACATCAAAAAGCCGGTTTGGAGTTTGCAAATGAAAAAAGGATAAAGACTGTAATTTTTCTGTTGTCTGACGGAAAAAAATCAAAAGGATTTTGTCCATAATGACTATCGGAAGAAGCCTGAGAACACCGTCCCAACTGTGAAATACCGGGGGGCAGCATCATGCTGTGGGGTTGTTTTGCTGCGGGAGGGACTGCTGCACTTCACTAAATAGATGACCTCATGAAGAAAGAACTCTATGTGGAAATATTGGAGCAACATCTCGAGACATCAGCCTGGAAGTCAAAGCTTGAGCGCAGGTGTGTCTTCCAAATGGACAGTGACCCAAAGCCACCTGGTTCCAAAGTGACTTAAGGACAGAGTCACTGTTTTAAAGTCCAGTGGAAAATGTATGGGCAGAGCTGAAAAGGCATAGGCACGCAAGGTGGCCTACAAATGTGTCTCCAAAACTCCTGCCAACTGTTGTGAGAAGCTTGTGGAATCCAAAACCCAAAATATACAGTTCGAAGGCAATGCTACCAAATATTAATGAAATGTATGCAAACGTTTGGCTTTGTAAAAAGTAATATAAAACTGTGTAGACAATTCTATCTCTCATTCTTCTGGGACGTAGCAAATATAAATATTTTTTTTAATTTTAAATTGACCTTAAAGGACCTGTATCATGCTATTTTAAGCCATTCCAAAGTAAAGTATAGGCATTTATATGATATATTGTACCTCTACCACTACGGAGCACTAATTTTTGTGATAAATATAAGTATTTTCTGGAGGTATTTTTCCAACCCGGAAGACAAAACGCTTGGATTCAGTTAACTCCGCCCCCTCTCGCCGCTCATACAACTTTAGCAGTAGTAGAAATATATATATCACAGCAAAAAGTGAAGTTACTTCATGATGCTGTTATAAGGAGTTAACATGTGCAACACAGCTTCATGGCTAAATGGCTAACACACACGCTAACATGCATTTTGATCGACTCACCACTCTGATGTTTCCATTATGGGATTTGCGTTGGTTATAAAAGTTAATCCACTTTGATTCTGGCCGAGGTTCATTAGCATCCATCAGTACAGGCACAGACAAACACTATTGTGGCTGATAGTCGCTGAATCCCGGAGGGAAATTCCAACTTCTATGCCTCTTCTTTGGGAAGGTTGAATAAAGTCCAGTCCTCGCAGCCAAACGCGGTTTTCTCCGTGACATTATCGTTGGGTAAGAAAAAAGAACAGGTGTCCAGACTCCAGAGTAGGTTAGAAAAAGCTCCCTCTTCACAACTTTCGGTGCAACATGACATGACCATCTGTTCAGACCGTTCGGACGCTCAGGGGGAGCGTTTGTTTTCGGTACAGGGGCAGCGCAGCGTCAGGCACTTACTCTTTTTTTTTTTTTTTTTTTTTCATTTTTTTTTTTTATTGATTTTTTCTTACGACAGAAATAATGAAAAAAGCAATTTTACAAATGAAAATCATGCCGTAAGGCATTAGATTACAGACGTGTAGCACTTCCGTTCCGCTGTGACGACACAACTGAACATGCCAGTCGTTTACCAGGAGAGGGCGGAGCAGCTGCTCAGAGCGCAGGATTCAGGAGGATTACTGAGAACTGTGTGAATGAATCCAGAAACCACTCTGGGGGTGTTTTTGATAAGGAAATAGCATAACAACATGGTTAAAAGCTCCAAAAAGTCGATTTTGCATGATATAGGACCTTTAAAAAAAAAAGTCAAACTTGTTATGGTTCCAAAAATGATTGGCAAAAGTCTCCGCAAACCTGTGGTCGATTTCCACCGCGATGTTTCTCAGCTCCCGAGGCCTTTCTGAAGCAAAAGGCACGTTTGGTTCTGGAGATACTGTGTCCGCATTATATCGATCGATAGCCGATACTGTGTCTGCATTATATCGATCGATAGCCGATACTGTGTCTGCATTATATCGATCGATAGCCGATACTGTGTCCGCATTATATCGATCGATAGCCGATACTGTGTCCGCATTATATCGATCGATAGCCGATACTGTGTCCGCATTATATCGATCGATAGCCGACACTGTGTCCGCATTATATCGATCGATAGCCGATACTGTGTCCGCATTATATCGATCGATAGCCGATACTGTGTCCGCATTATATCGATCGATAGCCGATACTGTGTCCGCATTATATCGATCGATAGCCGATACTGTGTCTGCATTATATCGATCGATAGCCGATACTGTGTCTGCATTATATCGATCGATAGCCGATACTGTACCCATATATCGGCCGGCCTCTAATATTTAATGATATTCTCTGCTCCATGTTTGTTCTTCTCGGACAAAGCACAGACCGGTTCCTTTGGCCGTGAATTTAAACACGTTTTCTTCTTTTCATTTTGATCTGGTCTTCAAGAGTCGATGAAAGTATCTGGACATCTGAGTCGCAGTTTAGTCGAGTAGTCGTAGCAGTGGTGGAGCGTCTCTCGTCTCGATGACAGCCTTTGCGTGGGGCGTTCAAAGACAGCCGAGCCGGGGGGAAATCGCAGATGTTGCAGGTTACATTCTTGAGCCGCCGCCGCTGTGGAGTTAGGACGCCGTCCAGATCCGTGACCTGCCTGAACCGATTCCAAGGAACATATTATGCAGCTTCTTTTTTTTTAAACAGAAAACTTCTCTGGACTCGTTTTCCGTGTTTAAGGCGAGACGCTGCAGGTGAATCGGAAACCGTTATCGATTTGAAGCAGCAAAGCACTAACAGCTCAGATGTTGGCCATGATGTGAGCTAAACAGTGTAAAAGCTTTGGAGTAGAGATGTGTCTTTAGCTCTTATGTGGATAGACAGTTCATTCACCTGTGAGAGAGCTGCCACAGAGAAAGCCCTGTCACCTTTGGTCACACGCTTGGAGCGAGAAACCTTCAACAGAAGCTGATCAGCAGATCTCAAAGCCCTACCAGAAGCTTTGAGCCTACTGAGCAGAATTTTAACTGCTCAAATAAACGAATAAACTAGGAAGCTCAGGCTGTGTCTGAAAACATTATAGCCTCTATGTCGTAACTCTAGCTCCTGACCCTGAACCTTTCATGGGTTCAACTGTTAGATCTCTATGCAGTTAGAACTTCAGCAGCATTTGCCCAGCCTGACCATCCTTACCCAGGGGAAAGAGAAGTGACATCACCAACAGCTGTTCTTCTTCTTTAAGGTTATTGGCGGCCTGCAGGCCAAACAAAAGCGCATGCCGCCACATAATGTCCAAATGAAGACGTTTAAGGAGAAAAAAGAAAGGAAAATCCAAATGAGCCATCACATTTCCCTTTAGCGTTATTTTATCTCAGCAGCTGTTTCATAAAGCTACAGTATGCAAATTACCATGCGGCTTAAGTTTCTACTAAATGAAAACAAAAGCACAAACTGCCTTCATTTAAACCATTTACTGAGGCTCTTTAAAACCTGACATGAGACTGAGCTGTGGTGACGACAACATTTATTTTGTCACTTTCATAAAGTTTGGCTTGTGCAGAATCTTTTTTTTTTATTAATAATTGTGCGCCGGTCAATCAACAGTGGTTGTGCATGAATCACTCGAGAGCGGGGGCCGAGGGGGGGGCAGGGGGATTGGCGGCGCAGTGGCTTATGGGATGGCACATCGCTCTTAATCATTGGTTAGTTAGCACCAGAGGTCCCTATGCTAAAGTGGCTATGATAGTTAGCATTGCGGATCCTTTTCCTACCTCCTTCCTCACTGACAGCTCAATTCGGACGCTTCTTATCATGGCGGACGCTGAGGAACATCTGGTTTGGCGTTAGACCTCTCACCAATTTACGGTTTGGGAATCAGCCACAGACAAATACAGAGGAGCAGTGCCATGGAGACATTTAAAGACAATAGGTAAAAGCTTAAACCTTATCCTTTTATTGCACAGGAAGCCAATGTAGAGCAGCTAACATAACATTACAATATTGTAAAAAATAAACAAATATCAGCCCGATATATCGCCCTGATATCTTGGCTGACCGGTACATCAGTCGTGCCCTATTTTATGTTTTCATAAAGAAATATCACATATTATGCATAAATAACCTTGTGTTTTCGGCGACATAATGTAAATATTGGATAGACCCAGGGTTTTATGTTTTTATTTTGTGGATATATTAGTTACAAAGATTTTTTGAAGTGGAGATGTTGTTCCCCTCCCCGCCACCTTAACGTGGTGGAGGGGTTTTGATCCTGGAGCTCTGTTGTCGGGGGCTTCGTGCCCCTGGTAGGGTCTCCCAGGGCAAACAGGTCCTAGGTGACGGGTCAGACAAAGAGCGGTTCAGAAGCCCCTTATGAGAGACCAACAGGCCCGGTTAGAACCATGAGGCCGTCCTTCTGTGGACCCACCACCTGCAGGGGGCGCTATAGGGGCTGGTGCAGCTCCAACAGGATGAATGGGTGGATGGAGATGTTGTTGCGAGAGTGGAATGAAAACCTACATTCTCCCAGAACGGAAACGACCATATTTGGATCAATCAATCAATAATTTGAAGTTACACAACGGTTAAGATGTTGAAAACACACATGAAAAAGCTTTCCTAGTCCTGTGTAACTGTATCTGTAACCTGCACACATTTCCCAACGCTCCCGTCGGCGTTGCAGATCCCGGCCTTTCCTGGCGTTGGGTAAACACGGGCTGCTTCACTGGCGTTGGCGGCCGAGCGCTCTTTGTGCGTAACAGTCTGAGCCTCAGCCAGAGCAGGGTCAGCGCGAGCCAGGCATTTGTGCAGAAGGCGAAGGGAGAAGAAACGGCCCCAAATCGGAGTAGCAAATGTGTACAGAAAGATTTATTGTGGATATCTCGTATCGCTCCAGCCTCCTTCTTGACCTCCAGGTGATTATGAGTCAGATGATTGCACCAGACGGCACAAATCAGCCAATTCTATTCCAACTATTGTCTTTTTGTTACATAGACCTTGTTTAAGCATTTAAGGGTGAAACGTTGATGCTGTGGTACCTAAAGGACACACTTAATCATCATTTCTTTGTGAAAGTTGTGAAACTGAACTCATCCCTTGAAAGAAATTAGAAAGTTGGGAATAAAGGGACCGGCCTGGAAAGTGTTTCATGTTTCTTCTCACCGAGACTCACCTGGAGACTCACCTGGAGACTCACCTGGAGACTCACCTGGAGACTCACCTGGAGACTCACCTGATGGGCGGGGACGTCTCAGAGACACCTTCATTACCAGCAGCGACTCTAGTCTCCAGGCCGGTGAGATAGGCCCTTCAGTTTGGAGTTTTCAGGCTTTAACCTCTTAACCCCCACCTGAACCGAGCACATTTTCTCCAGCTTTTTTTCAAGAAGCTTTTAGATTTGGGCAAAGCCACTTTTCCTCAAAATACATGAAAATAGCTACAAAAAGCAATGAAAAAAGCAAGGCAACTTTATTCATACCGCGCATTTCGGACACGAGGCAACTCAATGATAAACGCAACCAAAAAAGAAACAAAGATGTGGTGAAACCAGTACCTCCGTATGTGGTCGACAAAACAAGCTAGTTTTCCATTAGAAAGCATTGCACTTTCCACGCATTCTAAGCAACTGTAAAGCCTCCTGTGATAACGCTGGGTTACTCACAATTAAAGAAAACAGGCTGGACACATTTTAGAAATCTCGCATACTAATGAGGGCCAGACTTGGGTGAAACCATTACAAAAAAGCCATGACAAAAAAAGTTATGACAAACCAACAAAAAAGCAACAAAAAACTGGGGCTGCACGTTTTAAAACTAAATAAATGTATAGAAATAAAACGCAGTGGTAATGACAGAGCAGTCAAAGTAGGTCACCGACTTGCGCTCACGTGGCCCTACAGTATTTTATTTATTTTACCTGCAGTCATTTATTTTACCTGCAGTCATCTCCACCACGTTTTAACAACAACGAGAAAGGCAAGTTTTGTGCCTTTAGCTCACCTAGCTCCCTCCTAAGTGAGCCCCGGGTGTCGGCTGAGATGGTACAACAGCGAAATACTAAATACCCGCTTCATATTGAAAAGTTAAACTAGCTTTAGCCATGCGCGAGGACGGCTTCTCGTGATCAAATGTTTGGGGGCGCTCTGGCGGCCTCTGGTGGTGCAAAAATGTATTGCAAGTATTTTCAATGGCGCTGCAAATCATACACGCCAGTTAACCGGGCAAAATGCTTTTACTCGGTTACGCAATTTTCTCAAAATGATATATAAACGAAGATGATGGAGTTTTATTAAAGTTTAGACGGACTAAAACGACCCGCAGAGGCTAAAGGCTCCACGCCGGTGCAGTTTTTTTTTTTTTTTTTTTCTCCACGTCGTTTTGTTCCCGCGCCTGTGATTTACAGCGGGAGGATGAGCGCTGGACTGTCTCACTCGCTCCTCTCCATCGGCCTCTGGGGCCGGTTCCAGTCAGACTTGGACATCACCGAAACACAAACCATAATCATTCCTATGCGAGAGCGAGGAGGGCTTCACACCGGGACGAGGAAACACTGAAGACAGACACATCAACAACGGCGGCTGTCTCCTGGGAAGACGAGACTCAAAGCTATTTTACAACGCTTGTCAGACGCCGCACATTGATTGATAGTATTTGGTCATTAAGACGGTATTATAAAGCTTTAAACGGTACAATGGCGTGCTGCGTAATCGGAACAGACATTTCCCGACGGGCTCCAGTATGAACAAACTCTCTCAGTTGTGCTTCTCCAGGCCTAAAGGCTTTAACTGGGCTGTTTTTGGAAAGTAAATCTATCCTATAATAGCTGAGGTTTTGAAATCTCGCTGTGCCTAAACATGGATACCATTTGACATTCGACTAACTCTAGCAACTTGGACTAAACGGGACTGAAGTTCAAAGCCCGGTTCACTCGGGAAGATTGTAAAATTGTTGGCAGATTTCCCAAACCGGAGAGACCAGAGCCTGTACGTGGAGATAAAGGAATCCCAGGTCGTACAGTGTGTGCTGCGCAGCCACACGGCAAAATCAACACATCGCACACACACCGACTTCACTCGCCATCGGTCAGACGGAAAAATCTCGCAAAACCTCTCGAGCTCAAAGGCGACTTCAGGGTAAACAAACATGGCCGACGAAAAAGAAGAGGCCGCGGCGATAGTTTGTAGTTTGTTATTAACTGAAAAAAAAAAAAAAAAAGGTCCTGTTTGTTATTAACTGAGCCAGACTTTCTGGTGCGCCGTGAAGGCTGTTTCGATTTTGGATTCCCCTCGGTGCATCTCGTCGCCTCGCTTTCTGACTGGCTGCACGTCACGGTCTACGGGCTGCTGCTCATTTGCCCTCCACACCGGGAGGAACCGGACCAGAACTCTTTGGGATATTGGATTGAATGTAGAGCTCTGTATTGTTGATGTGTGTCGTATAAATTACACTTTGACTTGTTTTTATAATGAGAATGAACCCCAGGAAGAATGTTTGTTCTGGTAAAGACTAATGGGGATCCTTAAATAAATAAAGAAAACAAATACAGAGGTCCCTCGCTATAACAGGGCAAACAGGTCCTATAGGTGACGGGTCAGACAAAGAGCGGTTCAGAAGCCCCTTATGAGAGACCAACAGGCCCGGTTAGAACCATGAGGCCGTCCTTCTGTGGACCCACCACCTGCAGGGGGCGCCATAGGGGCTGGTGCAGCTCCAACAGCTGCCCCCACGACCCGGCAACGGACAAGTGGAAGAAGATGGATGGAACACCAGGCATAAGGGAGAACCTGTGTGAATGAAAAAAAAGTGAATGAAGTGTGTTTTGATTTTTTTTTTTTTTTACTTTTACTGCCTTAGATAATATATAATAATTGTAAAAAAATAAAGCCGACTACTTTCATTATTTTTAGAACGTAACCCCCGCGATAAACGAGGGACCCCTGTATCCCCGAGTTGCCCTGTCACCAACAGCATCCAAACTTGGTCTCTAAAAGTTTTTTAAAGTACCTACTTTCGATGCATTTATTTTTTCCGTACCAGTATCTAAACTTATTCCCAGTTCTCCCAGCATCACGGCCCTGTTAAGTAGTAAAGTAAGCGGTGTAAGGCTAATAAGTAGTAATGTCTCGTCCCGTAAAACGTTTCAAAACATTGACTTTGTTCCTAGGCCCGTCATGTCGCTGTGTGCACGTCCATAAACATCGCACCGGCTTCAGAGAACATTCCGGCACATGCGGCAGCTGGACCGGACTTCACCCCCGGGTTGGAGAGAAATGTCCAAACAGAAAATGTCAAACTGACTCAAATTCAACAAAAATAACCTTAATTCAAGCTATTTTAAGTCAATTATCTCATTGTCTCCCCAAGATGTTTTTACATTTGAATGGTCTAACATGGACGTTGCACTGGGTCAATTAAAAGACAGTTGAGTTTTCTATTACATGACTTTCTAAAGCAGGACAAAGTAGCTCATGCCCCTAGAGGCCATAAGCGCCACTGCAGGTGTCGTAGCATGTTGTGTTTTTTTACTCATTAATCGTCCGTGAGAGTAAATCCTACGCTGACAGAAAAGACAAAGGGACAGAGGGATATTGTTCATCCAATTACACAATGGGAATATTTTTTTTTCCACTCAAACTTGGCTGTAAATACTGTTTTAGCGGGAATAGCAGTTAGCTTCGCCCGTTAGCCTGTTAGCTTCTTCTTGGTGATTCCATTAATGTATGTATTGCTGCTCCGACCCCTGTGTTTTTCTGGGCAGAGACACCAGGGGGAGATGAAAGACCCTCCAGTCATCCCATTGACACTTGTGTTACCCCCAGAGGGACGACGGGAAGGATTTATTGAGGTAAACAAGTTACTTAGTACTGCTTTAAGTAGAATTGACAATCACAACATGGCCGCCAGAGCTGGACATTATTAAAGAATAGATAAACAACATCCTATAGTGTTTTCTTGTTGATCAGTGGTTTGATGTGGCAAATATTTAAACTGTGAGCCCAAAGGTAGAGGGTTTATGGCCAGTATAGCGGCCGTTTCATTTATCATCTCGACTGCGTTAGCGAGGGAGTTGTAGTGTGGATTTATGTGGCGCCAAACCCAGTTAAAACCCGGCATTAGGTTGATTTATTATACGCCACAGTCTTCGTAAACGTTGTGACTGTTAGCGCCGGGGCTACGCTGAGGTCATGCTAGCTCCTGTCCGTGAGATAAACCGCCTCCGCTCGGTCTTACGTAAGAAGTGTCAGCGCTAACCCTCGGGCTAACGCTGGGGAACGCGGAGGTCATGGAGAAAGTATGGCTGAAGTCTCGAAGCGTCCGGGGTCGTGACCTTATTCGCGTACAGTAAATATGATTGAGCGCTAGCACACCGGCTGCTATAGCAACGGCTGCCGATATCGTTCTCATCTGGGGTTTTCAAACTGCCTACATTCAGGCCGTAAATCTGCATTTCTTTGGACGTGGGGCATTGGTCCAACTGGAATTTTTATGTCATAAGTTTTGTCTCAAAGGTGGATGAATAAACTCTTTTTCCTGCATTCAGACAAACTTTCATTCTGTTAAGGCATTTTAAAAATCCATTACATTTGACTTGCTGCTGTGAAGCTGTATATGGACAAAAATGTATAACTTTCTCAAGAACGATGATGAAGCGCTATCTTTGCAAACCATCAGAAATGTGCGAAAAGGTGCTGTCAAACATCTGCATTGACTTTGTCGCTCAAAAAGGTAAATTCTCCTGAACAGCCGACGAAAGGGCAAAAAGAACACTTCCCCCATTTTTTTCCATTTAGGTTTCTCAATTTTCCCCTATTTTTTCAAAAAAAATTCTCAGTTTTCCGGCAATTTTTTCCCCATTTTTTTCTCGGTTCCCCCATTTTTTTCTAAATTTGTCCCAATTTGTTTTCTTTTTTTTTTTCACCTTTAAAAAAGAAAATTAAGGTCCCAATTTTTTTCTATTTCTTTTTCTTAATTTTTCCCACATTTTTCTCAATTTCCCCCCAATTATTTCCCTAATTTTCTAACAGTTTTCCACCTATTTATCCTTTTTTCCTATATTTCTCCCCACCTTTTAAAAAACCACAACGTTTTTCCACTTCTACTCCCCCTATTTTATTATAATTTTTACCAATTTCCTCCTTTTCAACCCCCGACATTTCTTGACTCTAGAGCACACCTTCATTTCCACGATAGTTTTGTTCATCTCTTCTTGCTCACGATTCCTCCAGGAGTCAAACCTGGGGCATAGATGATGTCGGTCCAATGGCTCCAGGGCTGTTTTTAATCCAGTTATATTGAAGTAAAAAAGACAACAGACTAATCGTTGGTGTTAAGTGTCTGACGTCTCTGGTCCATAAAACCTGTTTTCACCGAATGACCGGCTGCTCTTCTGGTAAATCACAGCTTCATTTAAAGCCTGTAGTTTTATAGAACCCTCTCCGTACGTCACCGTCCACCATGTGAAGTCATCCACGTTTAAAGAGTCAACTAAGCACTTTCACTCGTCACACAATACACACGTGGCTCAGCTGTCTGTGGGGAATTTCCATCCAATTCCCCCGCACAGAGGAGACCCTATTGTTTATGTTTTTAGTAGGGGAAACAGGAGAACAAAGAGGCTTATGGTTGTTAGAGAATAAAATAATACTGGGTCCAGCTGTACATTCGTATTGTCTCCTGACTGTGGAGCTCAGGCCTTCCCTCTGCATGTTTGACTTGAGTATCAGTGTGACGCGCCACAGGGTTTTTACTGCTCCTCTGTGGAAGCATGGAGAGACTAGAATGGTAAGACAAGCGCAATGTCTCGAGTTCATGTCTCCGGGTCCCGATGGTTAATAAACTTCTCCTGCGTAAGACATCCAGGCTCCTGCACATTTAAGTCTGTCCATGCTTCCACAGAAGAGGGATACATACCCTCCGTCGAGCGTCACACTGATGCTCAGGTAAACATTCTGTGTCTAAGCCTAAGTCAAAGAGAACTTTACTGCGGGACCCAGTATGATGGACAGTGTTGGGCAAGTTACTTAAAAATGAAAATATATTCTATATCAGTGATACAGCTCTAAAAATGTCATATGTCTGTATTACATATTACTGTTACACTACTTTGAGTCACTTTTGGCAAAATAAAAACTGAACATAGTAATAATGCCACCGAGCCAAAGATCAATAGAGATTTAATTTCATTCTCTAACAAATGTGAGATCTCTTGAAGGAAGTGAAACGACAATACTGCGTTTCCTGAGATCGTGATGAAGATGTGTTTGACATTGTTCAGGGTTTTCCGCAGCGCTTTAAAAGTCAGAAGTGCAACATGGAACGTCTAACTCCTGCTAAGGATAAATGGTAAACTATATAAACGTTAAAACTATAAGAGAATCGTTCCAAAAAAGCATTAAAGTGGATTCAAACTTTCTTGGAAAATAACGACACTGCTCGACTAATTAATTATGAATGAATCAGAAATATAGAAATGATTGAGCTGCAGCTTTGAGGTAAACATTGTGTACAATGTCTTTGGATTTTGAAACTTCCCCTCAGATTATTTGCACAGATATTTTTGTGGCACTAAAAATAAAACAGTTCAGAAACATTAAACGTGACTCTATAAAACCCAGTTATTCCCAAATGCCTGCACCGAGCCAAACTGAAGGGGAAATCCTTTCTGTCCCAACCCTTGTGCCCACTCCCTTCCACGATACATCCCGTAATATGAAATATGTCCTGCCTGGTCACCCGTATCCCCCCCCTCCCCCCACACACTTCCTGTATGGCCTCATCGGTGACGCCGGAGCCACCTTTTGGAAACGGGTGCCGGTGTTGCTTCACATTTGGACGGCCCTTTTGTTTTTTCTTTGAACGTGACGCTCGAGTGAGGAAGCTCAAAGGGAAGCCTGAGTAATGTCGATGAAGACGAGGTGATTCAGAGGAAGGGGGGGGGGGAGAGAGCGGCCCGGTCCACTCATTGTTGGAGGCTTCCGATTGCAAACGGGCAAAGCGACGCCCTCGGTTTCCTCGTGACTGGACAGGTTACGGTAACTTTTGTACTTTAAACGCCACAGAACATGTACAATAGGGTCTCCTCCGGGGCCAGGACGGCTCTGGAAAACATATTCCTGGTTAAATTAAAGACACAACAGGAGAAACCATCGCTCGCTTTGCAACGTCATCGCCTAATATTTTCCCAAGGTCATTCCAGAGGGATTTTTAAATATCTTATTCCTATCCTGATTTATTGAGCGATGAACAACAAACAAACAACAAAAATAAAATCTTCTTTTTTGTTTATAATTCCAAAACTATTATTTATTTTTATATGGACAAAACAATAACATTGGACAAACCAGATGCTCTGTTTTAAAGGGTTTTGTGCTAAATTTCAACACTTTAGGAAACCACAGGTAGAATTACAATAGAACCTCTTACCACCTGCCTAAACCCAATGCCTCATTTGAAAGCTAAGACCCACAAAACTGATCTTTTTCCTCACGTTGTTGCTGCCAATTTTGTTACGTTTTAAAAAATTGCTTTTTTGTTGCTTTTCTGTCACTTTTTGTTTGCATTTTTTCACATTTTTTTTAACTTTTTTGTCATTTTTGTGTGTTTTCCTTCTCGTTTTTTGTCACTGTTTTGACGCCAAATAATAATAACTTTTATGCCCAACATTTCTTCATTCAAATTGCAGCTTTCACTCAAATCAAATGATAATTATTACCGACCACAGATGTTATCCATCTAAATAAAAGTCATATTTCCAACAGCATTAAAGCACTTTAAACCTGGCTCTTTCCATTATTGATATTCCATCACTGGAAATACAGGGGATTTTTTTACATTTTTATGTATAAAATACCGAAACATGAAATGACAGAAATCTTGCAATACATTTTTTCCTCATATCTATATCAGTAATCTACAGCAACAGTTTCAAATTGAAATCTCTAAATCTAATTTGTCTTAAGGCCGAACGTTCCTTGGCGACAACAAAAACAAAGTCATTTCTTGACATACTTAAAACCCGAAATACCGGGGAAGCCCCACGTTTCATTCGACCTTTTCTTTGACTCATGCCATTTTATTGAAGTGACCATTTGTGGTCAGAAGAGATCGCCCGACATCACAGATCCCGCCTCTGCTGCATTTGACCAATCAGCGGAGAGCGGCACCCTCAACTTCCTGTTTTCTCTGAATTCTGAAAAATACCCAAGTCTGGCTGAACTCACGGTACGTTTCTTCACATAACCGGAAAACTCGATGAAACTCACGCATTTTACTGGTGAATAATCGTGCTCGGTGATGATTCATGTGTTGGTTTTGGACGACGTCGTGAAATAAGTGAATACAGCATAAAAGAGGCAGGCGCCATATTTGATCACAGAAACCAGAGCCGTGGGAAGACATTTAAGTTAGGGGGCGCTGAGGGATAAAGTTTACCCCAAAACCACTTTTTCTGTGCATATTTCCTATTTAATAATATTGCCTGCCGTTTTCAAACTATCCACCAGGGGGTGCTGCAGCGCCCTCAGCACCTTGGGTTCCCACGGCCTTGAGTCTGAAACCTAAAGTTGCACCTATTTTTTAATTTTTTTTTTTTTTTTTTTTTACAAAAGAACCAATAAACCCTAGAGCTATGTGTTTATGATGCCAAAGGTTATTTTAAGTAAACATTTTAGGCTAACAATAAAGGGCAATGAACCAAATATGTTAAGTTCGTTTACAGTATTATTATTGGAAGCTCAGCAGGGAAGGGCCTGGTGGGTTGACCAGTTTAGGCCAAGGAACCAAGTATGGTAAGTTCGCTCACATGGATTTTCTGCATGATAATAATAATAATACTAACTTTGAAAAAGGAAAGTTGAAAGTATTTATTTCAAAGTATTTCAATGAGTGAAAGGTTCTAACAGAGGAACAGCAGAGTCAGTCAGTAAATACAGTATAGTCTCAGACCTTTCCTTTCAGCGAGACTATTTGCCGATTCAGCTTTTCAAACCTCGCACCTGACTGAAAATATGGAGCAGGGCAGGACAAGGGGGGAAGGCTGCGAAAAAACGTCAAAGGGTTTCACACACAAAAAGTTTCAGACTCGTGTTCATTTATGCTTCAGGTTTGGAGATTTTCTGTTCAGGCATATTTGAGTCCCATTTAGGTCCATTTCTGGCCATTTAATCCGTGATTTGAGCTCGGTCTGGGCTTGTATGTGGAAAACCGAGATATCACTTTGAAACCTTCGCTGTAGATCACGGACATAAATATGAGGAAACAAATGTGTTGCATGTTTTCTGTCATTTTATGTTTTCATATAATAATAATAATGTGTTTTATGCCTAAAAATGAACAAAATCGCCCATATTTTTGGCGATGAAATCTGAATGATGGGCCAGGTTTAAATTTATGGTTTTACTTTGTGACATTCTAGTTACAAAAACTTTTTCAGAGGGGATTTTAGTTTTAAAATAAGTTGTTTATTGGTGGAAATCTGTGAAAATGTTAAATATCGCCTTGTTTTTTGACATGTGAAACTCAATAAATCAAGCTAGGAATTAGATATTAAAAAATCCCTCTGAAAAAAACTTCAAAATATTGTTCAGTCCAAGGTTGTAAAGTTTCAAGTCCGTAAGAGCGACTAAAGTTATTCCCCTCATTCCTCTTCACGGTGTTGCGTCCGTGGCAGCACTTTATGCGTTAGCCGCCTTAGCCGCTAGCGCTAAGGCTAATGTTCAGAGCCGAGGTCCCCGAGAGTTCACGCTAATTGTCCGACCGAGCGCCAGCCACAACGGCACGCCTCCCGTTAGCTCACCCTTTTGTCCCGCCGCAACGCCTTTGATCGGCCCGGACGGGCTTTGAAACGCCGCGGATCCAGAAATGCCAACGCGTTTCAGCGGCGGGGACAAGGGCCGCTTTTGTTTACGGCGCTCAGAAGAAGCTAACGGCTAATTAGTGAGCCGTGATTGTAGTTCGCCGAAGCACAGAGAGGGAGCGAGGGATGTGGAGGCTCGAAACTAAACAATGACAACCACATGGAGCGAGGGGGGGCGGGGGGCGGGGGGGGGGGGGGGCTGAGGGATTCTGGAGTCTAAACACAGGCGGTAAATTGTAAACACTTGTTTGCACATGTGGCGGGTCGCGGAGCTGGAGAGACTTAATCGAGAGGCATTTTCTCTTCATTAGCTCGGCCACGTTGCAGTTTTCATACGGAGACACTGACAACTTCACTTCCACCTTAACTAAAAGGTGTTTGGGGAAATCGTGAAGCGACACTTCCCATCAGTGACGGTGCATGCGTTTGCTAATAAAGGTTAGCGCTGTAAGGTCACTGGGGCTAAGGCAAAGGCTTAGGCTGCTATTATAAAACCTGCTAGCCCTGTAGTTTCCCAGCCTTTCCCTGAGAACATTTCCTTTCATATTTTTCAACTAAATAACTATTACATCAGTACCTTAGTTTGGTGCTTACTGTCTGACAGTAAGAGTAGAGCGCAATTCATAAACAAGGACATCCAAAAAGCTTCACAGTAGCATAAAATTACAAGAAAGCAGATAACATTAATCCATAAAACATCAACATGAAAAAATAAATAAATTGCAGTAAAAAGCAAGAGAAATACTTGAAATACTTTCAGGGTCATATGCACAGGTAAAAAGAACTGTTTTCAGCCTGAGTCTGTCTCACATCCTGAATACTATTACACATTTTAGCTTCAGCCTCAGCATAAAATTACAAGAAAACAGATCAAATCGATCATTAAAACATCAACATAAAAATTAATCAATTACAGTAAAAGGCAAGAGTGCAGATAAACTACTTTCAGTTTTCATCTGCTCGGGTAAAAAGAGCTGTTTCCAGCCTGGATTTGAACATTGTCAGAGTTGAGGCCTGTCTCACATCCTCATGAAGACTGTTCCAGATTTTAGCTTTAGCCTCAGCGTGTTTAGTCCTGACTCTGGGAACCACCAGGAGACCCCTCCCTGAAGTTCTCAGGGCCTGAGATGCTTCATACGGCTCTAACATGTCAGAGATGGACTTTGCTGCAGAGCTGTTTTAAATTCTATTCTCTGAGCGACTGAAGCCAGTGCAGAGACCAGAGCACTGGACTATTATGGTGGTATTTCCTGGTTCTGAATGTTCTGCAGCTCTAACAGTGAGCAGCCGTGACAGTAGTCTAACCTGCTGGAGACAATTATCGATTCTTAAAAAAATGCCGCACATGATGGACTTCCGTGTTGATTTCTGAAGCCAGCCAAGCAAGCGCCCGACCCCTGACCTTTCCCCCCTCACGTTCGTGGGTCGGTTTTGCAAAGTGAGCGCTTTATCGAACCCAGATGGACTTGGACGATCCTCTCCTGACCGTGAACTTGGACGAAGGTCTGGAGATGGCTCCCCAGCGCTTCTAAATGACGGGTCAAATGCAGAAACTGAGCTGTTCCTCATGAAAACAGACCCAACTAAAGCATAATGTGGCAGCTTTGACCTTTAATAACATTTGTTCCGAAGGTTACTCAAGCAAATCCAGCAAAACGTCCCGCTTTTTGTGCTTCGTAAAACATTCAGTCTATTCTTTCGGCGGAGTGTGCCTTGGAAACGTGTTAGCAATTACTAACAAATGATCTCTGCTCTTTTTTAAGGAATTCCAGGAACGCGCAGCAGCTCAGGTGAAGTCAGTGGTGTTCAGGGCCGTCGGACAAAGCCTAATAAAGGATAAATTTCGATTCTAGCACATAGTTTAGTCATGCTCTCCACCCCTGTCCGTCCAAACTACTGCATAAAGTAAACCATTAGTTATTTAGATTTGTCGTGAATGTGTTGGTTCAGATGGGGAAGCCAGTATTGTGTTTTCATCCTGGGAAATGATGAGGTTGGGGCTGACATTCCTCTTAACCACACTTTAACGGAGCGCATTTTCTCTAAACTTCTTCCACAGCCCAGTGTAACGCCTCATCAGAAAGACCCTCAAAACTGATCAAAGATTCGTCCTCATGTTTCCTTGTGTTGTTGGTGCCATGCCATTAGTCCGACAACCCATTAGTCCGACGTCTCATTATTCCGGATTTTTTACCAGTGAGCAGAGGTGCCATTAGTCCGACATCTCTTTAGTCAGAAAAAATCAGGCCCATTGGTCCAAAGTCCCGTTGGTCCGACCATAAACACCTTAACCCTAATATCAATTAGCATTTCAAACCAATCAAACGAGCTGCGGCGGGTCTAGTGTTAAATAGGCAAGGCAAGTTTATCTGTAGAGCACAATTCATACACAAGGCAATTCAAAGTGCTTCACAGTTGCATAAAATTACAAGAAAACAGATCAAATCAATCAATAAAACATCAACATAAAATTAATCAATGACAGTAAAAGGCAAGAGTGCAGATAAAACACTTTCAGTTTTCATCTGCTCGGGTAAAAAGAGCTGGATTTGAACATTGTCAGAGTTGAGGCCTGTCTCACATCCTCATGAAGACTGTTCCAGATTTTAGCTGCATGAAACTGAAACGCAGCCTCACCGTGTTTAGTCCTGACTCTGGGAACCACCAGGAGACCCCTCCCTGAAGTTCTCAGGGCCCGAGATGGTTCATACGGCTCTAACATGTCAGAGATGGACTTTGGTGCTAAACTATGAAAAGACTTGTACACAAGCAGAGCTGTTTTAAATCCTATTCTCTGAGCGACAGGAAGCCAGTGCAGGGACCGGAGCACTGGACTGTAGATACTGACATAGACATAAGGGGAACTGTTTGGCAAGTTGTTGGATCATTTTGGATCTTGTTTAGTTTTTGAACCAGCTAGTTATTCCTAAAAAATTCGTCTTTTGGGTTCAAAGTTCATTAAGTCAGGCAGGAATTAGGAAAAATTAGGAAAAAAACCTTCAAAATATTGTACAAGGCTGAAAAGTGTGGAGTCTGTAGGAGCTACTAACTGCAGATGTTGACCCTTTGAGAAAATGGGCCTAAAGTTTTGCAACGTCAGCACATGTGTATCCCTGTAGACAAAGGAAATGACCATATTTGGATTTCTGAGTGTTGTCGGGGGGATTCCGTGCGCCGCGTGGATCCCCAAATGCGTCAGTATTTGCGAATGTCTCGTCTTGATGTCGCTGCTTTGACGATACAAAACTACGCTAGCACAAGAAACTCTTCTACTCGGAAACGAGTCGTGTACTCGAGCCGTACTTCTCTCGACTCGTCCTTCAGCGTCTCTGGGGTTAACGGGGGGAAACTGAAGTGTTCGTTCTCCAATCTGGACAGCAGAACCGTTTTTTGGGGCAAAGGCGAAGTCACGTGCGGCTCCAGGTAATAACAACCTCATGCGCCTCAGCTGGGAGCGCTTTGGCCTGAAACGAGCGTACGAAGGAGAGAAACGGGGCCAGTGGTTCAAGGGCGCTCCATCCACCAACCAGTGCTCCTTCTGACGACACACTTTAGTTTTATTCAGCAAAATTATCGCTTTGACTGGAATCATGACATATGCAAGTCAGGATTCTGGCTTTTGCGTAAGGAATAATCCCGTTGGCGTGACCTCTGCGGATGTTTTAGCTCTCCACTATTTATTTCACTTTTAGCAGTGAGTACACTGCTGGTCCGGGTTTGGATCCTGGAGTGGGTCCAGTTTTCCACAGTCCTGATGAGGAGCATGAGGAGCATGAATGTGGTTCAGCAGGTACAGAGCTGTGAATACCAACACGGCGGCACAGCGCTCTGACGTATACGTCGCCGGGTAAAACGGGTTTCGCCAGAGAGGATTTCCCTGAGCGTCGCAAAGAATCCGCCATGAGCTATTTTGATCGTCATGAGGGTCGGGGCTGTGTCCGAATATTCACGCCAGCCCTGAACACACAGCGCGCCAGTTTCTCCTCGCCACAGATCACGTTTGGGCTGTGACGTGACCTGTGGTGAGGAGAAAGTAGTGAGCGGTGTTGCCAACAGAATTAGTGACTACAAGCTCGGCTTGTTTACATTGTGACAGCCCCTAGCGTGGGGGACCGTGTCAGGATTGTCCACTAATCGGGTTCTTTTTCTCTGAGGGGACCATGCGCCTGGGCCCGGTGCTTCCGACGCTTTGTGGCGTTGGACAGGCCACATCGCGTCGGCTTCTTTTGCACAGTTCTTTACATTGTTTGAATAAATGCTCTATGTTAGAGCCTAAACCATCCAGCTCCTCCTTTTTTGCTGCAGCTCTTGAGCCACGGCCGTAACAACATCAATGGGTGAGGAAAGCCCTTCTCTTTGGTCTTCATGGCGGAGAGCTAACATTTGGTCTTTGGACTCCAAAATACACTTTTTAAACAGGATTCCAATGGAGACTTTGCACCTCCCAAACTGCTCAAAGCCTGGCTGCAAAGAGTTTTTTTTTTTTTTTAATTGCATGTGACAACGCTGGGCTATGTGTCATATTTTGAACTTGCTGGTTTTTGTGCAGCAGAATTAAAATGTTTGAGTCTAAGTGTTTAACTGACCCTGGAGCACTGTGGAGGCTTCACACCTTATTGCCCTTTTGAAGAACATGCTCTATAGGAGGAGCAAGGTGCCCCATGTTATTTTCACAAACCACACGGGACCATGACCATGATTGGGGGCCTTCTATCTCTATGCTTTACATGCATGAGTCCCGTGTTCATTAACATGTAGTGTCCCGACCAAATAAACCAATTAATAAAATGGATCCATATTTCGCTGCTGGAAATGCAAGTCGAAGCGATTTTTTTATTCCGTCAATTGAAACTTTTATGACTTCAAGAAACAACGTGGACAAACAAGCGTATCCATTGTCTCCTCTTGTGTTCGCCGCCTTTGTCTCGCCTCTGTCCTTCGTATAGTTCTCGCTGAATCAACGACTTTAAGCTCACAGAACACAACTAATCCATCGCTTTTATTATTGCAATATAGCTGCAGAATCCCAAAGGCAAATTTCCACTTTTCTCCAACTTCCCTTCAAAATAAAAGCCAAGTACAAATTGATTCAGCCTTGGATGGTTTTCACGGGGGCATAATACCTTACAGGAATTGTGGATATTTGCACTTTTGGAACCGGTATCCAACTTTTTTTTTTTTTTGGAGCGTAGACGCAGGAAAATCTAGCTCGTCCCAATCACGCTGGCTTTACCGTACTCAGTCAGTCTCAATAAAACCAGGAGATTTGACGAAGATGATTAGCTGGAGGTATTTTTCCATCCGAGTTTTCGAGTTTTTTTTTTTTTTTTCCCTCTCCCCGCTCTCTCCCCAAAAGCTAGATGCCACCGCGAGTCTCCTGAACCAGTCGTGGAAGTAGCACAATATTAGACGATGATTAGCTGCAGGAGTTTCCCACCGGCGTCGTCTCCAGAGCAGAGATGCCACCAAAGAAGCGTGTCCCGAGAAAAGGTTTAGGGCGACGGATTAATCCGAGCTGCTTTTTTTAGTAGGACTCCGCCTGATTTTGTAAGACAAATATGCCAGTCAAACGGGGCAAACATTTGTGCAGACGCGGAAATATTCCAAATGTCAACAAATAAACGCGGTGAAGCCGACCACATGAAGTATGTCCCCTGGCTGTAAACACACTTCAGCTCAACTCTGACTGGAAGTAGGTTCGAATGCGCCGGCGATTCCTAGAAATCAGCTTTCGGAGTAGAATGCACTAGACTTCATTCATAGGACACTTTCTACAGATAAGATTTTCCAATACCAGAACCAGAACAATGCTTTTCCCGACTACAGTATATGCACCATGTTCACTCAGTGTTTAGTTGAGCTTCATGTTCCAAATGATGCGAGAAGACCCGGGAGGCGACAGGTGTGTTTTTACATAGAAACATCATAAAACCTCAGTTTCCTTTGAAAGTAATATGGAAAATCTACTCAGTCCCACCTTTTATTCATACGGAATGATTCTAATGACCCTCAAGTGCTCAAGTGCCCCCAGGGGTCCCTGTACCCTCGGTTAGGAAACACTGATCTAGAACGCCATCCATTTTCTTCCACTTGTCCGTTGCCGGGTCGTGGGGGCAGCTGTTGGAGCTGCACCAGCCCCTGTGGCGCCCCCTGCAGGTGGTGGGTCCACAGAAGGACGGCCTCATGGTTCTAACCGGGCCTGTTGGTCTCTCATAAGGGGCTTCTGAACCGCTCTCTGTCTGACCCGTCACCTAGGACCTGTTTGCCCTGGGAGCAAACGCTCAAACCCCTCCACCACGTTAAGGTGGCGGTTCCAGGAGGGGATTACCTAGAACTATAAAACTGGAATTGGATTGTGTTAATTCATCCCATAAAAGACTTTCTTTTCATTTTATATCATTTATTTAAGCTGGAACACGCCATGCATCAAAGCTCGGTATCGCGAGAACCCTTGATAACCTAGAAAACCAGCTGATCCCTGACTCTTTTGCATGCAGAACATTTGAGAAGTTGGTATTGATGCAACTAGATTAAACTGAATGGCCATCCAATGTAGTAAAGGGGTTTGAGAACTCATGCTAATCTGACATATGATCATTTCCGTCACATCACAAGACAAAGCGATGACAAACCATCCTGCTTCGATCAGACGACAGGTCTGCTGTTTCTGTTGAGTAACTTCTCTTTCTTTTTGCTGCCTTTAACGGCTGTTTAATATATATCGTTTCCATAAAGCGATGTAACTCAGGCGCTTCTGAAATTACCAACTTGCATAGTCACCATTTTATGATGTAACTATATGAAATGGTGAGCTTCTTTGTTTATGATGCAAATAACGATATGACGAAGGTGTTCAGTAACAAACCGGAAAAACAATTAAGTAGTTAAAGCTGTGGGAATCAATAAATTTTTTTGTAGAGTAAACTTCTTTTGGCACCGTAGCTCTACATTGTAAACGCAGCATTTGTGAAAGAATAACAGTTTTGTGTATCTATATCAATTTCCTCCAGCGCAAATGCAGAAGTCAGAGGCTAAATCAGCAAAGTGTTAGCATAAGCGTCGAGTGACCAGACGGCCCAGTTTACCCAGGACAGTCCCAGTATTGAGCCCTCCGTCCCACGTCCCAGTGGATTTCTCCAAAACCATTGAGTTGTCCCAATTTTACACAATCTCTGTCCCAGCAGTTTTCAAACTTGAAACTTAAAGAACTTCTTTCAACAGCAAATCCTCCAGTACTTTCAAAACTTGTCTTTTCTGACTGTAAGAGCTAAGAAGAAGCTTCTGTGCATCGAAGTGAAACGTCCTCAACTTTACCAAAACCCAGTCCAGTCGAGGATTTAACTCTTCTACGACCTCTAGCTGTACTTTTACTCAAGTAATGAAATCAAGTTCTTTGACCAGCGCTGCTTTTGTAGGATTTCTCTTAAAGGGATATTTCAGGATTTTTGACATAAGGCCTCATTTCCTAGTTATCCAGAGTGTTGTGGATTTCTGGATATATATTTTAATTCATGCAGTCCTTATATTTGAAGAGTTTAGTGCTGCTAGGCCAGTGCTAGGCTAGTGCATGTCTATGGTAACTAGTAGCCTGCATTAAAAACCTCTTCAAAATCATGGGCTCGTCCTCTAAACGTTGCCATATCTGATTTGTAGAAAGCTCCTTTGTGAATTCCACGTGTAGTAATGCAGGTGAACAAACTACTGTAGATCCGGTAACCGAGCAGATCACTCCGCCGCTGCCTATAGCTTACAACCAGAAAGCTGATGCTGCTCAAATATAAGATGATTCAGTCAACACAGACATTTATATCGGTGGTCTGGTTATAAGTGATTTGCCTCAGGTGCACTGTGCTTGGGTCAGACTGTTTTTAATGCAGGCTACTAGTTACCATAGACATGCACTAGCCTAGCACTAGCCTAGCACCACTAAACTCTTCAAATATAAGGACTGCATGAATAAAAAAACATCTCCAGAAATCAACAACAGTCTGGATAACTAGGAAATGAGGCCCCTGTGTCAAAAAATATCCCTTTAACACAGGATGTGGTTTTAGGAATACAGCAACACTTCAGTCAAGCCTAAATTTCCACTATGTTTATTCCCGTAGTCACTCTCTTTGATTGTGGCCGCTGTTAAAGTGGATCAGGTCTGTTCCTGTTTAGTTTTGCTGCCGTCGTGCCGCCGTGCCAAACACGTGAGCCCCGCGTTATCGCATTACAAGGCGACACCTCGGAGCGCTGTCCCGTCAGAGAAACGCCAAAACAGACGGCGATAACGAGACTTGGACGGCTTCGATTTGGGAAACTGGGAGCCTGTTGTGCCATCGACTGGTAAAACAAACCTTAACCTTAGACTTTACACATTGCTGCATATTTTGGGGCTGGCATTTTCTTTGCTTTGATTACATTATACGCTGCCTCCCACAACGAGCAGCTCAGGATAAAGTGCTCTCGACACATTTCAACAACAAGCACGAAGGAGATCCTGTTGTTCTTGCAGTTTTTCCAAAATTCAAATGACCGCGGAGTCGTTTCAGCACGGGCCCCACCATCGGGGGCGTCTAAGGGCCTCGCGCTGTGAAAACACGAGTTACATTTACGCTCGTTATGTCGTTTTGAGCGGGTCGAGTCAGGTTGGAGGCATTTGCGTGGCCCCGGCTCCAGGTCAGACCCCAGTTCCCCTGGACCTCAAGTATATGTTCCCCCAGAACTCCACTCCTGCTATTTGTTTTCCAGAAGCAGGACTTTGCTCACAGCCGATCAAATCTCGAGCAGTTTTACAACGATCCGATCACAGGGCAGAGGATTTGTGTTGAATCGTCCTACGTTCAAAGTCTGAACAGAGACACTAATGACTCCTTGCCCCTTCAGGTTTAGTAGCAAACACGACATAGATCGTTCACATTTTGTCTCCGCTCTTCGGCCGATGCTTCCTCGTAAAACCACGAACTTCCTCGTTTACAAAAATACACCACATGCCGTCAGTGTCATATATTTTACCCAGAACTCCCCCGAACGAACACAAGAATCAGCCCAGTCAAAGCTGAATGCACTGAAAAGGGTTTGTCAGACAGATACAGCCTCTTTTTAAAAGCCTTAATATCAGTCCCATTGTAATTTTAGACTATTTAAAGTTTAAAGCAGAACTAAGTGTTTACCTTAATAAATCCTTCCCGTCGTCCCTCTGGGGGTGATACAAGTTTTAATGGGATGATTGGGGGGTCTTTCATCTCCCCTTGGTGTCTCTGCCCAGAAAACCACAATTCCCGGCACAATAATGGAATCACCAAGAAGAAGCTAACAGGCTAACTGTGGGCTAGCGCCACTTAAACAGTATTTACAGCCAAGTTTGAGTGAAAAAAATGATCTCCATTGTGTAATTGGATGAACAACATCCCTCTGTCCCTTTGTCTTTCCTGTCAGCGTAGGATTTACTCTCACGGACGATTAATGAGTAAAAAAACACAACAGGCTACGACACCTGCAGTGGCGCTTATGGCCTCTAGGGGCACGAGTTACTTAGTACTGCTTTAAATCTGGCTTGCGTTATTAAAATGTTATGTTAATAAGAGCCAGTCTTTTGAACGGCTCTTTGAAAAGAACGGATCCCAAAGACTCGGCTCCCAGGAAAGAGCCGTAACTAACACACGCCGAGCACTCGCGACACAAACATAAAGAAGAATATAGGGTTTATTTTTCGAAGTCATTAGCTTTGGACGTTCACGGGCGAGTGCGGGACCCCAGACTGTCGGACATGTGAGCGTGGCGCTAACAAGCATGTCCTCCCCGTGTGGTCATCCCGGAGCACACATGTCCTGCCCCGTTTGGCGGCGTGTTCACAGAGGTCCTTTATCTGCTCCTGGCACAGCTTCAATGGGGCCTATCAGACTAATGGGTAAATAATAGATAATGGACGGACTGGGGAGCGGGGTGAGGGACAGTGTTCCTGTATCGCTTGTAAACTTCAGATATTTGTGAAAAACAGGCCTGGACTGGTGTTTTTACTTTGGTCTGGCAGTTTCTCACTCTTCTTCTCCTGCGCACGCTCTCAGATCTTTGATTGCATATTTTACTAGTTTTTTTGGTCACAAAGACAACAACTCAAACATTAGAAAAGCTTACCCACAAATGAAGTTCAGCCTTGATCTCCTCGTGCAGGGTATCCTTGCATTTTTCCGATACTGTACTTTAACGATACCTATACTAAAATATTTGCCATCTATAACCATAAACCACAACTATCATACAAGACTATTCCTTTTAAATGTGTATCATTTATTTGGGCGAAAAGCAAATAGCGCAGCTTTTTCCAGTAAACAGGTCTGAACCTGGACTAAGCCGGGCTCAGTCCGTTAAACTTAAACATATTATGTGCACATTGTGTACATAATATAGCCGATATGCATTCTGATATTTTGGAGCCAAAATGTATTTTTAGAGGATTTAATGAATTGTATTATTTTCACAGTAATTATTATTGGATTTAATAAAGGCTTAAAAATCCCCATAACCATGAATTAACCCCGTATGTTCTGGGCCTTTGCTCTGCCCAATCCCGTCAGACCTTGGAAGCTAAGCAGGAAGGGCCTGGTCCGCACTTGGATGGGAGCCCGTTTAGTCTACCCCAGCTGCCCTGGGGTAGACTGTTACCCAAACGGGTTCCACCACCAAGTATGGAGTGAATGAATAATGCAATGTAAAGGGGCTTTGAGTGTCCAGAAAAGCACGATATAAAACCAAATATTATAATTATAAAAAATAAAAAAAATTTGGACCTTGGTGAAATGTAATTCGTGACCCCTGATCTATGGCGTCCACACAAAGTCAAGCTCAGTCAAAGATATTTGATCAATCCAGCGTATCATCCATAACCGGAGAGTCTGTAAACGAGCATTTTCCAAACCAGGTCCCGGAGTAACTGCGTCACAGCGCCACACTCAGGCCTGGCAGATGAATCGCAGCGATCGTTCACTGGAGTGGCTTCATGTGGACTCACGCATATACTGAGCTGGCGCTGTGTTCATAGAGAACGATTCGTTGTAAGGGCACAACCTTATTCTCAAAACCCGCTCGACTTGCTGTGTTTTCTGTAGATTCTCAAGTCTCCATTATGCAGGATATATCGATTTAAGGCAGTAAAGGTTGAAGGCACTTTTGAAATGAGCACGTGGAAATAGGGATGACATGATCCGCGCTGAACTTCTTGTGCCACAGTTTGCGTCTGACCTTTGTGTGACGCAACACCAAAACTTACCCCATCTACCCGTAATATCGGAGACGGCGTTTCCTCTGAGAAAAAGGGAAGAGCTGGTGAGTAATAATCCGTGGTCATAGCTACCAGTATTTGTATGAACTCAGCTTTTTCCCTCCCCGGACCAAACACATTTCATTGCTTAAATTCGGACAGAACTCGGTCTGGCTTAGAGGTTTCCCCATTGTAGAAGAACTTTATTTATTTAGAAGTGTGTTTGGGAAATGAAATTGCATTAAAAAGCTTTCAATTTGACTTGTGCAAACTCTGAGCGAGGTAATCCTGACCGAGATCTGCTCCTAAGTGGTTTCTCTTGGCATGAGGGCTCATTTTTAAGTGTTGTACATTTGTGCTTGTTTATCTTCTTGGGTCCAAAGTGGTTTGCAGCCAGACTCTTATTAGCTGATAATCATTTGTTAATACACTGCCTGACCAGCAAGAAGTGCCTGGGTTTAGCTGTTTGGTCAGGCCTAGTGCCCTTTTTCCACCAAAGCTCGAGCTGGTGCTGGTACTGGGCCGGTTCCAGTTTCAGAACCGTTTTATTTGGTTTTCCCCCAACAAAATGCTGCCTCTTGATTCCAACACTGGGAAGCCGTTAAAGCTGGACCAGGAAACGAGCGCCAGCGGCGGCGGGCGTGGCTTTCCCTTTCGGCAAACCCACAAACGTTGGTTAGTTTTGGTGCTAACTTCCTAAACAGGCAGAAATGGAAATGGAAGAACAGTCATTGTTGTGGAGAAAATGTCACAGGTTTGAGTTCCTTTACTGGTGTAGCCAATAATTACATTATCTCTCCCTCCTCTCCCAATCCTTTTTCCGCCTTTTCCACTTTGTCCATGGCGTTAAGCAGGGATTGGGAAACACAGATCATGATTAATACACTATAAAAACTTAGAAGAAGAAACAGAAGTGGCAGTAGTAAGATGCTACTATCCATGTTTTATGTGACGGTTGACTTCCCCAAGCATTGCTGTGGTGTGAGTGATCAGTAGCACTATGCTAGCTCTCATTCTGTCACCAGCACTACGTGTGAACCAGCTCCTCGGTGGAAAAGCCCTATATGTCCCCAAAGAATGAGATCATCTGACGACATCCTGAACGACCAGGTTATTCCATCAATGGATTATTTCTTCCCAAATGCTATCCATCCATTTTCTTCCACTTGTCCGTTGCCGGGTCGTGGGGGCGGCTGTTGGAGCTGCTCCAGCCCCCTGCGGGTGGTGGGTCCACAGAAGGACGGCTTCATGGTTCTAAACGGGCCTGTTGGTCTCTCATAAGGGGCTCCCCAAATGGCACGAGCATGTTGCAAGACGACAATGCCAGGATTCATGGAGCTCACACTGTGAAAGAGCGGTTCAGGGAGCACCAGAGTCCAGATCTTTGCCCCACTGAGGATCTTTGGGATGTGCTGGAAAAGGCATCTCGGTGGGATTGAACGCAATAGATCTCAGGACGTCGCAGGAGGTTATCGAAACGACGCTAGAGCTAAAGATACTGATAGCGACTTTTTTGTTTTGATCGTTAGCTTCTTTCTCCGAGTTCCTCTGTGTCGAGCCACCAAAGATCTAGAAACGCTGATAAGGAGCGCTCCTTGCTTTTTCCACTGTCTATCGTTCTTCAACATTTTGCATATCGAATGATTTCGTTTCCCTGATTTGCGTCCGTACGATTTGCTGCGCTCTGAAGGAAACTGCCTGCAGCGCGAGCATTAGCCCTGGCCCGGCTCCGGCCCCACACATTAACTCCAGCACTCAGGGATGCGCCGTCTGAGGCTCTTTGTTTATCTTATTGCGGATTTGGCGGAGCTTCCAGTCCCGAGCTCCGAGTGTCTCTGACGCTGATGAGACGGAGGCCTGACGGTCGCTTACGGCAACAGAACAGCGCCAGAAGGAGAAAGTCATCATGAGTCAAGTTAAGGGGGGAGTTTTATTTGTTTTGATCATTCAACAGCGAGAAGTTTGAGTTTGGAATTGTTAATAGCTTTGACAGCGGTTTTAATTTGGATCGGATTTTATGAGATACTTCTGTAAAATTGCCTCCCATTTATATTTGCAACACTGACCAGAGGACAGTGGTGGAAACTTAATTTTCTTGAGTAAAAGTAAAGATACAGGAGCAACACATTTACTTACGTTAAAGCAAAAGTCAGATTCAAATTCTACTTAAGTAAAAGTATCCACTTGCAAAGGTACTTAAAAAGTAAATAAGTAAAAGTATGTGACAACATCTTTTATTATTCTCAAACCTGGACTAAATCAGGGCTAAACTAGGATTAAACCAGGGCTGAACTAGGATTAAATCAGGGCTAAACTAGGACTGAACTAGGAATAAACCAGGACTAAACCAGGACTGAACTAGGACTAAACCAGGGCTGAACTAGGATTAAACCAGGGCTGAACTAGGACTAAACCAGGGCTGAACTAGGATTAAATCAGGGCTAAACTAGGACTGAACTAGGAATAAACCAGGACTAAACCAGGACTGAACTAGGACTAAACCAGGGCTGAACTAGGATTAAACCAGGGCTGAACTAGGACTAAACCAGGGCTGAACTAGGATTAAACCAGGGCTGAACTAGGACTAAACTAGGATTAAACCAGGGCTGAACTAGGACTAAACCAGGGCTGAACTAGGATTAAACCAGGTCTAAACTAGGACTAAACCAGGACTAAACCAGGACTGAACTAGGACTGAACTAGGACTACACTAGGACTAAACCAGGGCTGAACTAGGATTAAACCAGGTCTAAACTAGGACTACACTAGGATTAAACCAGGACTGAACTAGGACTACACTAGGACTAAACCAGGACTGAACTAGGACTACACTAGGATTAAACCAGGTCTAAACTGGGACTAAACCAGGACTAAACTAGGACTAAACCAGGACTGAACTAGGACTACACTAGGATTAAACCAGGTCTAAACTAGGACTAAACCAGGACTGAACTAGGACTACACTAGGACTAAACCAGGACTGAACTAGGATTAAACCAGGTCTAAACTAGGACTACACTAGGATTAAACCAGGTCTAAACTGGGACTAAACCAGGACTGAACTAGGACTACACTAGGATTAAACCAGGTCTAAACTGGGACTAAACCAGGACTGAACTAGGACTACACTAGGATTAAACCAGGTCTAAACTAGGACTAAACCAGGACTGAACTAGGATTAAACTAGGACTAAACTAGGACTAAACTAGGACTAAACCAGGACTAAACTAGGACTGAACTAGGACTACACTAGGATTAAACCAGGTGTAGACCAAAAAAATGTCACAGTGAAAGTATATTTAAATCACTTTTACTTTAACTCCAAATCTAAAATGTAATGGGGCAGAAAGTACAGATACCTGCTCTGAAATGTAATGAAGTAAAAGTAAAAAGTAGTCATCATGAAAGGTACTCAAGTGAAGTAAAAGTACCTCAAAACTGTACTTCTTACTTTGTTACTTTCCACCACTGAAAGAGGACAATGACATTTCAACTTAAACTGATACAGCAATTGAGTTATGGGAGGAATGCTAGCCACATCCCTGTTAGCGAGCTATAAAAGTCGCTTAATCCAAGATGAATCCACGAAACGTTCATTCTTTCCGTTTGTGCCAGTAAAGAGGCGACAAAGTGTCAATCTTTGAATAAACCTTGGTTAAACGAGGAATGAGACAGAAGAAAACAATCACACGTCGCGCAATTAGCCGCTAACCGCGCTCGTAAACACTGGAATGGCGTAGTAAAAGTGGTCGGGACAACTTTTTTCCACTGGAGTTAATGAGAGAAACGCCACAGCATCTGCCCACTGCGAGCACTCACAGGGGAGTCATCCAATAACAATCTACGGACGTCACACGGGAGAAAGAGACAGTTTTCCAATCGGTGTTAAATGACCAAAAACGCAGGTTCATAATCCTGTGAAAAAATTAAAGGGACAGGCCACCGTTTCCCCCACACTGAGATATGTTCTTCCCTGAGTGTAGACGAGTTGATGCGTACCTGTCTGGTCTCTACGCGTGCGCTCAGTCACGCACAAAGACCAGAGATGTTGTTAGCGTTTAGCCTCTCCTGCTCTCCTCTATGGGGCCAAACGGAGGTGAAGTTAGAAGCGACCGAGCTCTTCCACGTTTCCCCGATTTAAATACAGTTACGTGAGTAGTTACACGATCCAAGTCTAGTACATGTCGATGTTCTAAGCGGATAAATAGAGGGACTATATTGTAAGGCGTAATAACACCTTAGGAGCGCAAGTGAAGATATTACTGGAACATCGACATGTTTAATGTGTAACTACTGTATTTAAATAGGAGAAACGCCCGTTTGGCCCCATAGAGCAGGGGAGGAGAGGCTTAACCTATTTTTATTTATTTATTTATTTGAACAGGGACAGTGTACAATATACATTAGCCTCAGAAAGGAGAGATGCATTGTACCAGGTTATAGCCCTTGTGCTAATTTCCACCTGCAGTCCCTGGGCCTATTGTACATGTTTTTAGTGGTAGGGGAAACCGGAGTACCCGGAGGAAACCTACGCAGACACGGGGAGAACATGCAAACTCCACACAGAAAGGCCCCGTCCAGGTGGGAATCGAACCCGGGACCTTCTAGCTGTGAAGCACGAGCGCTAACCGCTATGCTACGGTGCTGCTAACAACATCTTTGCTCTTTTCAACTCGCGTCAACTCGTCTGAGCTCAGGGAAGAACATATCTCAGTATGGAGAAACGGTGGCCTGTTCCTTTAACACAGGCCGCCACATCATCTGCAGACACCCTTCCTTTGCTGCCATTAAAAGCACAAACTTAACTGAATGTGAGTTAGCATTTAGCTCAGAAGACACTTTTGGACGCTAATTTGTATCTAAAGTAAAATCTCTAAAGGTCTGAACATTCATTAATGATTTTTCTAATGAGGCTTTGACCTTCTCAGCTGACCTCAACAGCTGAACAAATCTGGATCGTCCATCATTTGCGATGCTAATGCTAACGGACTCTGAAAAGAGAATCGAACGCCGCTTCTCCTTCTCATGCCTTTGGTTCGCTCACTACATTTCCATAGTAACTGAGCCAAACTGAACTTGTTTTTTTTCTCATTCTATGTCAAGATTTTTTTTTCTCGGTCGCGCTCTTTGCGTCGTCCGTAAACAAACGAGCATTTCCCCGAAGGATCAATACAGTAACTCGGACTCGGATACTGTTGTTGTGACACGACGCGCTTAATGGAAATGAATCCCACATTGATGGCATTGCTTATGGAAAATCTAATGACTTTGCTTTTTATTCTCGGGCTTTTGTGCCTAAACCAAACTCTGGAGCAGAGAACTAGCCGTTAACCCCTCGCCAAACTGTTCTATATTTATACATGTGGTTGTCCGGCCATATTTGGAAACGCTCGCGACACGAACTGTTGTGTTGGGAATTCTTCGGAACTTCTGGTTATGGCGGATTTAATGATCTGTCAGGAGGGACGCGGAACAGACCGAGGTTCACGGGGCTGCAGTGTCTCTTCTCCTAACCCCCGCCTCAACCGGGCACTCGGCTTTACCCTAATCTAAAAGCTTCTCGACTGGAGAACTTGCAGCCTATAGGCCAGTGTAACGCCTCATTTGAAAGCTAAGTCACTTTCACTTCGTATTTTTGGTCAAGTTTTTGTTGCTTTTGCATCACTTTTTTGTCGCCTGTTTTAAAATCACTTTTTTGTTGCTTTTTCATAACTTTTTGTTTTTTTTCCATCACTTTTTTGTTGCTTTTTCATCACTTTTTTGTTGTTTTTTCATCACTTTTTTGTTGTTTTTTCATCACTTTTTTGTTGCTTTTTCATCACTTTTTTGTTGCTTTTTCATCACTTTTTTGTCGCCTGTTTTGTTGCTTTTTCATCACTTTTTTGTTGCTTTTTCATCACTTTTTTGTTTTTTTCATCACTTTTTTGTTGCTTTTTCATCACTTTTTTGTTGCTTTTTCATCACTTTTTTGTTTTTTTTTCATCACTTTTTTGTTGCTTTTTCATCACTTTTTTTTTTTTCATCACTTTTTTGTTTTTTTTTCATCACTTTTTTGTTGTTTTTTCATCACTTTTTTGTTGCTTTTTCATCACTTTTTTGTCGCCTGTTTTGTTGCTTTTTCATCACTTTTTTGTTGCTTTTTCATCACTTTTTTGTTGCTTTATCATCACTTTTTTGTTGCTTTTTTATCACTTTTTGTTTTTTTTCATCACTTTTTTGTTGCTTTTTCATCACTTTTTTGTTGCTTTATCATCACTTTTTTGTTGCTTTTTCATCACTTTTTGTTTTTTTTCATCACTTTTTTGTTGCTTTTTCATCACCTTTTTGCGCTATTTTGTCACTAGTTTTCCCGGTCGCTTTTCGATTCGGGTAAAGTTGACCTGGAGAACATGTGCTCACGTCAGGCGGGGGTTAAGAGGTTAAACATGCTTCATCAATGCGGTTTCTGAGAGTGCATTAGGTGTGCGGGGGGGGGGGGGGGGGGGGGGGCTCTGGGCTGCAGCTGATCCGCTCCGGTCTTTACCTTGGCTCCGGACCGGACTTCAGAGCAGCATCCATCACCTGCGGCTTGGCCCGCGCCCCAAAACTCTGCACCCACACGCGAAAAGTGACAGAACCATTCTTACCTCTTTGGTTTGCACTTTCGGGACGAGGAATGTGTGATATATTCGTGGCAGAAAGACGAGCAAAGTACTTTTCAATACGTGAGGAAAAGTACAAATACTACTAGTCAAATGTTACTCCAGTGAATGAATGAATAACAACTTTGCGGTTCGAATACGAAAACCAAAATCAGTTCCATGAGCGAAACACGACGGGGACAAACCTTGTTGGCATTGACAGCACATCTCCACAGCGCCCCCTGCAGTTCCGGAGTGTGCGTGTTAGGCTTTTCAAATCGACAAAAGAGAGAGCGAGGGTCTGCGGAGTCACAAACACTCATGGATCACATGTCTCGTCACCCACTTCAGTCGCTCTGGAGGGGTCGCCCCCCCACTTCAGTGGTCAATGCACAGGCCATTTGAAGTCTCTCCTCTCTGAATATAAATATATGTGTCTCATATATAAATCTCTGCCTCGGAGTCGGCTCTGGGCCGGATCATGACGTGTTTATATTCAGCCCAAAAACACGGCGGCATCACCTTCACCCTCCGCTCCACCCACTGAGCTGCTTCTATAGAACAACATCTGACAACACTGGCTTTCAAATTCAACAGCAGGAAATGTATGAACTTTCTGTGCAATAAAGTGATTAACTATCCTTGACAAATCCCTGACTCAACTCTGACAATGTTCAGATCCAGGAATACAGCTCTTCTAAGCACTCTGGCCCTTTACTGTAATTGATTAACTTTATGTTGTTTTAATGATTGATTTCATCTGTTTTCTTGTAATGTTATGCAACTGTGGAGCACTTTGAATGGCCTTGTGTATGAATTGTGCTCTACAAATAAATCCACAGCGACAGTTTCAAATCGATATCTCCACATTTAAAGAGCTTCACCTGCAGCGTCTCGCCTGGAATCGACAAAAAAAAAAAGCTGAATCTCGTCTCCACAGTGAACCCCGCGCCGGATTCCAGCTCCATCTCCTCCGGTCCACCTTAAGAGACGGGGCCCTGCAGTTCTTCATTTCTGCCTGTGCGGGGCGCTGCCGCTCCACGGTCCCGGGGCCCGCTGTCCACATTGACCCTGGCGGGGAGGAGGGCGAGATATTAAGGTAGGCTCTGTGTGCTTTTTGGAAACGCGGATTCTGCTGAGTGGCTGTCAGGGAGAAATGTTCCGAACCCGTGCCAGTGCAGAGATGAGAAGGCAAATTCGACAAAATGCTCGAGCAGACGTGCAGGAGCCGGTTCCAAATGTTCGATTGTTAGAGGAGAGCGAGAAGGGAGATGCGGGAACTCGGTGAAAAAACGTTGACAAGAATTAAGGCTGCACAGTTTATCCACAAAATTATCCTCATTGCAATATCGGGTCATGAAAATCCCCCACCGCGAGAAGCCGTAATGCTTTGTAGAGTCACTGGTCCTGCATCTGACGGAGGTTTGCAAACACAGCATAAAACAAAAACACATGGGAGCCAAAGTGAAGATTTTTTTTTTTCCGTTTTAGCCTTGTTTGGACCTTTTTTTTTTTATTAAAGATCCAATTTGGCTCTTTAAATGTGCCTCATCAGTGAGTTCTCTCGTTTCATTAGCATTTAGCCTCTCCCAGCAGCAAGTCGAAGTGCTGCTAAGGTGTTATTACGCCGTACAATATAGTCCCCCTTTTTATCGGCTTTGAAAATCGACATGTTTAATTAACTTTTCACGCAACTGTATTTGAATAGGGGGAACGTGGAAGAGCTTGGTCGTTTCTATAGCTTCACCCCCGTTTGGAGCTATGGGAGCTATACATGCTGGGAGAGGCTAAATGCTAACAACGTCTTTGGTCTAAATGCGTGACTGAGGCGCAAAGACCAGACAGGTATGATGAAGAAATAAGATACTACACTTGAGTGAAGATATCACTGCGCGGATGCCGAATTACTCCTGGTATTATTACGCCTTACAATATAGTTCCCCTTTTTATCCGCTTAGAAAATCCACATTGTTTAATTGTGTGTAATTATACTTTATAGTGTAACACTTCACGTAAATAGGGAAAACGTGGAAGAGTTTGGAAGCTTCTATCTTCACCTGGAGTTATAGAGGAGAAGAGAGAGGCTAAATGCTAACGGCTAAATGCTAACGCCGTCTGTGCTGTGTTTACGTTACGGGAGGCTCACGTGGAGACCAGACAGGTACAGATGAACTCGTCAAAGCTCAGGTAAGAACATCTCAGTCTGTAGAAACAGTGGCCTAGTCCTCCTCAGGGACAGCTCTTGTCTCTTCGTGCACCAAGATCTAACGCTGGGCTAATAATGTCGTCTAAGGAGCTAGTGCCACCGCACAAGAAGGCCCCAGGTTTGATTCCCTGACCCTTACGTGCTGCCACAGTTACCGTCAATAGCTTTATCTGCTTCTGACAATGGGCTCGGTGCGACACAGTCTGAGCAGCTCTGCAGAAGAACTGTTTTACAAAAGTGGGATTTTCTCCACAACTGTTTATTTGCACATTAAAAAGTAACCAATAAACCTATGATAAAACACTTAAAAAGGAAATGAAAGCAGAGACTTAGATCTTGCTTAGCTTGTAGTTATCAGTACATTTTCTGTAGACATTCTCAAGTTGCTCTAGTGCACATTCGTTGATCCTGCCTGACCGTCCTGTGGAAATTTACCTCTTCCTCCCAAACTTGTCGAGCAGCTGCCAAAAGCCCGGATCGTTTATCGCCTGCAGTTGGATGATGTAAGCGCGTCCACAAAGGGCGGGGCGAGCGGGTCGACCTCTGACCCCCTCAGCGCCGTTAGCGTACGCGCTACAGCGGCACACGGGGGTTAGCCTGGAGACCGTTGCTGTTTGGACATGCACACACAGCGGACTTCAGAAAGGTGGAGGGGTTACCGTGGAGACGAGCGCGTGGCCTACAACACCGCGTCCAAGGTACGGGATTTTCGGGAAGATTTTGTTAATAAACATTTTTAAATAGTTTGTTAGCCTGCTTTAAAAACAGTCTGACCCGCTCCACATCACTTATAACGCCAGACTAACGATATAAATGTCTGTGTCAATAGAATAATTTTACCTATTTGCATTTAAAAGAAACATATTTGAGCAGCATCAGCTTCGTGGTTGCAGCGGCGGAGTGATTTGCTAGAAAACAGTCCCTCAAAAAATGCAATAATTAATGCGATGCAAGGTCAGTTTTATTTCTATATTCTATTGACATTTATATGGTTAGTCTGGCTTTATAAGTGATTTGCCTCCGGTGCACTGTGGAGCGGCTCAGACTGTTATTAATGCAGGCTAGCTGTTACCGTAGAAATGCGCTAGCCTAGCATTAGCCTAGCGCCACTAGACTTTTCAAATATAAGGACTGCTTGAATAAAAAAAAAACAACAACACTCTGGATAACTAGTACATGAAGCCCTATGTCAAAAATCCTATCCCTTTAAAATACAGTCAAATCAAATGTATTTATATAGCACTTTATTTTTTATTTTTTTATTTTTACTCTTGTTGACCAAAGTGCTTCCCAAAAACAAAACAAAAAGTATCCAAACCCACATTATTAAACTAGAGTTTAAATGTTTTGCCCCTTAAATGATTATAAATGCTCATTATATTTTACAGAAGGAAGTCCTGAGCTGTTGGAGTCATTTTGGGGGTCGCGGTCTGAACAGTTTGGGAACCCCTGAACCAGAAGACTGAATATATCCCAACATCACGGAGCTCCATTCTTGTTTTGGTCCTGATTCATCTGTCCTGTTCTTCTCCAAATTGCCTCAGATTTTGCTGAACGGAAAGTACTGTTGAAATGGTTTAGTAAAATACTTTCAAACATAAGTTCCTTCTTGATGTGCTCGCCGCCGTACGGGTCGTCTCAGCCTAACCCCGGCCTAAGGACATCCGTCTCCCCCCCCCCCCCCCTGTCCGCGGCCCGGTCCTCCTTGTATGGGCCCGTGTCCCGCGGAGGCTCGCGCCCGCACCCGCCACAAAACGTCCTGCCCTGCCCCCGGTCACATGCTCAAGTTTGGTCATGCTTTTTGTAATAGACTCAACCGCGGCAGCCCCTCCCCCTTCCCCCCCCGTTCTAGATTTATAGAGCGTCGCGAAAAGAGCAAGGCCCGTCCAGGAAAGAGTGCCCTCGCCCGCGATACAAGCAGTTTCCTTGTAGACAGAATGCATTTACGGTAACGCGCAGCTTGTAAAACGCAAGAGGAACAGCCAAATATTTCACTCGGCTGAGGATATTTTTTTAATTATACGACACAAGTAGCAGCGAGTTTGGCTTTTGGTCCACGCGACTCCTCAGTTTCAGAGAAAGTAGGGCTAGCTGATGATCTGAAGAGACAAACCCCACACCCGCTGCACGGGGGGAGGCGTCACAAGAGGCGCTACGGGAAACAAAAAAGGGGCAAATGAGGAGCTAAGCCACACCTACTGTTGTTAATGTTTGGAGATGGCGCTCACCAGTTAAGGACACCATGCTCTGAAACGGGGATAAACCCATTACGATTTTTCGTAAACAAAAAAAATTCTCCTGTTTGCACATATGAAGCCGAATTTTTATGATTTTGTTATTAGTTGGTTTTCATTTGGCAAAATTCAAATTGGGAGCGATGGCGCCGCCTAAAGGAATTATATGGAGAATCACATTTTTTGTTTAAAGGGATATTTCATGATTTTTTTTACATAGGGCCTCATTTGCTAGTTATCCAGAGTGTCGTTGATTTCTGGAGATATGTTTTTAATTCATGCAGTCTAGTTTAGCAGTGCTAGGCTAGTGCTAGGCTAGTGCATGTCTATGGTAACTAGTAGCCTGCATTAAAAACCTCTTCAAAATCATGGGGTCGTCCTCCAAACGTTGCCAGATCTGATTTGTAGAAAGCTCCTTTGTGAATTCCACGTGTAGTAACGCCGGCCGCAGGTAAACAAACTACTGTAGATCCGGTAACCGAGCAGATCACTCCGCCGCTGCGTAGCTACAACCAGGAAGCGGATGCTGCTCAAATAAGTTATTTTAAAGGCAAAATAGTTATATTAAGTATTCAGTCAACACAGACATGTATATGGGGTAGTCTGGTGTTATAAGTGATTTTCCTCAGGTGCACTGTGATTGGATCAGACTGTTTTTAAAGCAGGCTACTAGTTACCATAGACATGCACTAGCCTAGCACTAGCCTAGCACAACAAAACTCTTCTTATATAAGGACTGCATGAATTAAAAAAAATATATACAGCTCCAGAAATCAACAACACTCTGGATAACTAGGAAATGAGGCCCTATGTCAAAGATCCTGAAATATCTCTTTAACAAAACAGTCAATCACACCCATGCCATATTTTTCACGGTGTTGCCGTAGCGATGACCAAAACAAAACGTCCAATTTTATTTTAATGGGAACATTTTAAAATTGTCAATAAAATATACAAATAAAGGTTGATTTATTTTCCCACTTTTTCAAATCAAATCAATCACTTGGAAAAATCTATTATTTTCGTTATTTAGTGCCAAAATCACATTGTGTCGGTCACGTGAGAGACTTGTAAAAACCGCACACAAACCACAAAGTCGGCGGATCAACGTCGGCTCATTCCGTTGCAGTAAACAATAGTTTCACTTGCCTTTGGTCGAAACAATCATCGGAGTTGACTTAAGATGGGCCTCTGCAGGTTTGGACCGGCCCTTTCAAAGACACTTGCACTTTTGTTAACCCTGACGCTGACTCGGCTCTAATCCCGCAGACACTTGTGGGTAAAATGCTTTGTCTATTGTCTCTGGAACAATGGTCCTTTTCAGTCTATTATATTTACATCTATCTTCTGCCGGGGTGAGTGTGAGTGTGTTAGTCAGGGCAAGTCTAGACGAGCTTCATCCCGGGCCAGAGATGAGTGCACAGACAAATGAGTTTGACGACCAAAGCTGAGTGGGCATTTTGAGCTGTAAACTGCAATATGATGTGTCCAGTACAGGGTTTCCCCGGGGCCTCAAACAGTTCTTTTTATACACAGACAATTTCTTAAACAAATTACCATCAGGCTAAGTCTCAGTGGTAAGATAGAAATAACCGTCAGGTGCAGGTTTCAGTTCATTGGTTCCCAAACTGTGGTGAGAGAATAGCGTCGTCCTAAACCTCAGTCTGACGGTGGTATATGGTTCGTGGTTCTCACACAGTGGGGCACGACATTATGTTCCACTTCTGCCCCGCACTACTGGAGGCATCAGGGTGACGGTGGCTCAGTTGGCAGAGCTGGTCGTCTCCTCATGATCGGGGGTTGTTGTGTACCTGGGCCAAACCCTTCACCCACCTTGCCTCCAGTGTCATTGGTTATGAAAGAGAGTGTGAATCGGTGACTGGTTCCTTGCTGCTAAGAGCTTGGGCCTAATGAAGGTAGAAAAGCGCTATAGAGGCCCAGCAGAGGATGTTCTTCCTGCGGCAGCTGAGGAAACGTAAGCTGCCAACCAAGATGCTGCCATCTTCTACACGGCCATCATCGAGTCCATCCTCACCTCCTCCATCACCGTGTAGTCCATCCATTGTGCGTGCTGCAGAGAAGGTGATCGGCTGTGAGCTCCATCTCTCCAGGACCTGTTCACCTCCAGGACCCGGAGGCGTGTGGGTCGGATCACAGCTGACCCTTCTCACCCTGGACACGGACTATTCACCCCTCTCCCCTCAGGCAGGAGGCTACGGTCCATCCAGACCCAGACCTCCCGCCACTTGAACTGTTTTTTCCACCTCCGCCATCAGACTCATGAGCAATAACAAGTCTTATTTATTTGATATTTTGTATGCATGCCCCTATAGCCTTATAGTTTAAAGTTCTTCAGCTTATTTTTATCTGTGTTATATGTTTTATGTCGCACGTTTGCACCGGGAAAAATTCCTAGTTTGTGAACCTGTTCTCAAACCATGGCAAAAAAACCTGTTCTGATTCTGATATATTTATAATGTCCATTTACCATGTAACTGTTTTTGCTCTTTGTCGATTAGGCTTGGGATGCGCACTGTCGGGCCCCAGAAAGGCGAGATTTCCCTCATGCTCTCCCAGTGCATTATTGTCCATATTGACCCATCACTCCTCTTCAAGACTCTTCAGTGCACTAAGGGGAGGAGTGTGGACAGAGGACACATAATCCAACATCAGCCACGACTAGGATGATGCAGGATGTGGCCACTTGGAGATAATGCGCTCTTTGTCTTCTCCCCTGGGGCCACACAGCGTCTGATCACCGCTGGAGCGTTTGACAGACATCAGCTCACACCTCGCCCCCAGGTAAAGCTCGGGAGGTGGGCACGTCCCGAGCTTTACCTGCAGAGGTGAGCACACACGGGGCCATTGTGCTTTGTTTCACGCAGAGGGGAGGTTCAGCGAGAAGACGCCAGAGGATAACTGTGACGCGGAGAAGCCAAACATCAGGCCTCAGAGGCAGAAGAGGGTTTCGACAAAAGAAAGGTGCATTGTTTCGTGAAATATCATTGGGATTTAAGTGTTGTGGAGGGAAATAAATATTCTGCGGGGGTTTGGCAGAGCTATTATCCATGTGAATAATAACCTCCACCTGAACCGACCACATTTTCCCCAGTTTGGCTTGACCCATATCTATAATCGTCAACGCAACAAAAGGGCAACACAAGTGGGACAAAAAAGCAGTGAAAAAGTGACAGAAGAGTGATGATTTTTGTTTTAAAAGTGACGGCAACAATGCGTAGAAAAAGATCAGTTTTGAATGAGGCGTTACTCTGGACTAGAGTCTGTAAGCTCCAGTCCAGAAACTTTCAGATTTAAGGCAAACTGGAGAAAATGCGCTTGGTTAAAGGTTAATTATTGAAACAATGAAAGCTCAATGAATGAATGAATGAATGAACAGGTGTTGGGCCAACCTGACCAGCATGTTTCTGGAGGTCGGGGAAACCCGGAGGAAACCCACGCAGACACGGGGAGAACAAACGAACTCCAAAGTTCCGGACGATCAGGTCTCACAGCTCGACGCCCTTCATGATGTTACGACGTGAAAACAAACTCCCGATGAAGGTAAGCTTATAAGACTGGGGCCCTTCCCACGACCACGCTTAGCTGGAAGTCGTGCCCGGATACCTCCTCGTTTGTCCCTCCCTTGTTTCCTGTAGCCTTCACTGTGCTGCAGGTGTGTGGGGGGCTCCTGGTGCCTCTTCAGTGTTTCAGACGAATAAATCATTGGATTCGTAGGACTCAAAGACCGTTAGATCATCAGGGGGTTAGCCCTATGTTCCCGGGACCGATGTTCCCCCGTCAATTGAAGTGGGGGAACATCGGACCCAGGGAACGAAGGTACGCACCCTATTAAAAGATAGCGGTTTACTTTCTCTCTGCAGTGAAAAGATCCACGGAACTTCACAAAAACGCAGCAAAGATGTACAAAAACACTGTGAAAATGCAAATAAATGGGTTTTGCAGGGAATTTAAAGCCATTGTGATCAAATTTTGACCTTTTGGTGGTAAATAATGACATTTTAAGTCCATAACTCGTCAAAAATACTGAAATATGGCTCAAAACACATTCAGTTGCGGTTTTGCTGGACAGTTCATTACATTTTCCATCGGTTTTACACAAAAGTTCAAACGATCTTTTCAAAATCCACGTTTCCCATCTTCCCTCTGTTTGCTGGAATGGATGCAAATCTTCGGAAAGGAGAAACGCTTCTAGTTTTCCGTGTTTGTGGCGTTAAAATGACAAACCCTGGCATTCCTGTTGCTCGTCTTGTGGAAATGGGGACCTGCTGCACACTCGGAGCAGCACAGAGCGACGCAGTGAACAGTGCACTTTCTGTAACTCATAAACTCCCCATAAAACGGCATAATATTTACTGTAATACGTTTCATTGGCTCCATAAAACGCTTCGGGGAGCGGGAGGCACCGGGCCGTGGAGAATGAGAGCGGAGCCGAGCGTAATGAGACGAGGAACGGACCAAATATGGCGTCGCCTTTGCCAGAATATTGCGAATAACGTCCCATTCCACGCGGTCCTAAATGTCTTGGACACTTTATGCGTAATGTGAAAAGCAATTGAAGGAATAAGAGGTGCTGTGGTGAATGTGAAGCGGTTTGCAAAGTAGTTGGTTGACAATGCTGGAAGTCCCGGCTGGTGATTGGGTCCTTGGATCGGGAGCTGTGTGGTTGGTGGGGCAGCTCCACTACACCTGTGCCAGCCACGCCTATACAAGGACCACAGTATGCCAGCCTGTGTTTAGCTTATGTGGGGCGATGGTGGCGCAGATGGTAGAGTGGGTCGTCCCATGATCGGAAGGTCGGGGGTTCGAATCCCGCCTCCTGAAGGTGCACACTGTCGTTGTGTCCTTGGGCAAGACACTTCACCCACCTTGCCTCCAGTGTCTGCGTACATTGGTGTATGAATGGGTGAGAGGTTCCTTGCTGTAAAGCGCTTTGAGTGCCTAATGTAGGTGGAAAAGCGCTATATAAGTTGAGACCATTTACCATTTACCATTTACCATTTATGTATTTCCTACCCCCTACCTGCTGCAGCAATAATGTGTAGAATGAGCCCAGACCTGTTCACCACAACTGCCACTAAAATCCTGCACCTTCACTCACAAAGTCCGAAACACCGTCATGCAGGAGCTTAATATAGAAACTGCAGTTACACATAAGACCTGAGGTGGCAGTAGCGAGTTAAGTTAACTTACAACTTTTAATTTTGTTTTTTTTTATTTCGTGGTTTATTTGGTCGTGTTAATGAACATACATCAGAATCATAATCACAGGTCTCATGCATGTAAACACGCCACACCAGATTGTAACCGTAGGCTACTTTCCATCCACCCATGCACACTATCAAACACACTCTCATTCATCCTGGCCTATTGTACATGTTTTTAGTGGTTGGGGAAACCGGAGTACCCGGGGGAAACCTACGCAGACACGGGGAGAACAGGCAAACTCCACACAGAAAGGCCCCGTCCAGGTGGGAATCGAACCCGAGACCTTGTAGCTGTGAAGCACGAGCGCTACCGTGCCGCCCATCGATAATTTCTCTTTTCGATCCCGTTCTTTATCTATTGCAATGAACATGAATGGACATTTTGACATAAACTTTCCATCATACAAAGCATTTGAACAAAGCGATTGTAAAATGGTTTGAAATATTTATTTTGTTTCTCTAAGGAGCTTCATCGGGTTCATACACAGGCTGTTAGTGATTTTCTCACCTCCCTTCCTCTATGTGTATGAACGAGGGTCGAGGGTGTTCCTCGTCAGCTCTTTGCACACGTGTTGGCACCTGCGTTTCGTTTTGTTTTCCCCTCACGTTTATGTCAGGACGATCTACAGCAAAGGCGTCAGAGAGCGATCATTAAATCCTTTTTCAGGTTTCTAAGAGACAATTCCGTGTCATTAATCACTTTGGTTCTTCAAATATACTTTATGTTTATTGAGATTCAAAGCTTCTTCCACCTGAGAAAAGGCTGTGTGTCTTTTCGTCTTCAGCTCCTCATAACCTCACATTACCTCGCTCTAGTCTCTCCCCGCTTCAGCAGACGACTGGCCCGTCTGAGCACGGCCGGAGTCCCCTCAAAAACAACACGGCGAGCCGGGCCGCCGTGCCTAAATAAGGCGGGGGTTTCGGGAGCGGCGGCCGGGGCGAGTGTTGTTACAGCTCGAACGGATCACAGCGGGTTTGATGATTTATGGGCGTCGGGCCTGTGGGGGTGAGCCGTTTTCTGGCTGTAGATGACAAATATTTTAGCATGGGCATCGAAAAGAGGTAACCCACATAAAACATTCAAAGAACCCCCAAATAAGACTCTATTTAACAGAAAATATACTAAACACCAGTGAGTTTAACACGTTCTCTTGTGCAGTTCCTTCCGTCGCTTTTCTAAACTGTTTTTATGTATCTGACGGGATCAAAGCCGGAGTTTTACGTGACCCGACTTACCCACGATCCTCTGCTGCGTATCTCCCTCAGCATCAGGAGTCCATTCATCCGCGCTGTCGGCTCAGTCTTCGACCGGCAGGAAACCCCAGGGAGAGAAATGTCCCTCCCAGGCTGCCGTCACCACAAGGCTAACAGGTCTGACTGTCCACTGAGCAACAGCAAAGACTCTTGTATGAGTGTATTTCTGTATTTCAAATGTCAAAGAGTGGGTTTTATCTAAAATAACGGCAATTCGTCCAAACCTTTTACATCAGTGATATGAATATCGAATTGTAAACAGCGTGGAGGGCCAAAGATCGGTGGTCAGTGCAGTGAACCATTTGAGAGGTTTTAACCTTGACGTGGTACCTTAATGTCTGTCTCACAATAAAATGTTAGTTTTTGAGGTTCTTATTGTGTGGATTAGCTCCACTAATGTGTATTACCTGTCTGCAGTTGGATGATTGAGTTTTTTGCTCTTGAAATGTTTGTATGAATTGCATTGTAAAAGTCTGCACTTTTAAATGTTATATTAATTTGCTCTAATGTTGTTTTTGTCCGTCTCCGTCTTAAATGTAGTCATCTGCATCTGCTCTATGTATTGGCTTAATGTCCCTTTAATGAATGTTTTAATTCATCTCAGGAGACGTGCCAATTCAAAAGAATCCTGAGGCTGCATTTCCCCCCCTGGCTGCACTCACATTCAGAGAACTGCAGTTATTGAAAGTAACATCCACTTCTCGCTAAACTCCCGTCCTGATATGCGTGACCTCTTCAGTGTTTGAATTTGTTCTTCTGTTTAATGGCATGTAGGCACTTTTTCTTGGTTATACGCATTTGGATTTATATAAAACCGTCGGCCATCGTTTAAAGGCGGCTGGTTTCGACTAGACCCGGGTCCCGTATGCGAGCTGCATGTGGGCTCCCGCCTCTTCATGTGAGAGGAGCTTGTGTTCGATAGAGATCTAAATCCACTGGAGCAGCCTCACAGTGAGATAAGACGGAGAACCACCATATCACTGTTCTGGAAAACACAAGACGAGATAACCACGGAAACGGCTGAAAGGAGCTTCCTGGACGGACACGGTTACTGTAGGTCCACCGGGCACTCGAAAATCATCATCGATTTGGAAATGCAGAAGGAGTTCCGTCCGTGGCGTCTTGGACATTACTGGACTTTTTTACACCAGAAGTTTGGCAAAAATACAAAATACAAACTCATCTTTTTCTGTTTATTGTTTGTAGCATTAAGAACACTAACCTCTTAACTCCCGCCTCGACGGAATCTAAAAGCTTCTTTGGAAAAGAATAGCGAAAAAAAACAATGCAAAAAAGTGATGAAAAAGCAAAAAAGTGATGAAAAAGCAACAAAAAAGTGTCAAAAAGACGACAAAAAAGTGATTTATAAAAAAAAAAGTCAAATAAACGACATAAAAATGACAAAGAACCAAATTTTTTTTGAAAAAGTGACGACAACACAGGGAAAAACAGTTTACATCAGTTTTGTAGGTCTTTCAAATGAGGCGTTACTCTGGCCTGTCGAGAAGCGTTTAGATTTGGGTAAAGTGGAACTGGAGAAAATACGGGATAAGACTTTGCTTCCTGTATGAACCCTTTTTATTGAATCAATCGTCATAAGAACAAAAGGTCATTGGCGCCTTTTGCAAAACACGAGTTGCTCAATCATGACTGAACCCGTTGTAAATGAATATCGCCTTACGTAACGTGAACTTCCAACCTGCCCCTGTTTCACTTTTACTCTTTGTTATTGCAAACGCGTCACTCGATTTCGCTGCGTCGCTTCTGGCCCCGGTCAAAAGAGAAAAGGGAAAAGTCCTGCCAAGAGTCTTCAGAAGTTGGACGTGGTGCAAAGTCAACAGGTGACATCAGCGAGGACACGGGTCTCTGGAGATGGAAGCCACATGGGTCAACACCAATGGCCGCTGACTGCTCTGCTCTGCGACCACGACACTGGAGGCCGCCATTGCTCCACCTTTGCTGTAGTTCCTCCATATGGCCGCTATTCCCCCATTGGAATGCATTGGACTTTAGGCACGTTAAAAACAACTTTAATGCCTAATGGTTTAGAAGTGGCTAGAGCTAGATATTCCTCCTGTGATTACGCTGGGTTAAAAACAATCTGGGGCACCGGGCTGGTTATCGTTGTATACATTTTAGAAATCGTGCATAATTAATGAGGGCCTGACTTTGATTGACAGGCCGTTTACGTCGCTGCCTGGCCCATCGGCTAGAATGGGCGCGATCACAACATACAGCGAGACGGGGACAAAGATTTATAATGGACCCATCGTACGTCCAAAGACAAATTGCGACAGACATCAGACCATCGACGGACGACTCCTCCTCACTCCTCCCCGTTTACCACAATGACCACGCTCCAGGGGGAAATCATGGCGGATTTACAGGCTCCTCCTCCCCAGACAAAGCATGTTCCTAATAAGGGCATGAGGGCGGGATCTTCACTGTAGACTCGGCCCTCGCGTGATGTGTAGCTCGCGCGGCTCCAATGCTAACAGTCCGACCCTCAGTAAGTACGAGATTTCAAAAATGTATCCCACGATAACCAGCCCGGTGCCTCTGATCTAGGCACCGGGCATCAAAGTTGTTTTTAACGCGTCTAAAGAGCAATGCCTTCCAATGGGGGACTAGCGGCCATATGGCGACACTCCAGCACTGGCGGCCTCCAGTGTCGTCGTCGCAAAGCAGAGCAGCCCGCGGCCATCGCATCAGACAGTGATATTTTTGAACGCTAGTCTCAGAGTGAACTAAACACCGGTGGGCGAGGAAAGCGCTTCTCTTTGGTCCTCATGGCTGGGAGCTGACATTGCTGAAATACCACCCTCTTGTGGCCAAAATAAGCTTTTTTTAAAAACAGATTCCAATAGAGACTTGATTACACTTCCCAAACACCTTAAACGCCTGGCTCCAAAGAGTTTATTTGTTTCTAGAGACGACTATGACCCATGTGTTCTGATCTGGGCTGCACTTCCAGATCCCAGCGTTGGATCAGCAGCAGCCTCGGGGGTTTTTTTTCCACTCGTCCTCACGAAACGAAAACATTAACATTAGCCTTTGTGCCGCCGCGCTCTCAGACCTGTCAGACTCCGGTGACGGGCGGACGCACAGAGAAGCGCCGGCTGACGCACGTGCGGCGCTAGCGGAGCCCGAGCTCCGACTTAACAAGACACGGGTGGACCTGAGCGTGTTTTTATAGGCGGCGCGGTGCGTTCGAGGCGATGACAGCGAGGAGACGGGCCAGAGCGGTGACGCTTTAGAGTAGTCGACGCCATTGGCAAAAGCGCTGCGTACGTGACCGCTGCGGCGGCCCGGACTCGTGATGTAATGTATTTAGTGTATTTGGGGACGCTGTGACCCCGAGACCTGCAGGTTCATAACATTGTGTTTTCATGCATTGTTCATTTTTTATTTACATAATAAAATAAGACAAACTTTAATCCCCCCACCCAACCCCAGCCACTCCTCCTTGCATTCATACCACAAGCATCCACACATTCATAGTATTTTGACAGGAACACAGACTATAAACAGAAAGGAAGCACAAAGCAGACACAAATAAAATCATGTAAAAAAAAAAAAATAAAGAATAAGATGAAATCACTAATACCAATCAAAAACAAAATGCCCTATAATTGGCAAAACGTTTACGACATAACAAGTGGCACAGCAAGTACAACCAATTTTTTATATCTCTAATTCAAGTAAGCAGACGTTCCATTTCTTTTCATGCTCAATTATTCTGTTGTTATTTGTTGCTATAATTGTTTCCAACATATACTGATGATAAACTCTACTCTTAAAGTGTTTTATACATAAATTTGATAACGTTTTAGCTTTAAAAATAAACATTTTACCCATCAGAATAATCATATTCAAAAGGCATGTGCATTTACCCTCGATAACACAATATTCTGAGGTGTAATTTGTTCAAGACTTTGAGCTGTTTTTCTCCCTTAACGTCAGAGAACCAAAAAAAAAGCTCAAACTCTCCCTTCACGATGCTTATTTTATGATGTTTTGTCACTGAGGAAACAGGAAGTAACTAAGTCACATGCTGTAATCCAAATATGGTCATTTCCTTATATACACGAGCATGTGCAGACGTTACCAAACTTAAAGGTGCATTATGACACTTTTTATGTGGGACATTTGTGTTTAATGTACCTTATTCTGACCCAATGGCTGTATGAGTGGGTACAACGGCGCCTTTACTTTGCTCCAGGATCAATCGTTTTGTAGCTTTCATACCAGTCTCGCCACAGCATGTCCACTTCAGTAGCTCTCACAGCCTCCTCACTTTACAGTCTTGGACTCAACAATATTTTTCAACATATACACTGTAAAAGGTCATCTTGAAATAAGTGAAATTGCCTGAAATCTGTCCATGGGGCAAGATATTTAAACTTAAAGCAGAACTAATTAACTCATGCCCCTAGAGGCCATAAGCGCCACTGCAGGTGTCGTAGCATGTTGCGTTTTTTTACTCATTAATCGTCCGTGAGAGTAAATACTACGCTGACAGGAAAGACAAAAGGGACAGAGGGATGTTGTTCACGACACAAAGGAGCTAACTTTTTTAATTAACTGTAATTATACTGGCGCTAGCCCGCACTTAGCTTTGCCTGTTAGCCTGTTAGCTTCTTCTTCGTGATTCTATTAGTGTGTATTGTAACATTTTCATTTTTACATAATGTTTTCACTTATAAATAGCTTGTTACAACAACAACAAAAAGCTTCAAAATCCCCTATGAAAAGATCTTTGTCACTAACAATATAAAAGCATGAAATTAAACCATTATTCAGATTTTGTCGCTGAAAACGTTGGCATTTTCGGCCATTTTTATGCATAAAGTGTCTTAGTTTTAGATGAAAACATAAAATGGCAGAAAACTTGCAATGCATTTTTACCCCATATGTATGTCAGTAATCTACAGCAGAAGTTTCAAATTGATATCTTTACATTGGAAAAGTTTTCCTATTCACCTGCAGCGTCTCGCCTTAAACAAACCAGCCCATTTAAGCCTCTTCCCCCCTTGACTTTAGCGCTATCATGTTGACGTTTTGTTCTAGTTCAGGCCTTTACGACTTCTACCTTCCAAGCCGCAGATCCAAATGTCTAAAGAAAAAAAAACTCTCTCTCTCTCTGCGCCTCCATATGGCGTACAGTGAATCTCCAGAGCCAGCCTTTTGAAGTCCAATTCCTGACGGAGCTGGCGCTAAGTACTCGCACGTTATAAATCTTCACCTCTGCCCCCCCGAAAAGCGCTCCTACATTGAAATAAATGAGCTGCCTGACCTCAGATCTGCTCCCGTCCGCTCGTCAAAACAAATACGGGGGAAAGTAGGTCGGCCTGACATTTCGGAGCGTCTGAAACGTCGATATTTGTATGAGGAATTGTCTTTAGCGAGTTTTCTCCCTTAACGTCTTAAGTTTTAATGTCGGAGTTTAAAAAAAGATGAAACTCGCCCTTTACGATGCTTCTTTTATGATGTTTTGTCGCTTTGAGCCAGAGATTTCCAGGAAGTAACTGCAACACCGCACCGCATGCAGCCCTTATATTTGAAGGGTTTAGCGGCGCTAGGCTAGTGCTAGGCTAGTGCATGTCTATGGTAACTAGTAGCCTGCATTAAGCACAGTGCACCTGAGGCAAATCACTTCTAACACCAGACTACCCATAGAAATGTCTGTATTGACTGAATAATCTTTTTAATATAACCATTTTGCATTCAAAAGAACTTATATTTGAGCAGCATCAGCTTCCTGGTTGTAAGCTACGCAGCGGCGGAGTGATCTGCTCGGTTACCGGATCTACAGTCGTTTGTTTACCAGCGGCCGGCGTTACTACACGTGGAATTCACAAAGGGGCTTTCTACAAATCAGATCTGGCAACGCTTGGAGGACGAGCCCATGATTTTGAAGAGGTTTTTAATGCAGGCTACTAGTTACCATAGACATGCGCTAGCCTAGCACTAGCCTAGCACCACTAAACTCTTCAAATATAGGGACTGCATGAATTAAAAATCTTTCCTAACGTCCTAATTCTGTGCAGGACTAAGTTTATAAACACCCTTTCCAACTTTTTAGGAGCAATACAACGTTCCCCTGGTTCACTATCGATAAAAGGCTTTAGAATTTGGGCACAAAGTCAGATTGGATGAAATGATGAACATTTAGGGCGAACTACTCTTCACTTCGTCTGTTTGTTAGATCTCCTTGGCTGCGGTGAGTGTAGCATGACTCGAGACGGGGTTTATGGCGTAAAGCCCAGTCCAAACCCCCCCCAAAATAGACGACACACTTCTCCCTAGCCGCCGCTAACTCGCCCTAGCTTAGCGCTCTTTAGCTCCCGCGCCCCGACACAATGGGACAGTGTTGTGCGGGATCTTCTGCCTCCGGGAAGCGCGCGGCTAATGACAGGCTACATCACCAAAACAGCGCGTTGGCAGGAGCAACACCCGTCGTCACCGCCGGATCCGTGTTTACCCGCCCCCAGGGCCGTGACAGTGGATATCCCGCGGAGGAGAGACGCCGGCGCTAATTGTAGTAATCCGGGCTCGCATTTCAACAGGTACAGCCGATACAAAAGGCGTGCAGTGGCAAACACGCCGGGAGTAATGACGGATAAGTGTTGGTAGCACGTGCGACGCCAGGGTTTACGGGGGTTTGACCCGAGTTTATCCGGGCGCCGCCGCCAAGACTCCTCCAGGTTAAAGTAAACTTCACTGTCTGACAGATGCAACGTGACACCGCCTGTCAGGAATCGCCATTTTTCATCTCCTTTTGGCAAACTATGAGCATCCGTAGTGTGGGATTCAAGGCTCTTGTGAGATCCATTAATTAGTTTTTTTTTTTTTAAATGACGCCAGACAGGAAACCACCTTTTAATTAAAAACAAGGCTACAACTGTGTTCTGAGAGATCACTCTTGGGGCAAACCATTCTCTCGTGTTGCCTGCTGTTAAATGTAATTAAAAGATGTCTGGGAAGAGCTGTTCGAAAGAGGATCATTTGGAACGTTTGAAACACATTATTAGAGCATCAGAAAAGTGAAGCAGAACAAGTGAGAAACTGCCACAGTAGCTGCAATAGCTGGAGTAAGCAGCAACCACATTTTCAATTAAAGCAGGAACTCATGCCCTAGAGGCCGTAAGCGGCACTGCAGGTGTCGTAGCATGTTGCGTTTTTTACTCATTAATCGTCCGTGAGAGTAAATCCTACGCTGACAGGAAAGACAAAGGGACAGAGGGATGTTGTTCATCCAGTTACACAATGGAAATAATTTTTTTCACTCAAACTTGGCTGTAAATACTGTTTAAAGTGGCGGTAGCCCGCAGTTAGCTTTGCCCGTTAGCCTGTTAGCTTCTTCTTCGTGATTCCATTAGTGTGTATTGGTGACTCCGACCCGGAGGCAGGAAAGTTGTGGTTTTCTGGCCAGAGACACCAGGGGGCGATGAAAGACCCCCCAATCATCCCATTAACACTTGTATTACCCCCAGAGGGACGACGGAGAGGATTTATTAAGGTAAACAAGTTACATAGTACGGCTTTAAATGGACCATAGACTTTTGATCTTTCTTATAAAGTTCAGGAAAATTCATTGTTTCGTCTAAGTACTGAAAACTGGAGGGAAGTTGGCTCCGATTAAGCGTGCAGGTTTATCTGACATATGCGTATGGAGAGACATTTTGCACAGGTTGTACAAAGATGCTCCGTCGGTCCAGAGCCAGGATACAGTATTCATGCAGACTGTATAAGATCATACGAGTGGTGTAACCAATGATGTAATGGGCAAAGTAGTCTTAACTTGTCCAAATGCAAAGATGAAGCACAGCAAATGCATGAGACGCCGTGGACAAGGACTTCTCCATAGATTAGAGATCGTTTGCCTGAGGAAGACCCTGTCGGTTCAAAACTTTGCATTTTAAATAAACTTTCTCCAAGGATTTGATGGTGTGCGGGAATTCCTTTATGTAACTTTGCATTCAGCCTTCTGAAAACCGATGTGCGAAGTAATAATGATATTACACAAACTAAGACCATCTCAGTTTCCATTTTACTCTTTGGAAATACTGAAAGCGTTTGGGGAGCTACTCGGAAAGACCTGGAGACCTAGCTCGTTTTATGAGCACATTATTCTGTAGAATTGCATTGTATTCCCCTCGACAGCCGATAGCCCCACGGCCTACAACGTGTCCCGGAGCGTTTCTGATCCAACGACACCCCATTCAACAAGTCCGTGAGAACTCGGCTCCACCGCAAACCGCCGAGGGACCCGGCACCGTCCAAACGGTAAAGTTTGCACAGTCTTTTTCCTCATTCCAACGCTCCCCACTTCATAAGAGCGGCGGCCAAACCTCGCACTCGCTGACAAACGCGCAACAAGCCACAATGAGGTGCCGCTTTGGTCGCCAGAAATATGAGGCGAGTGGTCGCACTTCGCTCCAGAGAAGTAACACACTTCATTCTATGAGGCATTTCAGCGCAATAAGACGTTCCTCTGCTGTGAGATACAAAGCAGGAGATGATGCGGTTCATCTACGCAGCACAGTGGCCGTTGGTTTTGCAGGTGTGGAACGATACGCTTTGAAATGGAAAAGTGCCCAAATCAGGAGGGCATTTCAGGGTCAAAGTTCAACAAGTGGTGTATATGACGGCGTGCTCCCCTTCCTGCCAATATGAATATCTGCACAGGTTCAGACTAAAGTGTCCTCCGCCATCCCCCCCCACCCCCACTCCGACAATTAGACTCAATGTCGGAGGCATTTCCCCTATAACAAGAACTAACCCCTTACCTTAGCCCTAGCCTTAAGGATAGTGGAGTTTACAGGGGGTGTCGGAATGAAGGGTCGACCCCCTCGAGTTTCCCACTAGAAAGGGTTGCACTTTACACACATTTTAACCTCTTACCACCTGCCCGACCCGAGTGCATTCTCTCATCTTTTTCTATAGGCCAGTGTAACGCTTCATTTGAAAGCTAAGTCCCAAAATTGATTTCCTTGCATTGTTGCCGTCACTTTTTTCACGTAAAATTTTTTTCATCTCTTTTTTGACGCTTTTTGATGATTTTTTGTTGCGTTTACATCCACGTTTTCTTCACTTTCTTCGACGCTGTTTTGAAGCTTTTTTCCCCCCAAGAAGTTCTTAGATTTGGGTAAACCCAAACTGAAGAAAATGTGATCAGATCAGGCGGGAGTTAAGCAATTTCCAATAATTTAAAACTTTCTACAGCTAGATATTCCTGTGATAACGCTGGGTTCGCGAGGTACATTTTCAAATTCTTGTGTATTAATGAGGGCCGGACTTTGATTGACAGGCCGTTAGCATCGGAGCTAAAGACCGAACGACACGCCCCACGTGGGCCGGGTCTACAGTGAAGATCCCGCCCTTACGCCCTTTTTAGGAACATGCTCGATCGGAGCAGAGTACGAGGAGTCTGTAAATCCAGCATGGATTCCCTGTTGAATAGGGATGTAACGATTCATCGAAAATCTATTTAAAATCGATTTAATATGCGTAAAATGTGAATCAATGTAAAAAAATGAAAGAATCGATGTTAAAGCCGCCCTCAGCTCCTCCATTGTGCCTGACTGGAATAGCTTTATTCTCACATTGCATCGTTAGAAACAGCGAGCAACCTTTTCCTTAGGAAAACCTCCACACCTCCCCCGCCTCACCCCCAACACACACCATGTAAACACAAACACGTGCAGGCATCGAAGCAGCAGACACAGGTAGAGTTAGCAGCTACGAGATTAGCGTTAGCGGCTAACGCAGAGTTTAGCATTATGACAGAAGTTTACCAAAGATCGTGAACTGACAAACATCTGACCAACCTGCTCTGATTCTGCTGAAATCCTCATCAAATGTCCGTTTGTCAAATAATCCAACACCTACAGGAGCTCCTTATGTTTACAAAGGCTGCACCGGAGGCTGTGAGGCGTTCGAGGGTTGCGAAGAAAAAAACTGCACTGTAAATTAGTTCTAAATGGTAGTATTATGTTCAAACTGCAAACATTTTTTTTTTTAAAAAGGCTTGGTAACATATAGATATGTCACACATCTTATTTATGCTGAAAACATGTACATTTACAAGCACACATGTCAAAAAAGATTATAGTTCATTTTCATGGCTTGTTGCAGTTTATTACGAGGACAAAAATGCAGATGTTTACACAAAAGAATGAGTTATATTCATTTTCTTAAAAAATCGGAAAATATAATCGAATCGGGGCTTGAGTGAACCGTTACATCCTCAGCTCTATTTCGTTCAGGTATTATCGTCTCATCCCTCACAGCCCTCTTGTTTAAACGGCTCTATAATGCTAAGACAAGTGGATTACACGGATCTGAGACGGGGCTTATAGTAGACTTTCCTTGTTTCATGCTGGCCTTATTTTTTCAACAACTGCTCGTGCTGATCAAACCGGCCAGTTCATTTGTGTGAGTGCGCCCTGAGGCAGTCTGCTCTTACATAACGGTTTTTGCCTGTGTCTCTTTGTCAATTCTTCCATTATTCACTAGGAACAGAATTGACCACCAGTAAAATTGTTTCTCCAAGAGGATTTTCTTCATGTTTTTTCGTCGGTGCTCATTTGTGTTTTTGTTGATAAGATAATCCTTTATCGATCTCAAAATGGAGACTTGTTACTTTCAGCTCTCAAGAAAACGCTCAGGGTGTGCAGGATAGACGGGAAAACAATTAAATAGTAAATAGAGGTATCTTATGTACAATGACTACCAAAAAAACTTCAATCAAAGACTCATAAATGGCATAATGGTTATTGCACGTGTTACTGTACAGTCTGACAGCAGTGGGGATGAAGGACCTGCTCCTTCTTGCACTGAGGGTGTCTCAGTCCTCCACTGAAAGAGCTGCTCAGCTCCTCTACAGCCCCGTGCAGTGGGTGGGATGTGTTGTCCATGATGGAGCTTGGCTAATACCCTCCTGTCCCCCAGGGGGCAGCCAAGGGGACAGAGTCTCTTCAGAAGGTGGAGGCGACTCTGGCCCGTCTCGTACAGGGCGCTGGTGTTGTGGGACCAGTCCAGTTTATTGTTGAGGGGAACACCCAGGTACTTGAAACTGTCCACCTAATGCCTAATGCTCATCTTTACCAGAGCACCGTGTAACGTTTTAGACGCCAAGTCCTTTTCACATCGGGGACTGTCCACAAATAACGATAAGTAATTCAGCATTAACGATGTTCCTTTTTGAATCATCTCCGTCCGGGCTGAAAATGCTCCGTAGTTTGTAAACAAAAGCGGCCCGATATGTTCTGCGTTTCTCCGATACCGACGGGGCTGATGTTGATGTCCGCGGCTGGAACTCATCAGCGCTCGGGCCGGCGTCCAGGGCAGCAGATGTCTCCCGCTCTGTGTGTCTTCATGAAAAAAACAAAACAAAAAAGTGTCTGGTCCGAGCAGCACGTACGCAGCTGCTCCGACGTTCATGTACGTTCCCATAAATGATCAGCAGGTTTTCAAAGTTACTGGAAAGATTTAAAGCTAATTTGTGTCAATCACTTTCTGTTAACAACTGCATTAGCATGTCAGAGCAATAGGAAAAACTTTTTAATGTAGAGATATCGATTCGAAACTTTAGCTGTGGATTACTGATGCAAATACGAGAGGAAAACGTATTGCAAGTTTTCATTTTATGCTTTCATGTAAAAAATAAGGCGTTTTATGCATCAAAATGGCCAAAATTGTCTATACTTTCAGCGATAAAATCTAATGAATCAAGAATGTGTGGTTTTATTTAGTCGATCTATATTGCTTACAAAGATTTAGCTCACAGGGAGTTTGGATCTTGTTTTTGAATGAGCTTGTCATTAGTAAACTTCAAATTTTGCCTTGTACTTGGCGTTCAAAGCTCAATAAATCAGGCAGGAATTACATATTGAAAAATCCTTCTGTGAGAACCTTCCAAATGTTGTTAAGCCCAAGCCTGTAAAGTGTTGAGTCTGTAGGAGCGACGAAAGTGGAGCTGTTATTGCAAAGGTGAAATGAAAACACCCTTAAGTAACATCTGTGTATATTTCTCCCGTTTTTAGACAGATGTGAACTGTATTGTAAACATGGACTCACCCGTGGCATTCAGGAGCATCCCGTCCTTAAGTCTGTTTAGCCTCATTGAAACTCCATAAAAACAATTTTTAGTGCTGGTTGTGGTGGAGGCGGTAATGGTAGAAGCAGCAGTAGTTTTGTTACAAGAATTGTATTTTTCTCTTAATATACTGTTGTATTGTCCCGTGTCTTTCCCTTATGTGTGTTGTACTGTGTTATGTTTTTGTTTTAGTTTTGTTTCCTTTTTTTTTTGTAATGTCTTATGTCTCCTTTGCACCTTTTGTAAATATGCATTACATCTTGCAATAATAATATGAATAATAATAATAATTAAAAAAAGAAGAATATCCGTATAATCCACCGGTGTTTGCTAATTTCCCATAGTGTTTACAGAGACCGCGTGCAAGTGAAGGTGACCAATGAAGAGTCTTTAGTGTGTGTGTGTGTGTGTGTGTGTGTGTGTGTGTGTGTGTGTGCGTGTGTGCTGTTATATTCGTGTGCGTTCTGGGGACTAATCGTAACTAGTCGTTTTTTTGTGGTAAAAATCGAGATCGGATGTATAAAAAAAATTATTATACACAGTAATGACATTAGACAATTAGTTATGATATAAATTAACCATAAAAATATAATTTCTTCTTTCTCTTTTAAAAAAAATGACAGGACCTAGCCTAGCCTAGCCCATTGATACCAGCCGTCCCTGCCAATATTTGTGAATGAATGAGCGTGGGAAAGACCGGGGAGCGCCGCCATGTTGGAGCGATTTCCTGGAAAACTGTTGTTAGCGACAAAACAACATAAAAGAAGCTTAAAGGGAAAGTTTGGTCGATTCTTTTTACTCCGACATTAAAACCAAGATGTTAAGGGAGAAAACAAAAAATCCTAATATTGACTAAAAATTTCACTCACTTTAAAATCTGTATACAAGTAGATTCGACCCGACGTCAAAAAAATAAAAATAATAATAATTTGTCTTTGAATCTCGTAATGATTGCAGGAAAACACATAACCCGGTGCTCGCTTTAGTCCGCCGCGACCCAGACCCGAGGCGCCGCGGCTAAAGGCTCCGTGCACTTTCCACAAACTGACCGGAGCGTTCACAGAACATCGGCTTGTACAAGTAAACACGGGAGAGACACGGAGGTTTCCACGGGAACAACGAGCCTCGGGTGGAGTTTAGACAATGGTCGTAACTTCATTCCCACTGCTCATGGGAAATCAACTTTTTCAGCTTTTAACCGTGTTATAACTTTGTTCTCTCGACTAAAACAGCATTTTGAGTCGAGTTAATAAAAAAAATAAAAAAATAATTACGTTTTATCCAACCTATAACTTACAAGTTCAGTGGACTCATCCAACTTAGTTTATTGTTTTAGTTTAGTAGACTTATCACGTATTCAAAATTTATAAGTTCAGCACACTCATTACACAACATTTCCCTGCCAATTTCAACCTAACATTTTAAAGTTCAGCAGACTCGTTACGTTCACTTTTTCCCGTCAATTTTCAAGGTAAAATGTAAACGTTCATGGTTGAGGTGCCTCAAAAAATATGAGTTCATGTGACTGTTTGGGTTTACAGTGTATGAAGTACTTGTATATCTCTATTCTTGCTTCTAATACTTGGGGGCACACTGAATTGTGTCTTGGTTGTAATCATTTTGTGTTTTTAAATTGTTTTAATCTTTCTGTGAAGCACTTTGGTCCTCCTGGTGTTGCTGTGAAGTGCTATATAAATAAACGTTATAAATTAATCGATTATTCCTTGGATCGGAAGTTGTGTATTTTCACGCTGCTGGTGAATAGGGTAAACAATGTAAAAATCAATTTGAAAGTTGCAAGTTTTCTGCCATTTCATGTTTTCATATAAAAATAAGGCGTTTTAGTCCAAATCGAAATACATCCATGTTTTTTGGATTTAAAGCTCGGAAATATATATTAAAAAAAAAAACTCTGAAAAAGAGTTTTAAGAGTAGAATGAAAACCTGATTTTGAGAAAACCGACCCTAATGTTTTGTAACTTGCATACGTTTGTACACGTCTGGCCCCCACAAAGGAAATGACCATATTTGGATTACAGGGTCATCTCGAGGACCTTTCACAGTACACCTGGACATAAAATCTATATTAAAACTAAAATGTCAAAGGAGAAAACTGGACACAAATCTCCACATTGACCACTGTGTGTTAGAAATCAGTGTTTTCACGTGCCGCGTCTCGCCTTACAGACGTGGTTCAGACGAGGACTCTGATTGTAGAAAGCTGCGTGCGATAACCGAGCGAAATGAACTACAGGTTTTTCCTCCCTAATTATTTTCAGAAATGAGACTTTTGGGACGAGCAGCTTCCCCCGATAAATGTTGCGGCCTTAACCTCAACCACGCGCAAAACAAGGCAGTTCAATGACAATATAACGTCCTCTGTAAGAACTTATGATCGTTACTTCTCATTTGTCTGAACAAAGGAACCAATCCAACCAAATGAGGTTTTAAGGTTATTATGAATCACTGATGTCGGATGAATGGCATTAAAAGTACATTGTGGAGGACATATATCGAGCTTGGGTTTGAATACTGTCCTAAAACGCTATCCCGTGCATTCGCATAAGGAGTCAAATCCCCCCCGTCCTCACTTGCTCTTTTGTTGTAGCGTCGGAGTTGGCGTTCCTGCGCTTGTTCCTCGAAGCACAGGCAGCACACAACAAAGCGCAGTTAAATCAAACCTGTCTGGAGAAGAAACAGCCGCTGCAATTTTTCTCTCTATGAATCCCCCAAAACCTCCGACTTGTCATCGCGAAAAGATCTTTGTAGAGTTTGCCAAAGTGTTTCCACATAAATGAGGTCACTACAAAGAATAAAGTCTCTGTTTAGATCCATGTCCTCCACTTGTTCTACCGCAGCAGAACCATCAGCTTCTTCAGCCTTTTGACATGCAGTCCTTATATGTGAAGGGTGTAGTGGTGCTAGGCTAGTGCTAGGCTAGTGCATGTCTATGGTAACTAGTAGCCTGCATTAAAAACAGTCTGACCCAAGCACAGAGCACCTGAAGCAAATCACTTATAACACCAGACTACCCATATAAATGTTTATATTTTTTTAATATAACCATTTTGCATTTAAAATAACTTGTATTTGAGCAGCATCAGCTTCCTGGTTGTAGCTACGCAGCGGCGGAGTGATCTGCTCGGCTACCGGATCTACAGTAGTTTGTTTACCTGCGGCCGGCGTTACTACATGTGAAATTCACAAAGGAGCTTTCTACAAATCAGATATGGCAACGTTTAGAGGACGACCCCATGATTTTGAAGAGGTTTTTAATGCAGGCTACTAGTTACCATAGACATGCGCTAGCCTAGCACTAGCCTAGCACAGCTAAACTCTTATAATATGAGGACTGCTTGAATAAAAAAATATTAAACAAATCTCCAGAAATCAACAACACTCTGGATAACTAGGAAATGAGGCCCAGTGTCAAAAATCTTTAAAGGGAAAATCCCTTTAAAGTCTGTGCTAAGACTCAGCCCAAACTCAATCCGAACTTTCGTTTTGCATGACCACAGAAATAAAAAGGAAAATGGGGCAGTTAGCGAGTCAGCCAGGCTGCTCCGTTAGCCCGATGTATTTGTCCTATAGCCGGGAGCATTAGCCGTCAAACGATCAACCACATGTTGGTGAGGTCAAAGCCTTTTTGAACGTACAGATCTTTTGAGATTTTACTTGATCCCGCTACTCGCTTACTTACTCCCCCCGATCAGGGAGTTAGGGTAAGGTTTAGGGTTATGATTAGGGTAAGGGTCAATGTAAGCTGTGTTTCACTCACACAGATCTTACACACAGCTTTAGAGATGTCTGTGTAAGCTCTCAGTCGTACAGGAGTTGTCCATCTTCAATGAAGGTACTTGATTCATCTTCTGTAGTTGAAGTAGTTGAAGTCTTCGAACGTTTCGCCTCTCATCCAAAAGGCTTCGTCAGCAACAAAGGTCACCATCTGCACGCAGCTGAATATATAGACCAACGGGGAGGAGTTAGGGTAGGCCAGTCTGGCCTCCAAAAGGCTGACGAAGCCTTTTGGATGAGAGGCGAAACGTTCGAAGACTTCAACTACTGAGTACAGAAGATGAATCAAGTACCTTCATTGAAGATAGCTTTAGAGACTAGAAGGTCTTGGCTTTCAAATGAGGCATCACCATGGCATGTAGGCTGTAAGCATCTGTCGACATGTTTTGGGATTTAAAATGAATAATTGCTTACCCTAACCCATAAGATAACAAGTGAAATAAGAATTAGACAATGCAGTGTCCTCTTTTTCCGTTTCCAGATGCACTGAGGCTTTTGCGTGTTTTTTTTGGAGGTCGGGGAAACGGGAGCACTGCCTTCAGTCTCCTCTGAAACGTTGCAGCGCCTCCCGGGTTTGTCCCTGTTTCAGAGCGTGGTGTCCTGCACTGGTCAGCTCCTCCTTCCTCTCCCTCCTGCGCAACAGTCCAAACAGTCGTTCACCACCAGGCCGGAAGGCTGTATACAAATGAATATAATCCTCCATGGAACGGACATTATTCAGAACAATTGTAGGGAAGATCTGTGTGGTCTTGCCCGGATACCTCCTCGTTTGTCCCTCTTTTGTTTCCTGTAGCTCCTCTTGTGACTGTCCTTTATGACTCTCCTGTTTAAAATCCGCTTTTAAGCCATGTGTTAACCTCATTACGGGCTCACTATGGCACATTCCGTCTCTGTAACTAATCGTACAGTAACTCCAGACGTTTCCCAAACACCTCGGCGAACAAGCTAACGGGATAATTGCATCCGTCGACTCACAAACCGATCCCTCCAAAAACAACGGCATAAATCACTTCCCGGCAACGTTGAGACGCTTCAGGACGCCGCGACAAACTCGAGTTGATTCACAAAAACAGTGCCATAAATCACCGGGAGGGGGGGGGGGGGGGGTTCCCCGCGCCGCGCCGGACCCGCGTCACCGCCGTACGTCACGGGCGCCCGTTGAAGTGTGAGCGGCGTGGTGATTGCGTGCGGAGGGGGGGAGGGGGGGGGGATTCACGGTTCGCACATGTGGGGACGGTTTACACAACGCCATGTTCATGTCCAAACACTGAGCCGAGAGGAGTCTGTGTTTCCGTCTTTTCTAAAGGTGTTTGTTTTCGATTCCAGTAAACAATGGCGGCGGGCTGGACTCAACTGACAGAAATCTGCAGCTTAATGTGTTTTGGACCGCCATTTTTTTCCATTTTCCGTAGACTTCTGGTGCAAAAACGTCAATGAATGTCACTTTTTTCTAATAAAGTTAAAAAATCTATTGCCCTTCTGAATCAAGGGCTATTTAATGAGTTTTAATCCATCATCGGACTCAAAGTGTGGTCATCACGGCGTCATTGATTTATTCCCATGCCGTTAGCTGAAGGTGAAAGCTTGTATCCACCGTTCTGTCATGTGTCAATTCCCACCTTTGCCTGCAGAGGGCGTTTTTAAATGTCTCCACATGAACTTTATTCCACATTTTTTTAAATGTTGAGGCGAGACGCTGCAGGGGGAAAACGTTGATTTTTCAATGTCGAGATTTTGTAGCTGGTTTTCTCCCTTAAAGGTGCATTATGTAACTTTTGATGTGAAAAAAAAGTTGATATTTGTGCGTGTTTGACCCAATGGCCGCTGGCTGCTCTGCTTTACGACCGCAACACTGGAGGCCGCCATTGCTGTAGTACCTCCATACAGCCGCTAGTCTCCCATTGAAAAGCATTGGACTTTAGACACGTTTTAACGGTCTATGGTATAAAAAAACTTTATTGTCTAAATTTGCCTTTGACTTGCACACACACGGCAAATATAATAAAATACATTAAAATACACAATAATTGGAGCCATAGAAATATGCTGGGAGAGGCTAAACGCTAACAACACCTTTGCTCTTTGTGCGTGACTGAGCGCACGCATAAAGACCAGACAGGTACGCATCAACTCGTCTAAGCTCAGGGAAGAACAGATCTCAGTCTGGAAAAACGGTGGCCTGTTCCTTTAACAAGCCACCGTAGCAAGGCATCGTGGGAAGAATGAGCCCTTCGCGGCTGCTGACGCTAACACTGGATGGATGCTACAAACAATGAGCCCCTGGTAGGGTCTCCCAGGGCAAACAGGTCCTATAGGTGACGGGTCAGACAAAGAGCGGTTCAGAAGCCCCTTATGAGAGACCAACAGGCCCGGTTAGAACCATGAGGCCGTCCTTCTGTGGACCCACCACCTGCAGGGGGCGCCATAGGGGCTGGTGCAGCTCCAACAGCTGCCCCCACGACCCGGCAACGGACAAGTGGAAGAAGATGGATGGATGGATTTCATTAGTCGTGGTCATCGCTGTCCAATGCGAGCGCTGATGGTCACACACGTGGATGTGTTGACAAAATATAGTTCACTTGCAAAAAAAAAGTACAGTCTGAACGCACTTTGGGACTTTTCTGGACTGAATACTCCCGTAGTTTTCATGTTAGAATGAAAAAAAAAGAGGAAACTTCTCCCTTATGCTTGTTTTATGTCATTTTGTCTCTAAGTACATGGCTGTGTGGCTCCCGGGTCTTTCTCACGCTGGTTCATTCACAAATACTGACGTGTTCGGTATCCACGTGTAGCAGGAAAGGCTGTGACCGAGACGACGCTGTGATCCAAATATGGTCGTTTCCTTTGTGGGAGACGGCAGCGTGATTTATTGAGCTTTGAACTTTTTTTTTTTGTGGACTTTTTACACGACTTGATTTCACGTGTAAATATAAAAGATCAACAAAATAAAACCATGCGTCGGAGCTCGAGTCTAGTCCCGCGTTTTGAATCCCCCCGTTTGCCCACGTCCCGCTCCGTGCTGTGGGAACAGTGTGAACTTGTTTGGAGCGGTTGTAATTGTGTTTTGATGGAGCGCAGCTGTGGCTCTCGCCGAAGCGTTTCGTAATCGTCTCTCAGCGCCTTCGCCAGAGCCGCTTTCTCCACCGGGATCCCGTCAAGTCAGGCCAGTCTTTTATCGCAGTGCGAGAAACTGCAGGTGAATGGAGGAGGAAAAGGTAGAGATAATCCATTAGAAACGTTTCAGTCCAGGTTTAAATGCTCATAGTTTGTTCTGAATGAATGTTAGATCTTTTGTTTTTTGGTGGTTCAAACTTTAATAAATCTAATGGGAATTAGATATAAAAAAAAAAAAATCTCCTCGAGCAAACCTTCTAAATGTTGCTGAGTCCAACAATGGAAAGAGTCTGTAGGAGATACTGAAGTGGAAGTTTGGTCTGTTTTTTATTTTGACATTCAAACTTGAGAGAAAACTTTAGCCAAAAATCTCCAAAATACCCACAATTAAAGTCAATGTTGTCACCTGTCTCGGCTTTAGCCTCTCAGGCCAGTGTAGCGCCTTATTTGAAAGCTAAGACCTTCAAAACGAATATATCTTTTTTTTTGTCTCTGGTTTTCGTCCACTTTTCTGTCACATTTTTGTCAATTATTTTTGTGGCATTTTTTTTTTTACACTTTTTTGTTCGCCTGGGAATCCCCGCGCAGCATCCCAGGGACCATGGCCGAAACGCCGCGACGCATGAGAGACATTCAGCACAATAAACGGGGTGCGGTGCCATTGGTCCGACCTCTAACCCAGTGTGTTGTGGATTATAGAGCCATATACAACTATGGTCCCGCCTTAAAGGGACAGGCCACCGTTTTTCCACAGTGAGATCTGTTCTTCCCTGAGCTTAGACGAGTTGATGCGTGCCTGTCTGGTCTTTACGCGTGCGCTCAGTCACGCAAAACGACCAAAGATGTTGTTAGCATTTGGCCTCTCCCCGTGTGTGATCCTATGGCTCCAAACGGGGTGAAGTTAGAAGCTCTTCCACGGGACCAGACAGGTGCGTATCAACAGGTCTAAGCTCCGGTAAGAACATATCTCAGTGTGGAAGAACGGGGGCCTGTCCCTTTAAGGTCAGTGGACTCTTTCCTGAAACTTATTTTATTTTTCAACCCCTACTCAATGGGACAGAGCGTGTGAAAAAAAGAACGGCTTGTAGTCCTGAAATTACGGTAATTACCTTTATGATCGAGTATAGAGGTAGTTGTAGTGTTTTCCTCTGTCTTTATGAGCGAGTGTTGAGGGATATTTCTCTTTCTGCCCTGGGCTGCGTGGATCCTCCAACAGCAGAGAACTTCGGTTTTCGATTCCCGTCCCGACTCAGCACAATATCAAGTCTACTCCCGGCCTGTTATTATTGTGAGAATGAGTCAAATTAAAGGCCCAGAAACGTCTTTACTGTAAATAAAAGTGTGGCTTCCGCTCCGAGGGAACACTGCTCTGTGGTTTGATCCCGGATGGAAAAACTATTATTAGTTATTAAACAAAGATGATAAAAGGCTTCGGAAAATATGAGCCAGTGTTGACAAGCTCCTGAAAGCGGCTCCCCAGTGTACTTCTGGTGTCTTGCCCAAGGGCAGGAGGAAAATGTGACTCTGCAGGAGCCGGGATTTGAAAGCCTCTTCCCTCTGAGCCTCTGTCGCCTGAATAAAACCTGCAAAGGGTCCTGAGACTTTAAATGTTCTCTCAGTGGTTCAGTAGAATCATGGGTTCAGACCTGCTGACCTGACAGAAAACCATCACTGACAAAAGCCTCAGAAGGTCAGAGCAAAAGAAGTTAAAGGGAAGGGCAGTCTGGAGAGGACTGTCAGGGAAAGGCCATTCAAAAGTGTGGGGGACCTTCACGAGGAGTGGACTGAGGCTGGAGTCAGAGCATCAAGAGCCTCCACACACAGACGGATCCTGGACATGGGCTTCAGATGTTCCTCTGGAGCATCCTGGTCTTCCATAACACCTCAGCAGAGCCACAGGCATTAAGGCAGTGATTCAAGTAAAAGGCCCAAACCAAGCAAGTACAGATGCATGAGTATAGTTTCAGAGGGCCCACGTTTCTCTGTTTAAAATCTTTTTTTTTATTGATTTCATGTAATATTCTAATCCTCTGAGATTTTGAATGTGGGTTTTTTACAAATCATCAAAATTAAAACAAACAAAGGCTGGATGTGACTTCGCATGCCATGAGTCTATATCATATATTAGTCATACGTGACATTACAGGCGTTTTCTTCCTAACGGCCGTTAAAGACTTCATAACAGTTTTTCTTTTGTTTATAAAACGAAATCAGGAAAGTGTCTTGAACGGCGAGTCCAAAGTTTCCGCTCAGCGTCGACATCGCGTCACTGCTTTATCACAGATCGCCCGAACGCCTCAGACGCTGATTTCTTCTCATTTGCTTTGGCCCGAGACTCGCCGCAAAAAAAAAAAAAAAAAAAGCGTTTTAAAATGACCGTAATCGCCGCACGAGCGCTCGGCGCCGAAGGCCAAGGGAAACAAATGACTTCTGCCGCTCCTGGGACGGCGCCGAGAGCGAGTACGCACTGTGCCCCTCCGGTGACGCGGGTTCGGAGTCGAGCGCCCGGCTTACCGTAACAGATGACCGGTTCACAGAAGCCAGGGTCAGAGGAACAAGAATCACCGCTGGATCAGAGAAAAAACTCCAACAAACCACAATCTCTGCAACTCCACGGAGAGTTACTGAAGCTACTTATTCCTCAGACTCATTAGCCACGAAGCTCGTACCTACTGCTACAAAAGCAATATTGACTAAAGTCGCTACTTCCTGGTTTAGCGACTCGGACTTTAGCATTTTTCTCCACCAAACCTGATTTTGGTCATTATTACTTTCATAGCGGTAGGTGCGGCATTTTTGGCTAATGGGCCTTTGATGAATAAGTATGTTCAGTAACTCTCTGTTGAGTTTCAGAAATATTGAAGAATTTTTTCCCCGTAGTTTCTCGCACATCTGCCGGTCGACGCGGATAGAAGATGGAAGTCCCCATTCTTCTATTTGCCACTGGCTTGAAACGGGCATATAAACAATGTTCCTGAACAATTCGGCCATGCACCCCTCCTGGAACCACCTTAACGTGGTGGAGGGTTTGAGCTCCTGAATGATCCTGGAGCTCTGTTGTCGGGGGCTTCGTGCCCCTGGTAGGGTCTCCCAGGGCAAACAGGTCCTGGGTGATGGGTCAGACACAGAGCGGTTCAGAAGCCCCTTATGAGAGACCAACAGGCCCGGTTAGAACCATGAGGCCGTCCTTCTGTGGACCCACCACCTGCAGGGGGCGCTATAGGGGCTGGAGCAGCTCCAACAGCTGCCCCCACGACCCGGCGATGGACAAGTGGAAGAAAATGGATGGATGGATGAATTCGGCCATGCAAGAGGGATTGTGAGAGCTAGAAAGGAGTTTGGGCCAAATGTCACAGTTTGTGCAGGGAAATCAGGTACCCCAGCTTTAACAGACGTATAAGTTGAGTCCATTTACATCAGTCAGTCGGGGGCGTAAGCTCTCCCGACTGACTGACAAATCTACGCCTCACAGGAAGTGATCGAACCTAAAGCAGGTAAACAAACCTTCTGTCTCACTAAGAGAACAATCAGTTGTAGTTTAAGCCAAGAAGACAGCATGAACTACACTGGCCTATAGGCTGTACGCTTCAGTCAGGAAGGTTTAAGATTTGGGTAAAGCTGAACTGGAGAAACTCTGTGAAGGCTTTTCTTCATTTCCATGTCAACACTATTCCCATTGTGTGATTCTCATTGAAGATTATGTAGAAAGCTTACGATCCTTTAACTCCTTGAACTCATCCAGCTCAGTTTGAAGGGCCATGGCAGTGAGATGAATCCCGGGGCCTTGTTTCTGATTCCCAGGCGCAGACGGAGGGGCTTTGTACAAACCCCCTCCACCTCCCGGGATTTGTAGCACACAGGTGATCTCCTCTGTTAGCCAAACACCAGCCCCGTCTCCATGGAGCCGCTAACGTCGCGAGTATCCCCCTCACCCTCGAATAGAAACATTTGCTTTGGAGGGAGGGGGGCCAGCTTTAGCACTTTGTCGCCGAAATCGCCAACATGGCTCCAAAAGGGGATTCTGGGAAGAGGAGGGACGAGGGGGAACGGAGATGGTGTGAGCGAAAGCCAAGGTTTTGGGTCAGGAGAAGATGCTAACTACTCTGAGGCATTTCGGGCCATCGTTCATTCCGCTCAAATCTTCTTTTCTGACAGGGTTCAGCTTCAAACCACAGACGGACGTGTTTGCTTCAAATTTTCATGCGACTATGACTGGATTTTACAGATATTCCAGTCCCCTTCCATATTCCATACAAACTCTCACCCATAATGCATCAGCGGCCATGGTCCACCATACCTACAAGAACTCATCCCTCTCCAAAGCTCCACCCGCGCCTGGACTCATTTAAAGCTGAACTAAAGGCCTTTTTATTTAGGAAAGCTCGTAAGTGTTACTGTGGTGTAGGTTTATTGTGTCTTTAAATGTTGCACTTTGAGAATCCTTGGAATGAAAAGTGCATCATAAATTATTTAATTTATGATGCACTTTTCATTCCAGCAGCTTATGAGATAAAGACGTTTGAGACCTACACATTTCTTCTTCTGAAACACTGAAGAGGCACCGAGTATCTTCTAACTTCTGCCTGATTTATTGCACTTTGAATACAAACACAAAGTGAACGATTTTTTTCCCCCTACACTTCATGACCCAAACACAAACACGACTTAAAACACATAAAAGAAGGTTCTGGGTCTGATTCCCAGATTCCCAGACCAAGTGGGCATGTTTTCCTTGTGTCAATGAAGCCTTTCTCCCAAAACATGCACAATAGACTGACCTTAAGTGCAGTTTTAGTCATGATTTTTCTCCTTTAGCTCCATTTAAGCCTTGTTTTGTCATAGTTTGATGTTTTACTCGGTCAATATTCCACTTCCTACCTGTGGACATAATCTTAATATTATAATATAATAATATAATATAATATAATATCTCCTCCTCTTTGTTCGGCGGGGTTCAGTTCAAAGGCCCGGGGGGGTCGCGAGCTGCCGGGAACCGGAGTCGGGGCAAACTGAGGGCGGACATGTTGGCGCTGGCCGCGGGACTTCACACGTCCGCCGCTCCACTTCCTGTCCACCACGCCGGGCCCTGGGAATGCCGTCGCCGTGGAGACCGGGGCCCCGGGCCGTGTCCAAACAGAGGGTCCGGGCGTCTCCTCGTACAAGCGGACATTGTGCTGGTCTCACTTTTATGAACCGAAAAGAAAACGTTCACCTGGAAACAGAGAAGCGTCCAGATGTTTGCAGATCCAACGTTTCTCCATCGATTCATCGGGAAATTGAAAATTCAAGGGTGCACGACATTTGAAATCGGGTTTAATGACGTTAGTTTGGATACTGCGTTTTGATATTTGGCTGAATTTCACTAAAATATGCTGTTTTCATTTAAATAACTGGGCGGCTGTGGTTGCGGCGCCTTTACTTTCCATCACAGTTGTTTCTGGAGTTCTCCGGGATCAGTGGTTTTGCAGGTTTTCTGGTGAGGGGGTTTATCAGCGGTGAAAACCTTCCAACCCACAGCCGCCAGGTCGAGCACTTTTCTCTCGCGTTAAAAAGTTGCATAATGCACCTTTAACGGCCAAGTCGTACTTTATTGAGCCCCGTAGAGGAATTCGTTGTCCGCATTTGACCCATCCTCGATGCTGCTGGGGTTGTCCCGCAGGAGCAGTGAGCATCAGCGGAGGCCAGATGTGGAGCCGGGCTGACGGTCCGAAACACCTGGCCGGAGGATTAACCTTTTTTTACATGTTTTTAAGTGGTAGGGGAAACCGGAGGAGACCTACGCAGACTCGAGGAGAACTCCACCGAAATGCCCCGTCCAGCTTTTATCGTACCAATGTACGGTGGGAGGAAAAAGTGAGTACACCGTTCTCATATTCTCATATTTTCATATTTTTATTGGCCATAACATGTAAACATTCACAGGACAGGGAGGAATAAGTGAGTACACCCCCTGAATCTCGCTGAACTGCAGCAGCTGATCCTTCTTTTACAAAACTGCTGCAGTTCAGCGAGATTCAGGGGGTGTACTCACTTATTCCTCCCTGTCCTGTGAATGTTTACATGTTATGGTCAATAAAAATATGATCAAATGTGAATGTTTGGGTATTAGTTCAAGCAGACACGGTGTACTCACTTTTTCTTCCCACTGGAGGCAGGTAGCTCGATTCCTATCCATTTCCATTGTAGCTGTTTTGGGAAATATCAGATAAACCTTATTTTATCGTCGTAAACGTCGTTCCTCTTGTTCTCGCTCCTTAAGCCACAACAGGACCACATGTTTCAGTTGTAGTTTTACACTTAAAATCGCTAGTTTTAGTTTAATCTTATTTCTCTTAATCACTTCCTGCCTCCAGCTGATGTCACTGATGATGTCACTGATGATGTCACTGATGATGTCACTGATGATGTCACTGGTGATGTCACTGATGATGTCACTGATGATGTCACTGATGATGTCACTGATGATGTCACTGATGATGTCACTGGTGATGTCACTGATGATGTCACTGGTGATGTCACTGATGATGTCACTGATGATGTCACTGGTGATGTCACTGATGATGTCACTGATGATGTCACTGATGATGTCACTGATGATGTCACTGGTGATGTCACTGATGATGTCACTGATGATGTCACTGGTGATGTCACTGATGATGTCACTGATGATGTCACTGGTGATGTCACTGATGATGTCACTGGTGATGTCACTGATGATGTCACTGATGATGTCACTGGTGATGTCACTGATGATGTCACTAGTGATGTCACTGATGATGTCACTGATGATGTCACTGGTGATGTCACTGATGATGTCACTGATGATGTTAAGCACATTTGAATCCACCGTTTCTATCTTACCGATCCCACACATTCATCTCGAAGCTCCTGTGGGGCGTCCAGCTCTGGCGTCCTGACAGATGAAAGGGTTTGAGGATCCCGTCCCGGCTCTCCCCCCCCCCCCCCTCTCTCTCTCCCGGAGCCTCAGGGTGCTCCTCTCTCATGCCCCCTTCGCTGGCGGCTGGGGCTTTTGATGAAAGGCGGGGAGATAAGAGCAGGTACAGAGAGCACAAACAGAGCAGATAAAGGCGCCACAAAGGGCCCTTTGAGACGCGCCGGGTTTGATGTACTACTGCTGAGTACTCCAGGTACTGCGTTACTGCAGTACTTTTCACGAGACGCTGCGGGTGAATAGGGAAGCTTTTTAAACGTAGAGATATCAATATGAAACTTCTGCTGTAGATTACGGACATAAATATGAGCAGTTTTCAGTCATTTTAAGTTTTCATATAAAAATAAGGCATTTTATGAGTAAATATTTGGCTTTACCCAAATTAATCCCATATTAATAATGTTAATTTATGAATTTTCCTTCATTTTAATTTCTTTTGAATTTGTATCATTTGTTTGAGGTGAAACAACTAAGAAACTTCCTTTAAAAAGGCGGAAACATCACGTTTTCTTATTTTTTTTGTCCCCATTTTTTAAAAATGTTTTTTGCCCCTAATTTTATTTACGCGTTTTTTCCAAATTTTCCCAAAAAGTAAACATTTTTCCCAAATCCCCCCCCAGTTTTCTCCATGCTCTTTTTTCTTTTCTTTTTTTTATTCCCCAATTTCCAATTCATAATTTTTTTTAACTTGTCTTTCACTTTTTTTCAGTTAATTTAAGATGACCAACAGCATCGAGACTTGAACATACAGATTTGATATTTCTTTCCGGTACCTGCTTTTATTTTTTTTCGATACCAGACTCGGTACCCATGCTGCAATACTCGGATACTCCTCGCTCGCTGACTCCCCCCTGACCCCGTTTTATTAGCCGTTAGCTCGGCCGCTTCATAGCCACGTTTGCTAATGCGTTTGTCAGCGCTAACCTGCTCCGGCGCACCTGCTAACTCCATTTGGACGCTCGCTTTGGGTGTGGCCTTTCCCGACGCCTCTGCTTTAGCTATTAGAGCCCCCCCCCGCCCCCCCCCCCCCTCCCGCTCCTCGGCCCGCCCGCCAGCTCCGAGGAGGAAACCGAGGCAGGAATCTCAAATATTTATGAAACTTCAGTGATGTTGTGCTTCGGTTTGGTCGCGATCGAGAGCACGGGTTTAGAAAAAGCCGTTGAATATAAATAATATAATAATGGTTGGGATTCGTTCATTTTTATATCGACTTTTTACAAAGCCAGGAAGAAAACCCGAATTGTCTCAGGCCTCATGTGCTCGGAGGTACATATTCTGATTCGATCTACGTTCCTGCCCTCACCTGCGCTCATGAGATCTGGGTCATGATTGATTTTAACCTGTGAAATGTGAGTCATGTAAATAAAGGTATTTGAAAAGACTTTTTTTCCCCGGGTTTGCTCGGCTCCAGCTCTTTTCAAAATTTAAGTCTGATTCAAAAGAGCCGAGTCTGTCACGAGCGTAACGTCATTATTTCGATGTTGCAGAACCGCGAGACTGAACTGTCAAGACTTCAGCTTGTATTAAAATATTGCAATATTATTATTATTAGATTAGGGGGAAATAATCCAATATTACAGTCTGTCTCTATTAGATCCGTGGAATGTGTTTGGTTCTGTGTATGATTGTTTGGTTCTATGATTGTTTGGTTCTATGATTGTTTGGTTCTATGCTTGTTTGGTTCTATGATTGTTTGGTTCTATGATTGTTTGGTTCTATGCTTGTTTGGTTCTATGCTTGTTTGGTTCTATGATTGTTTGGTTCTATGATTGTTTGGTTCTATGCTTGTTTGGTTCTATGATTGTTTGGTTCTATGATTGTTTGGTTCTATGCTTGTTTGGTTCTATGATTGTTTGGTTCTATGATTGTTTGGTTCTATGATTGTTTGGTTCTGTGTATGATTGTTTGATTCTGTGTATGATTGTTTGATTCTGTGTATGATTGTTTGATTCTGTGTATGATTGTTTGGTTCTATGATTGTTTGGTTCTATGATTGTTTGGTTCTATGATTGTTTGGTTCTGTGTATGATTGTTTGATTCTGTGTATGATTGTTTGGTTCTATGATTGTTTGGTTCTATGATTGTTTGGTTCTATGATTGTTTGGTTCTATGATTGTTTGGTTCTATGATTGTTTGGTTCTATGATTGTTTGGTTCTATGATTGTTTGGTTCTATGATTGTTTGGTTCTATGATTGTTTGGTTCTATGATTGTTTGGTTCTGTGTATGATTGTTTGGTTCTATGATTGTTTGGTTCTATGATTGTTTGGTTCTATGATTGTTTGGTTCTATGATTGTTTGGTTCTATGATTGTTTAGTTCTGTGTATGCTTGTTTGGTTCTATGATTGTTTGGTTCTTTGATTGTTTGTTTCTTTGATTGTTTGGTTCTGAAACATTCTATTTGTGAAAAAAACTTTCAAGGAAGGAAGGAAGGAAAGAGAAAAGGAAAGAACAATGGAAGGAAGGTAGGAGAGAGGAAGGAAGGAGGAAAGAAAGGCTGGTAACCATGGTAACGGTCAAAATGCTGAAACCTGGACTCGGTTTATGGTTAATATCTCTGTGATGATGTAATGACTGGACGCATCCACATGAAACAAAAACTGTCCCAAAGTCCGGCCTGAATTCCCCTCTGTACGGCAGCACGACGGGGACAAACCCTCTTCACTGCCGCGCACGTCCGCACAGCGCCACCTACTGTTCACAGAGCGTGCATGATTGGGCCTGATTTCTTAATAGACGTTGTAACTGTAAATGTTTTTCCTTTGCAGATTTTAATTTTAATTTCTAACTCCTTCATACACTTTCTGTCTGAGCCACCAGCCTCAAAAACCCCGTTCCCAAATGATGAAGTGCTTCTCCAAATATCAGTAAACAAAGTGGCTCTAAAGTCTGACAGAGAGAGGAGTGGATTGAGGAAAATGCCTGTGGAAAAACCTCCGTGCCCTACTTTCCAGCACCGCGCTCCCCTGTGCCCCCTGGCGTTCGCGTGCGGGCACTGCAGCGCATTCGGCGCAGTTGCCCGGGTGTCCAGCAGGAGGCGGAGTGAACCCACAGGAGAGGGTTTTAGTTTCGGGGCTGCAGTGCGGCGGGGTGACTGCAGGAGGCGCAGTTGAGCCGCGTTTAAAGTTTGACCTGGTGAGTTTGAGCAGAGGGGAGGAAGAAGTCTTCAGCCCGTTTGACCGTTACCATAGTTACCACACTGGAAATCTTAGCATTACTGTAAAGTACAGGCTGTTTACGATGTCAGACCAAATCAATCCATAAAACATTGTTAATCAACCTCTTAACCCCCACCGGAACTGAGCACCTTTTCTCCAGATTGGAGAGCGACAAAAACATAATGAAAACACAACGAAAACTAGACACAAAAAAGACACAAAAATGTGACAAAAAAAAAAAAGTCACAATCAGTTTTGTAGGTCTTAGCTTTCAAATGAGGCGTTCCACTGGCCTAAAGGCTGTAAGCTTTTAGATTTGGGTAAAGCCGAACTGGAGAAAACGGTTAAGGTTAAGAGGTTTATTATCGTTGCCTAGTGGGATTCACGGCTCTTCACTGGGAGCCGAGTCTTTGGGATCCATTGGTTTCAAAGAGCCGTTCAAAAGACTGGCTCTTTTTAATCTAAAATGTTCATGACACCAGCCAGAAAACGCACAATATCCAAGACACAATCGATAAAAGGCACTTTTTTTTTTGTGCGAATCGTCTCAAATCACAATGGGACTGAGATTTACGCTTTGAAAAACGTGTTTGTGATTAAAATCTTGCGCCACGAATAATAAGAAGAGGCTGTAGGACGCGGCCTGACTGATCACTTTTAGTCTCTGTGGTGGGCTGATTCTTGTATTGAGAATGAGGAGTTGTTGTCACGGCACAGAGCCCCCCCCCAACCCGACCCCCCCCCCCCCCCTCTCCGCCATGTTGGATGCAGTCCAACTTTCTCTAATTATTCAAAAACTAACAAATGCAGAATTATGATTATACTTTTCGATTAAATAAAGATTCAAAGACATGGAGAGGAGCAAAGTGGTTCAACAGACCATAAATACATAAATAACAGAGAATGCTAACTAATGCTAGCACTAGCTACGACTACCGTTTTTTCGCTTCTACTGAACAATCTGCTGAAAATAAACATCCATACGGACCCGACTTTATTTGTATGTGATGAAGGTATTTCTCCCATAGAGTCGTATTGGCCCCGCCTTCCACCGGACATTATGACATCATCACTTTCTATATCGTGAACGCCGCCTATTCGTTCGGGGGAGCTCTGGGAAAAACGTCGCATCGCAGGCGAGGCTAACCCCCCCACAGCGACCGGCCCCAAACCTGGAGCAACATTTTCATTGACTCGACGGCAGAATGTGATTGTTTGTGATTGGTTTATCGCTTCAGAGTCGTGTTGTTTCACAGCATTAGCTTTGTTTTCTCAGCGTTAACATTCACTTGTATCACTTTCCCAGAGGTAAAACCTACAGAAACACGGCTTTAAAGGAACACATGTTATATTTGAACTAAGCTGAAGTGTTTGACGGAGGAAAATCCAAGTCTGTGCCTCCAATAAAACTGACATAACATTAGAAAAACTGCAGAAACGTCATTTTCTTGCCAGATCTGATAAAAGGTCAGTCACAGTGATCAAAGAGCCATGAAATAACAAAAAAAAAAAAAACAATATCAAGGAAATACGTGTTTCCATTTGGTTCCATTGAGTTAGAAGGGCCATGTTTTACTCTAGAGTTGTATTAAAGATCTCTGGTAGGTCGACTCTGTGGAGAATTGTCCTCTGTGATTTGCAACCAAGAAAACAAAGAATTAACTTTGAAATAGCAAAAAATAAATAAACAGATCGCTATCGCCCAGGCTGCGGCGGTCTGGCTGTCGCATTTACAGGAGAGACAGAGCGAGTTGACCAAGTTCAAAGCCGGAGCGGGACATGTCTGGAGATAACGTCGACGGGAAAGGGCTGCAGATAAAAGAAGAAGAAGAAGAGAGAGGGACAGGAAAGAGGTCAAAGGGTTTATCGCGATGAGGGAAAAAAAAAAACGGCATTCTGGGCGGTCAGGAGAAGCATTCCTCGAGCGAATCACGGACGCTTTTTGGCCGAGGTCGCCGAGGTTACTTTGTGGTAACTATGGTAACGGCCAAAGCGCTGAATTTAACGGCCGGACATGTAGAGATGAAACAAAAACTGTCCCAAAGTCCAGCGTCTTCTCGCTCAGCACCAATGAACGGAGGTCACGTGACTGTCTCGTAAAGGCGAAGGAGGTAAGGAAGGAAGGAGGAAAGGAAAGAACAATGGAAGGAAGGAAGGAAGGAAGGAAGGAGGAAGAGCCGTGGGAAGACATTTTAGTTAGGGGGTGCTGAGGGATAAAGTTTCCCCCAAAACCACTTTTCCTGTGCGTATTTCCTATTTAATAATATTGCCGGCAGTTTGCAAATTATCCACCGGGGGGTGCTGCAGCGCCCTCAGCACCCTGGGTTCCCACGGCCTTGGAAAGGACGAACGGAGGGAAGGAAGGTAGGAGAGAGGAAAAAAGGAGGAAAGAAGGAAGGGAAGAAAGTTGGAAGGAAGGAAAGAGAAAAGGAGAGGAAAAAAGAGAGGATTGAGGAAATAAAGAAAGGAAGGAGGCAAAGAAGGAGGGAGGGAAGAAGATAAGGAGAGAAAAAGGGAGGATTGAGGAAAGAAAGGAGGAGGTAGGAAGGAGGAAAGGAAGGAGAAAAGGAAAGAACAATGGAAGGAAGGTATGAGAGAGGAAGAAAGGAGGAAAGAAGAAAAGGAAGGAGAGAAAAAAGGAAGGAAGAATCAAGGTCATACCGCTAAGAATCTTATTTATTCTTATTTCAAAATGCTGAAACTTGGACTCTATGGTTAATATCTCTGTAAAGGCTGGACTCATCCACATGAAACAAAAACCGTCCCAAACTCCAGCGTCTTCTCTCTCAGCACAAATGAACGGAGGTCACATGACTGACTGTCTCGTGAAGGCGTCCAAACGTGGAGACGACATTCCAGAGACGCCTCCTTCCTCAAGCCTTACACGACTCGCACTTGGAATGTACGACATTTCTGTCCGCTGACTTCACCCCGAACGCGCCGTGATGAGTTCGATGGCCGCGCTTTTATTGTGGAGAAAGTCAAAGTGGTTTGGTCATGTCACCCATCAGCGCTGACCACATCTTACACAACCACTTCACTGTGAGCTTTGACCCTCCCAGGCTACTGTAGCTGAGATACTTGGTGACTTTCATGTGATGGTGTATTGCAAGTTTCAGTTTTCATCAAACTATAAGCGAAAAAATCTGTTAAAGTTCAAATCTCGCCTTGTTTTTTTGGGTTGAAAGCTCAATCGGGCTGGAATTAGATATTAAAGTTTCCATGACGGGAAAGTTTGGCGTCTGTAGGAGCTCCTAAAGTTCTCTGTCAAAAGTTAAAAATCCCACCCCTTCCCCAAGTCCCTGAAAGCGCCCTGGTCACCTGACAAGTTACCTGGTTACCTCGACCAATCTCAGCTTTTAATTTGTAGTCCCAGGCTGATTCTGAATCGCTTAAAATTGGTAAGAGGTCTAACGCCAAACCGGATGTGCGTCAGCGTCCACCATGATAAGAAGCGTCCGAATTGGGCTGTCAGTGAGGAAGGAGGTAGGAAAAGGATCCGCAATGCTAACTATCATAGCCACTTTAGCATAGGGACCTCTGATGCTAACTAACCAATGACGGCTATGTGCCATATTTTCTTTCTTTTGTTTTTCTCCTTAAATGTCTTTATTTGGACACTATGTTGTTGCATATGCAATACAGTAGGTGGCAGCATAAGCTTGTGTTTGCCTGCCAATAACCTGAAAAGAAGAAGAAGAAGAAGAACAGCTGTTGGTGATGTCACTTCCCCTTCCCCTGGGTAAGGACGGTCGAATTGGGCAAACGCAGCTGAAGCTCTAGTTCCTAACTGCATTGGGATCTAACGGTTGACCTTATCACGTGACAAGGAATTCAGAAGCAGCCTTAGCTTAGTTCTTAACTATGAACAAACCTTTATAATAACTCGTCTTGACTGGAAACGTATCTTTCTACGTGCACAAGTTTGGAGCCAGCCCTGCCTTCTGACCTGTGGATTGGGGACTTCTCTGGGATCATTGGAATTGGTGAGCGTTGAATGTTTCATATAAACATGTGGACCTATCATACCATGCTAACTGTGCTATGCTAGTAGGCCTCAGTTGAAGCCAATCTGTTATATGCGTTTTCAATGTAAAGCAAACCACTGCTTTATCCCGAGCGTTTGCTACTTACTGAAGGTGTTTCTATGGAATCAAGGATTTCCTTTTGATGCATCATTAATGAATGTTTGACGAATGGAACTTTCCTGATTGAGTAATGCGATTGTGAGCTAATACTGTGGCCTGCAAATATTTCAGTGATTTATGACTCGTGGTCACTGGCATTTTCAAAATTAGTTTCAATCCAGCCAGTTCATTATGAATACTGGGGCTGGGAAACAATATCGTATTGTTATACTTAGGGTGACCAGATGTCCCAGTTTACCCGGGACAGTCCCCGTTTTTAACCCTCTGTCCCAGTTTGACACAAGTCCCAGGTGGGCCATTCGAATGATGTTCAATAAATCTAACAAACTGGATTTCCTTCACCTAAAAACCTCGAGCTTCTCCGCTCCGAAATACTATTGTCCATCACGAACTAAATCTTTTTACATCATGAGTAGCAAGTCTGAGGGGCTTTTCTCTGCCCCGGGACACTGTGACATCATGGGATTCCCCAAAGACGATGGAGGGCTAAAGAGACGGCCTGTCCATTGACAAAGCGGCCCAGACACAGCGGGACGAAGACACGCATTGTACAAGATATTTACCCGTCATTCACAAACCTCTCTCTGGCCAAGTTTGAACATCTGTCTGTGGAATCAGATTTTCAGTCGTTGGCAGACGTTTACACTTTCCTGCTCAAATCAAGGTAAACTGTCTTATTTCAAGGAACTCTAGCTTATTTTTGATGAGTTTTTCCAGTATGTGCATGATGATGAAATTTCCTTTAGACCAGACTCGTGGACCGGTTTAACCCCAGAGTCACTGGAGGATGGGGCAAATGCACAGGACGCATTTCCCCACAGAGACAATGGTCTGCCTTGAGATGTTTGAGATGACGTCAAATGCCCTGCCGCTCTGGGCTATAAAAGGTATTTTTAGGTAGATTAGCATAGCTTTTTGTATTATAGATAATTGTATAGTGTTGTTGAATAGTAAGGAAACTGGCACTAACAAATGAAGATCTATAATTTTCATGATTTTTTTTCATCATTCAAGTAAATAAGCATAAAGATAGAGACTTTATTATAGCCTTTCCTTTACAGTGATCATTCAGTGGCACTTTAGTTAACGTGTTACATAGGTTAAACTTTAGTAATAGAAATGACTTTGGGCTATTTACTTAGGGGGTCTTTGGGTCCACACTGTCCCAGACCTTTAGTCCAGCCTTTAGATGAACATGACCTGGATGATTCTGCGTTATCTTCAATGACAAACCGAAAACCATTTCAAAAGGACAGTGTTCCTGCACAATGCTCGAAGGTCCTGGGTTCGATTCCCGCCACAGAAAGTGTGTGGAGTTTGCATGTTCTCCCCGGTTTCCCCTACCACTAAAAACATGTACAATAGGCCAGGATGAACGAGAGTGTGTTTGAGAGTGAGCATGGGGGACGACGGTGTGGCGTGTTTACATGCATGAGACCCATGTACGTGCGCTGTCCCGACCAAATAAACTGAAATAATCTGTTTTGTAGCTGATTAACCTCTTAACCCCCACCTGAACCGAGCACATTTTCTCCAGTTTGGCTTTACCCAAATCTAAAAGCTTCTTGGAAAAAAAGCATAAAAACAAGGATGAAAACGCAGCAACAAAAAAATTACAAAAAAGGCTATCAAAGGGGGCGACAGTGGCGCAGATGGTAGAGCGGGTCGTCTCATGATCGGAAGGTCGGTGGTTCGAATCCCGCCTCCTGAAGGTGCACATTGTCGTTGTGTCCTTGGGCAAGACACTTCACCCTCCTTGCCTCCAGTGTCTGCGTACACTGGTGTATGAATGAGAGAGTGAATGGGCCCCCTATGAGAGACCAACAGGCCCGTTTGGAATCACGAGGCCGTCCTTCTGTGGACCCACCACCTGCAGGAGGAGCCATAGGGGCTGGTGCAATGTGATTTGGGCAGCTCGAACAGCTGCCCCCACGACCCGGCAACGGACAAGTGGGAGAAAATGGATGGATGGATGGATGGCTATCAAAGTGCAGCAAAAAAGCAACGCAAGGAAGAAGATCCGTTTTGATCAGTATTGTAGACCTTAGCTTTCAAATGAGGCTTTACACTGGCCTATAGGGCTGTAAGCTCCAGTCGAGAAGCTTTTAGATTTGGGTAAAGCCAAACTGGAGAAAGGGCATGAGGTTTTCTCTGACGTTCCAATCGTGGTCGTTTTGGAGTCGCTGGTTAGGTCCCGGGCCGGTTGCTTCGTCCCGGGCCGGTTGCTTCGTCCCGGGCCGGTTGCTTCGTCACGTCTCTGCACCGCTGTGATCTGAAGTAGCAGGTCTTTGCCAAAGCCACACACCTCCGTTTCCTGGAGTCTCACCCTCAAACTCTCCCTCTCCCCCCCTCCCCTCTGCCCCCCCCCCCCCCCCCCCGAGCAGCTGTCCAAACATGCGGGCCGTGATGTCAGCGCCGCCGCCAGGCATTCTGGGTACTTCACCTGGCTTCAAACGGATTTCCTTTTATTGCACAGTTCACTGGGGTTCTGCATGTCATTATGAACACATAGGGCGGCAGTGAAAGTAGAAGTATCAAGCGCTTCTTAAGCAGTCGTCTGTACTGGGGGGTTAAGATGGATTTATACAACTCTAGAGGTTCTCAGCTCATTCTCAACTTTAACTTCGATGATGGCAATGAATCCTAATCACAATGAAAGATGATCAGAACAATCAACAGGGATTTGACATATTCCCGCCAGTCGCTTTCTGGTGTTAGTTGTGTGTTCAGGTGTTAGTCCTGAGCCGCTCTGGGCCGACCTGACCCGCATGTTTTTGGAGGTCGGGGAAACCTGAGCACTGCCTTCAGTCTCCTCTGTAACGGTGCAGCGCCTCCTGGGTTTGTCCCCGTTTCAGAGCGTGGTGTCCTGCACTGATCAGCTCCTTCCTCTTCCTCCTGCGCAGCTCCCTCCGCTCCACAACAGTCGTTCACCATCGTCTGGGAAGAGCTCAGACGAACATAATCTTTATTCTGCGGTAAACGAACGTTAGCCAGAACAATATTAGGGATAGAAGGCATGTGTGGCTTAGCTGTGAGTCTTGCCTGGATACCTCCTCGTTTGTCCCTTCCCTGTTTACTGTAGCACCTCACTGTCCCGCAGGTGTGGGGGGCTCTTGCTGCCTGTTCAGAGTTTTAGAAGAAGACATGTTTAGGCCTCAGATGTCTTGCGCGCCTAAGCTAGCAGTCTGTTTACTGTCCCTGCGACTTTGAGGCAGAAATGGCTTAAATCCCCGACACTGCATTCTCGGGCAACGACGCGATTCATATTTTTCTCCCAGCGTCTGTAATTTTCGCGAGGTGTGCCCCTAAACTGTCCCAAACCTCTACGTAAACAGGCCCGGGTCGACCCAACGCGGCGGCTCCAGGACCGTTTCCAAACCGCCGCGTGTCAGCGTGGAAATGCCGAGTAAATAAAGCGGTTCTGGGGAAAGTGTGAACCGCTCTGACGTCGGTGGAGGGAAGTTTTTTTTTTTGGGGGGGGGATGTAGGACAGTAGATGTTGTGGTACCAGAGAAATTGGAAGGTTTTTTTCTCTGCACGTTAAAAACAACAGTGCGGGGCAGTCGCTGTAATGGGCCTCTGCGTCGCTGAAACACTGAGTCACAGTTCGGGCCAAAATTAGGTGAACAATCCAAACAGTGAAGCGCGGCCTGTCATTTTGTCCTATTTATATCACTCAAGGTTAAATGAAAACACACTGTGGGCGCCCAGTGTGGGTCACCTGCACGCACATGATGTCACTTTAGTTTGATGCGTCTTCCCAACTCAAAGTGTCCCTTTAACTCTTTCAATGAAGTGCAAGAAATGGACACGATTGTAAATGAACGTAAAGTTGACTTTTTAGAGCTGTTTTTATCAAAAACCGACCTGGAGCAGTGTTTTTGACCCACTTGCGCGTCTTTGTGTAGTCTTTGAATCTTTCCCAAAGGGCTGATGACCAAAAAACTCCCCCTGAGGGCCGAAGCAGCCCACTGCAAAAAGTAAATATCAAGCATTTGGCTTAAATGTCTTGAATTGAGGAAATGTATCTAGTTTTGAGCGGTTTTCACTCATTTAGACTTTGTTCCTGGTCTGACCTGGTTTACTTTGCTAGTTTGAGGACATTTCAGACTGAAGGTAAATCTCGCTCTAAATAAGAAAGTAAAATTGCCAATGAGATAAGACCGAAGAAAATTACTTGAAATAGAGACAAAATGTATTGAAACGAGTCAGAAACATCTCAAAACAAGTGAAATAATCCAGGTCAAATGGCCAAATACATCTTACCGAGTCAAAACAACTCAAATGTTGAATATTATGCTCAAATTGAAACATTTATACTAATCTGGTTAATTACTTTTTGCAGTGCCAAGCTTAATCCCTTCAACGTGGGGTAAAAACACCCGCTGCAGCTTCACTACAGGTTTAAGGTGGTTCCATTTAAACTCCCCTCAGAATTAGTTCCACGTCAATGTTATCTCCCTCCCACGATGAAACGTCTGATGCAAAGGTTCTCTCTGATTTCAATACATCAGTCATTCTCTGATAGATTTACAATTACTCTTGAGTTACTTCCTTTAGGCTTCAGCTGGAGCCCAGGTTTGAGCGCTCGATTGATCCTGGGGGCTCTGTTGTCGGGGGCTTGGTGCCCCTGGTAGGGTCTCCCAGGGCAAACAGGTCCTATAGGTGACGGGTCAGACAAAGAGCGGTTCAGAAGCCCCTTATGAGAGACCAACAGGCCCGGTTAGAACCATGAGGCCGTCCTTCTGTGGACCCACCACCTGCAGGGGGCGCCATAGGGGCTGGTGCAATGTGTCCCAAGTGGAAGAAAATGGATGGATGGATTCTGATGGCCCAAAAGCACCGTGGCCCACCGGGAAACGTCCCGACTGTCCAGAGTACCCAGTGCACAGAGCAGTGTTGAGTCAAATATCGCAATAATATATATATATATTTTCATCGCAATATTCAACAGTTATCAAGTATTTTATCAACCCCTCTTCCCTAATCCTGCTTTAGTCCTTTAGACCCGCAGTCTGTCAATGGTCCTGTCCCACCTGCACTTTTCTGTGCGTTCACAGGCACTTGACCCCCCCCTCTCTCCGCTCCATCTCGCTGACAGAAATACAAGCCTCTCTCACCTCTTCCCTCCCACTCCAGGCCGACCGTAAACGTCAAAACAAATCACGCTGGAAAAAGAACGAGGGGGAAAAGACTTGCGTGGAATTCCTGGAGATTGGCCCGTCGCTGCGGAGCCTGCTGTGACTTGATGAAGCCGCTAAATGAGAGGAGATGCCCCGGGACGTAACCATGGAAGTGTCTGCAGATTACTGCCATAAATATGGGGCAGACATGCACTGCACATTTCTGTCTTTCTGTGGTCGGGCTATGCGGAAAAAAATGGCTGATATCTTTGGCGGCGAAATCCGAATAATGGATAGAGCCGAGTGTGGGGTTTTATGATGACGTTTTATTACAAAGATTTGCTCAGGGGGATCTTTGCGAGAGCGATCGCAAAGTCGTCACGTCCGAGGGCTGGGGGGGGGGGGGGGGGGGGGCAATTTAATGTTTTAGGGACGTCGTGATATTTTAACACTTAGCCGATCCGATACACTCTTTTTATATTATTAAAAGTTTAGATTTGTATGTGTATGAATGTGTATTATATTTATATAATACACATTCATACATTCTATATATTAATATACAGGCCTTTTACAGATGTGCATGAGGTTTTGGATTTAGCTTTGAATGTTTAAATGTTTAAATTAGAAGATATTATATAGAATTAAAACATAAGCAGTTTTATAATTGCAGCATTTTAAGCCCCTTCACAAAACAACAGCAAAGCAGTAGATATGATGGTTTCCGCTCTATCTGCTTCTAAAGGCAGATAGAACTATTGCATTGTTTTTTGGGGGCGTGTAAAAGACTTAAACACCAGTAGGACCACATGGCTAATTCCGATTAATCCTATGCATGAACAAAGGTGTGCACATACGAGGGGGCGTTCATTTTCACTGTTGGACTGGATTCTTTCTGGTTCCGCGGTAAAAGCTAATGACAGCTCTGCAAACAAGGAACTTTTCTCTGCCATTGTTATGTTTTTAGCAGCTGCTGTGGATCCTCCGTGAGTGTTCCAGCTGCTGGTGTTAGCGATAGTAGCCTAGCTTAGCGATAGCATTAGGCCTTGCCCAATGCGCTTTTCCATAGCGAATATTTCACAACATCATACCACTGTTCTAAAAGGGGATTTTGCCGATATTAGTATTTAGCCGCTGTTGGCGCAACTTTAGCTGGTGTTAGCATAACATTTGCATGTAGCTTACCTTCATAGTTCGTATTTAGCGGTTTCTTTTCTGTTTTATTACAGCTTGGCACCTCTGAATGATTCCATAACTCCCACCAGAAGGCAGCGTTTGTCCACATTTTGTTCTCGTCGCGGCTCTAAAAACTTTAAACGACAATCTGGACAGCGTGCTATTGTGGCTACTGCAGGTTTAGCATCCAGGACCTCAGATTCACAGCCATCTTTTTGACGATCTGATCAATCCGATACGTTCAAAATGCCCGGATTGGCAACTATACCGATCCTGAATATCGTATCTGGACATCCCTATTTGAAATGAACAGATCAGTCATTTTATTAAACACTGTTAGAGGCCTGGATCCATCAGCTGCTGCCGACCATTCGACAAAACATCCGGCGAAAGTCAACAGTGCCCGTATGAGCTTGTCATTAGTGAAAGTTCAAAGTTCAATCAATCAGGCAGGAATTGTCCTTAAAAGCCTTTTGAAAAAACCTTTAGAATCTTGTTAAGTGTGGAGTCTGTAGGACAAATAAAATAAATGCTCCTGCTCCACTTTTATCTGCCAAGCTTCAAAAACGTCCATTAATCTCCACGCTACGACTCGGCACGACCACTCGGGCGCATTTCAAAGAACGTTTTGACACATAGATACGAATGTGCTCCGCTCGGCTCGAATACCTCCCTGTATCTGCGGCATTCTTCGGGTAATCCTCCTGTCAGTCTGGGAGTGAGTTATAGCGTCTGAAGGAGACGTTGTCAAGCTGCAGGCAGATCCGGAGCTATAGCCACGAGCTAACGCTAACGCTATCTGCAGTCGACAAGGTGGGAATGTGGTCCAACGTAGGTCGATTTGAAACCCTTTGTAGACGCGGTTTAGTGCGGGTTTGAGCCTGGTGAACTCTGAAAGTGAAACAAGTCAGAGATGGTTTGTACTTAAGTTTGTTTTCCATTTTCCATCTGAAAGATAAATATAATACTTTCTAGTCCACTACAATTCTATGAAAGTTCAAAAAGTCAATTTAAAAGCCTAATAGTGCATACTCCGGAACAGTAGGTGGCGCTGTGGGGATGTACTGTCAAATGTCACTGATTTACAACAAGGAAGGAGGTGAATTCCGGCCACATTATTGTGTTTTTGAAGCCACAAAGTCGTTTTTACTTTCAATTGTGTTTTGTGCAAATACTTCAGTGCTTAAGGCGAGACCCTGCTGGTGAATAGGGAAAGTTTTTTAAATCTAGAGATATCAATTTGAAACTTCTGCTGTAGATTACTGAGATAAATATGAGGGGAAAATGTATTGCAAGTTTTTTGTCCTTTAATGTTTTCATATAAAAAAAAAGTACTTCAAAGTACTTGAATTTATTAACATCTTACCCCAACCTTAACCAAGCAGATTTTCTCCAAATCTAAAAGCTTACAGCCTATAGGCCGGTCTAACGCCTCATTTGAAAGCTAAGACCTACAAAACTGATCTAAATGGATCTTTTTCCTTGCGTTGGTACCGTGTTGTTACTCTTTTGTTACTTTTTGGGGGGGCTCTTGTTATTGCGTTTTCGACCAATTTTTGTCACTTTTTTATTTAAATTTTTTCCACTTTTTAATATTTTTTGTCACTTTTTTGTGGCATTTTTGTTGTGTTTTCATCCTTGTTTTGCATTTTTAAAGAAACATTGAATCAGTGAAACAATGAAACATATTTTTGCCAAGATTCGTTTATTTTTCTTTATTTTTTTCAGGTGAAAGTTTATATTTTCAAACTAATTTGGCCTTTTTACTTTTTTAGCCAGCTGTAAATGATGAGTTTCCGTGGGTGTTTTCTGTTCTCCCTCTCCTCGACTGGCGTACCTTCGTGTTTGGAATAGCGGTCTGTCTCTCGTCGGCTCAGACACTTCTCAAGGCGAAACGTCTAGATAAGTGACTTTTACCTAAACACTGTCCGTCTCTCCGCGGGTCGGCAGCGGGCGGGGGTCCCGCTCAGGCCTGAAGGGGAATCTGTCAGTGTGAAGGCTGGGCTCGCGGGTCTTCACACCGACATGACTCGCAGTTTCTGAAAGACATTTCCAAACAGAAAATTGGTCTGAAAAAACTGCCTCAAACTTCACTCACCACAAAAAATCCACCTCGGTTTTTTTTACATTTTGTGAGGACATGATTGGACAGAGAAGTGTTTGATTCACGTGAAGAAGTTGAGGCATTAGAGCAGATTCTGATGCGAGGGCCACGGTGGGTTTTCCTCGAGGGTCGGGCCAGTTGTGAATTTTCAAACGATTACAATTCTGAAATCGACTGTAATCGCCTAAACACATGAAGAGAGCAACAAAACGGCAGCAGTTCTGCATTATATTTCTTTATTAGGCGATGCATACTGTAAAGCACTTTGGGCACCTCGAGTGTTGATTGATTTGATGTCGGGCTTGGTCATGTTTCGAGGGCCGAACTGAAGGGCTCGGCGGGCCGCATCTGGCCCACGGGCCTTAGTTTGCCCATGCCTGAATTAGAGATATGAACCACAAACAACTCCAAACATCTGCCGTGGTAAAGGTTGGAATGTTTAGCTTGTTTTCTCCCTTAACACACCCTTTATGTTGCTTGTCTAATTGTTTTCTTAAGTTTTTCATTAAATCTTTCCTTCCTTCTTTCTTTTTTTTCCAAATGTTTTCCCCTCATTCATCTGCAGCGTCTCGCCTTCAGGAGAAAATTCTACTTATTAAATCATCCGTCCTTTCCAAAAAACGTTCTGACACGCTCGAGTTATTTCTTGTCTTAGTTTAGCTTCGTCTCTCAAACATGTTTCTGCAAAATCCACTTTTAACGAATGCTATAACTTTCCCCAAATCACAAACCGACCTGGAGGCAGTACCTGCGTGTCACTTCATTATATAAATATCAATGTCCTCTCACAGTTTCAGCACTGGATTGTTTTCCATTATCACTCGGTAAGTTTGTCCCTTCTGGGCTCCTGTACACGGCCATACGATAACTTCCATGCTTCTTCTTGATGTTACTGTACATGTGGCGCCGAAGAATAATCACGTCAGACATCTGGCTTTGTGCTCCTTTCACCTTTGAACCCTCTCCGGGACGCGACTGCTTTCTCTGAAGCACGGCCCGTAACTCTCGTTGGATTAAGCGTCGTGCGGCTGGAAAATGGCGGCTCCCTGCTGGTCAAAAGGGAACACACTGATTTAGGGAGGTTCATTTGAAAGTTTTGTAAAAAAAGAAAATAAATCTGATTAATGTTTGGAGCCCGGTTTACATTTCGTCGAGATGATCAGAAACAAACGTTTTCTGAGGGGATTTCGAGAAAAGTAGTGCCTTATTTTTTAGGGTATAAGACGAGATGCTGCAGGTGAAGAGGAATAAAAAAAAAAAAAAGTAGAGATATCGATTAGAAACTTTTGCTGTAGATTACTGACATAAATATGAGACAACAATGTATTGCAAGTTTTCACAGGAGGAAGCAGGAGGTGGAGGAGCTGACCAGTGCAGGACACCACGCTCTGAAATAGGGACAAACCCAGGAGGCGCTGCACTGTTTCAGAGGAGACTGAATGCAGTACTCAGGTTTCCCTGACCACCTCTTTAATTTATGTAGTCCTTATATTTGAAGAGTTTAGTGGTGCTAGGCTAGTGCATGTCTATGGTAACTAGTAGCCTGCATTAAAAAACAGTCTGACCCAAGCACAGTGCACCTGAGGCAAATCACTTATAAGACCAGACTACCCATAAAAATGTCTGTGTTGATTCATTTTTAAAACCATTTTGCATTTAAAAGAACTTATATTTGAGCAGCTTCCTGGTTGTAAGCTAGGCAGTGGCGGAGTGATCTGCGCGGTTACCGGATCTACAGTAGTTTGTTTACCTGCGGCCGGCGTTACTACACGTGGAATTCACAAAGGGGCTTTCTACAAATCAGATATGGCAACGTTTGGAGGACGACCCCATGATTTTGAAGAGGTTTTTAATGCAGGCTACTAGTTACCATAGACATGCACTAGCCTAGCACTAGCCTAGCGCCGCTAAACTCTTCAAATGTAAGGCCCATAAAACGCCACTTTAATCTTGGGGCCGGCGCACGTGTCTCTGTTCCTCGATGTGGTGGGGGCCAAAGGCTCTGGCGTTTTCGCCCGTCCAATCCGCCCCGGTGCCGTTAGCGACCGCAGTGCGTGCCCGAAATCCATCCCGGCCGTCGCAGTCGAGCCTCGAAAATATGAACTTGTCAAAAGTCGGGTGGGGTTTTGCTTGGAGACGGGCCGGCGCAGCTGTGCCGAGGTGGGACGGGGGGGGGGGGGGGGGGGTACGGGGCGAGCGGAGGGGCTCGTCTGAAACGTGCGGTTTGACTTTTTAAACAAACGTCCGACGCGGTTTTGCTAATGAGCCCGTGTTTCAGTTTTCTCACGGAGACGGACGGAGGGGTTTCCAGAAGGACTTGAGGATCAGGAGAAGTTTATTTCGTCCATGAAGAGGGATACATGAACTCTGTTACGCGTCATACTGATGTGCAGCCGAAACATGCAGTGTCCGAGACACTTCTTTCCTTCATTCGTTCTTTCCTTCCTTCCTTCCTTCTTTCCTTCCTTCCTTCCTTCCTCCCTTCTTCTTTCCTTCCTTCCTTCCTTCCTTTCTTCTTTCCCTTCTTTCCTTCCTTTCTTCTTTCCTTCCTTTCTTCCTTCCTTCTTTCCTTCCTTCCTTCCTTTCTTCTTTCCTTCCTTCCTTCTTTCCTTCCTTCCTTTCTTCTTCCCTTCTTTCCTTCCTTTCTTCTTTCCTTCATTCCTTCCTTTCTTCCTTCCTTTCTTCTTTCCTTTCTTCTTTCCTTCCTTTCTTCTTTCCTTCTTTCCTTCCTTCCTTCCTTTCTTCATTCCTTCTTTACTTCCTTCCTTCATTCCTTTCTTCATTCCTTCCTTCATTCCTTCTTTCCTTCCTTCCTTTCTTCCTTCCTTTCTTCATTCCTTCCTTTCTTCTTTCCTTCCTTCCTTTCTTCATTCCTTCCTTTCTTCTTTCCTTCCTTCCTTCCTTTCTTCATTCCTTCCTTTCTTCTTTCCTTCCTTCCTTCCTTTCTTCATTCCTTCCTTTCTTCATTCCTTCCTTCCTTCCTTTCTTCTTTCCTTCCTTCCTTCCTTTCTTCTTTCCTTCCTTTCTTCATTCCTTCCTTCTTCCCTTCTTTCCTTCCTTTCTTCTTTCCTTCCTTCCTTCCTTTCTTTCTTCATTCCTTCTTTACTCCCATTCCTTCCTTCCTTTCTTCATTCCTTCCTTCCTTCCTTCCTTCCTTCATGTGGAATAAGAACCTGAATGGTCAGTGGGACTTCGACCACAGGACGGACATGCCTTCCATAGAAAGCATCTCGTAACCTTCCACTTCCCTAAAACTCCGGCGTCGACTCTTCCACAGCGAACGCACACATTCCCCGACAGGCTCAGGTCAGGACTGGGACGGGCCCGCTAAACCCTTTCCCCCACATATTCCTCATCCGATAATCGTCCTGTTGACTTTTCCACAAGTGACGATTTGACGGGATCAGCTCATCTTTCAGACGCTAAGCTCGCAGGTAACGGTGGAAGAATGCGTGCGACGTCTGAACGGAGCTCTTCTACACGTGAAGTATTTTAAAGGGGAACGAGTGACTTGGCCCAGAGCTACAGGTGTGTCCGTCCCGTTCCGCGTTTGGGCCGCTGTGTCAAAGGCTTTTAAAGTTAGCGTGACGGGTGTTTGTCTTGGAGGCAAATGAGTCCACGCCGTGTACGAACGTTTGGCGGTTTGGAGGAGTTCGCATGTCTTGGAAAAGCTGCTTTTATGAGCCAGGTGTTTTGGAGAGTTGATGTTGGAAAATGCAGCGAGCTTCACCGAGCGACGGGCCTGGACGCTCGCCAATGATGGATGAAGAGAGTCATCATCATCATCATCCGTTATCCGTGATCAGTGCATCCCCTAAAGTCTGAGTCCAAGTCATTAAAGCTGCACTGCTCGAATCATCCTGTTTTCAAAGGACTGGCCTTCATGTGGGAGTTTGGACCGGTCAGTCCAGATGAGTGAACGGGCCTGTCCTGTCTGCACCCCCCTGGCCCACAGCAGAAACCACAAGTTCTGCTGACGTTCAAATCAATTATTTGGGTGCAATAGGTGGCGTTCCCGTGACATCATAACATTCTAAAGAGCCTACAGTTAAAAATCATTGCTAATTTCTCTGTAATTCCTGAGGCCAATTCACATGAAACAAAAGCTGTCACAAAGTTCAAAGTCATGTCTTCCAGCACATGTGAACATATGTCTAATTATTTCCTCACAAAGGCGTCCAGAAGTGGAGACAATATTCAAAAACATGTGCTTGATGTTGGCCAGTAGGAAGGACTTTCAGCCATAACATTCACATGTCAGGTTTGTGAATCCAATCACTGTCACATCAGAGAAAACATTTGGACGTTTTCTTTTTTGGAATTTCTTTCAAAAACTGTTTCTCTCCCATAGAGTTGTATTGGCACCTGCTCCGACTGAAATGGAATTCTATAACGTGAACGCCACCTATTACACGTTGGCGCTTTCTTTAGTCACGGTTTCCACATAATCTCGTATATAATGAGAAACGAGCGTCTCGGATGTAACAGTACTCATGCCCATCACATCTGCCATTGTAAGTGAAAAAGAGTTTATTCTAACACCCTCCAGGACCCACAGAACCTCAAGCCTCCATTTGTTTTAATACATTTTAGGCAAATGTAAAGAAGTGCATGTTGGGGGTTGTCAGGTGCCCTTCGCTGTCAGTGCGCGTAGTTTCCATTTGCCTTTTCGGGACTTCTATATTCACTCCACACCTCCCTAACTCCGCGGTGAGATTCACCATTTAATGACCTAAAATGACTTGAATCTACAGTGGGATCATTTGGTTTATTTGTGTTGCAGACGCGAGAGGAACATCATCAACAGAACATCCATTTTAGGATTGTTTAGTCACTTTACAAATGTTCCAGGTGAAAACATATTGCAAACTCATTGCACTTAGATGTAGAGATTAGTTCTCAGGGCAGTGGAACTGGAGGGTTAGTTAATCTGTTCACTGTGGAAAACAGAACACGGGAATTGTTTCTGCAGTGATGATTTTAGAGAAGTACTTCTCCCTTTCTCCACGCAAGATCTGGTTGAACTCACAAAGCACTTCTTTGTATATCTCAAAATGAACCTGGAGCTTTGACTTCGGCACTCCCTTTTCTGTGCCCTGACCGAGTCTTCACTTCTCCAAGGTGCCTTTTGTCTTTTGTTAACCATTTTAACCTTGACAGGAGCAATAGTATCCAAAACATTTAAGAAGCTTGATGTGTAAGAGTCCAACAGATTATCAACATTAGAACATGGGGGATTTTCAAATCTGATCATTTCCATAAACTTTCCTTGTTGTATCATTTATGTGTCTTCTCTGAATAACTCCAGGCCCAGCCTCTGGTTTGGGTGTAACAGACACCTGAAATGACTAAACAATCATAACCTACTAGTCATCCCTGTGAGTAGTTGTTGCTCGTATTTACTTTACAGTTTTTCCATCTGTGTTGACCGACTAAGAGCCTCGTGACGTTACATTATGTGGCAAGACGACTTAAAAATCACCGACTTCCTCAAAATCCTCCCCATTTGTCACATCCCCGGGAAGAAAGTTGTTGTTGCCTAATTCATAAGTATAGTCTTATATAAATATAGTCTGATCCGGGGAACACGGCGTCCTCTGCTTTCAGAATCGCGTCTGCTCTTTGGAAAAATACCTCCTGTTTTTCGTCATGTCAGGAGCACAAATCTCATTACGTTTGGGGGTCACGAAAACAAGAGAATGCTGACAGAGAGAGAGAAGTGTTTGAACTCTGTGCCTGCTGCTCGTGTGTGCTCAGTGTGTTATTCCTGAGCCTCCTGGGTTTGTTCCTGTTTCAGAGCGTGGTGTCCTGCACTGGTCAGCTCCGCCTCCTCCTTCCTCTTCCCCCTGCGCAGCTCCCTCCGCCCCACAACAGTCTTTCACCATCATCTGGGAAGAGTTCAGCAGTTCATCTGTTTTATTCCCCCAGTGAACGTCCGTTAGCCGGAACAATAGACGGCATGTGTGGCTTAGCTGCGAGTCTTTGCCGGATACCTCCTCGTTTGTCCCTTGTTTGTTTCCTGTAGCTCGGCTTGTGCTGCAGGTATGGAGCTGTGTGCTTCAGTGCTTCTGAAGAAGAAATGTGCAGGTCTCAAATGTCTTTAGCTCTGGTTTACGTTTAAAAAGCTGCTTCTTCACCATTTTTGACTCTTTGCAGTAAAAAAAAAAATTAAAAACAAGGGAGATTGCTCTATGTTTACACGTCGCCGTGACCAAGGTCAATAAAGTGTTGTCTTTTCTTGCAAACGAGATGTCAATTGTTTAATAAACTGTAATAAAAAAACATTTAACAAGGGGACTTTTCTTCACTAAATATCCTTGGATATGACTTGCTATTAGGCTACATTAATATAAACAACTCACACAAAGTGACAGACAAAAATAGATCAGTTAATCAACAGCATTTCATAAACTAAAATAACATTTGGCCACTTGATTTTATTTTATCCGGCTACTTTAGGTGATCCGATCATAGTTCATGTCCCTGCTTCGATTATTTACCGCTAGCATTAGCATGCTGCTGTTAGCCGCGGCATTTTGCGCGGCGATCAAAAAATATGTTTGCGCAGGTTCTAACTAACTCAGCGATTGGATTCTCCAGGTTCTGAGCTTCAAAATGAGGTGCAGCATGTCCATATCCACTGAGATTAAGTCGGTGAAAGTTGTGTTTTGGGAACGGTCAGACCCAAAGCATCGGATATTTGGAATCGATTCCAGATATCGTATCCACCAGGTTTGGGACCATAACTAACAATTTAAGGTGCTGTAGATTATCCAAGATCCAAAATCCTTCTGAGCAAATCTTTGTAACTAATAGATCAACCAAATAAAACCTTAAATGTAAATCTGACTGTCCATTATTTAGATTTAGTCTCTGAAAATGGCTAAAAATCCTCATTTTTATGTGAAAACATCAAATGACTGAAAACTTGCCATACATTTTTCCTTCATCTTTATGTCAGAAATGTTCAAAAGTTTCAAATTGTCATCTCTCATTGTAATATTTTTCCCTCTTCACCTGTAGCGTCTCACCTTCACTCACTGGCTGGAACCTCTCGTGCCCTCTATGTGACCGAGGTCGCACGAGGAGAGCGCTGCGTGTTATTAAACTCTATAGCGTTGTTTATTTTCACGGGCCCAACGTGAGACTTTACGAGTCCCAGTGGAGCGTCTGGTTCTGGCCTCGGCGGCTTAACCTAAAGAAGTGACGCGAGGCCCGCGAGCCTAAACGTGCACGGATCGGGTTTTTAAATATTTTTGCGGAGATACGTCGGACGATATGTTTCCAGGAATGAGGGCGTGCGGAGTAGTTCAAGTATATCACAAATAATGGCCCTCGGTCTGAAATCTGAACTGCTTTACTGGAGATGTAAAGGATTTCAATATCGTGGAGTCCAGTCCTAAGAAAAGCAAACAATTTGATAAGAAAACCATAACTTTTATTCCTTTTGTTTTAGCAGCGCCTCAGCGGCTCCTCTCGACATTAGGATAAGAGATGTTGAAATCTTTACCTTTACATGTTTCAGCGCCCCCTGCAGGTGGTGGGTCCACAGAAGGACGGCCTCATGGTTCTAACCGGGCCTGTTGGTCTCTCATAAGGGGCTTCTGAACCGCTCTTTGTCTGACCCGTCACCTATAGGGTCAGACAAAGAGCGGTTCAGAAGCCCCTTATGAGAGACCAACAGGCCCGGTTAGAACCATGAGGCCGTCCTTCTGTGGACCCACCACCTGCAGGGGGCGCCATAGGGGCTGGTGCAGCTCCAACAGCTGCGCCCACGACCCGGCAACGGAGAAGTGGAAGAAAATTGATGGATGGATGGATGATTATTTGGTCGGGTCAGTGCGTAGCTCTGGGCTAAAACTCTACACAGAAAAGGCCCCATCCGGTAATTGAACCCGTGACCTTCTAGCAGTGAAGCGCGAGCTTTGCCCCACGACTCGGCTCGCTCCTGGCCACAACAGTCCGACACAGCGACCGCATCACTGCCGCCGCCGCCGCGGTCTTCACTCCGCCCCAATGCAGCTGAAGGTCCCACAGAGCAGCAGCGTCTGCAGACAGAGATCGAAACCCTGTGGTCCCCAAACCGGGACACCCTCTGGCCCGCCGCTGCGCCGTGAAACTCTGCCCATAAACGTGACGAGCGGATGTACGTATTTGTGGCCTCGCTCCTGCAGCTCGTCCCAAACCCTGGCGGTGACGTTGTGGAGCATCGGAAACTCGGTCAAACAACTTCGAATTTGCTAAACACGGGCGACGGCGGCGGCTGTGGGGTAATTGCTGAGGCTGTAACCCAGGAATGCTCCCGGACAGCATTCCCAGCCCAGTCCCGGCTTAACGTACCAATTTGTGAATTCCTCTCCCTGTCGGTCCAAGGACAGGTCGAGGAGCTGCTGTCCCGCGAAAAAAAAAAGGGCACGTTCGGAAAATGATTGAGTAACAGCGGAGTCTGAGAGAGAGGGCTGACGAAGTTTGAACGCTCCTTCAAAGGGAGGGGAAGCGCCTACTGTTGTTTTTAGACTTTTATGAAGCGAAACCAGGCAAAACCAACATGGTGGCCGACGCTTTCTACCTGGGCATGTTAGTTTTAATGTCAGAGTAAAAAAATAGACCAAACTCACCCTTTGCGATGCTTGTTTTTCGATTTTGCTACTTTAGTTTTTCCCACGCTTATTCATTCACTAATACTGACCTGTTTGGTATCCACGTGTGGCATGAAAGGCTGTGACCGAGATGACGCTGTAATCCAAATATGGTCATTTCCTTTGTGGGAGACAGCAGCGGCTAAAGGCGGGAGGAATATACACAGGCCGGTTTTCGCCAAATGTGGTTTTCATTCCACTTTTGCAACAGTATCTCCACTTTAGTCGCTCCTACAGACTCCAAACTTATCAGACTTGGACTTGACAATATTTGGAAGGTTTTTGCAGAAGGATTTTTCAATATCTAATTCCTAGCCTGATTTATTAAGCTTTGAATCCATAAAAAACACGGCGAAATTTGAATTTTTACAGATTTTTCCACTTAAAATGTGCTTATTCAAAAACTAAACAAGCTAAATTCCCTCTGAAAACATCTTTGCAACTATTATATCAACCAAATAAAACCATTTTAAACCTGGGTCTATCCGTTATTTAGATTTAGGCCATTTTTATTTCACAAAATGTCTTATTTTTATATGAAAACATAAAATGACAGAAAACTTGCAATACATTTTTTTCCTCATATTTATATCAGTAATGTTCAGCAAAAGTTTCAAATTGATATCTCTAAATTTATTTTTTTTCCCCCATTGACCTGCAGTGTCTCGCCTTAATATGCGTAAACCGGAGGAAAAAAGACATATGTTTACTCCCGATCACAACTGTTGGACTCGGTTCTACCAGAGTTCTGACTCTTAATGGAAGCACAGCAAAGGTACTGAGCATTGTATGTTATTGTATATTATATATTTACTGAATAATTATTATTTTTATTGTGGAAAGAGAGGAAGATGGTGATTCAACACAGTTAAAGAAAATGACCCGCGTTTCCACCTTTCCACTTAAGTCACCTGAAAGTGTCCGTCCTGTATTCAACATCCGTCCATCCATTTCCTTGAGGTTTATCCGGAGCCCAGAGGAGACCCTATTGTGTATGTTTTTAGCGGTCAAAACATGTGTGAAACCCGTGCTGCCGTGTGTTAAACGTGCAGCGAACAGGCCGATGCTGGAGAGTGTTGGAAATCACCTGTACGGAGAGTCCAGCTGCACAAACAGTCTGCGAGTGAGGAGCCTTCCCTCGTCCTCCTCGCACTTCCTGTTCTCACAAGAAAACGCCAAGAAAACGCCAAGAAAACAAGGAATGAGGGAAAGATGTAGAGAGAGAGAGGGAGCCAGAGGGAGAATTCTGTGCAGGCGGCCATTAAAACATTGTGTTTGCAGACCAAGCCTCGGTTTGGCTCACCACTAGCAACAAGTCAAATGAAATGCTGTCTAACGCCCAAACGCCATATTTTCAAGGTCAGATTTGATTTCTTAAAACGCACATGACACGGTTTAATTAAAACATGCTGAAGATTTTGCTCAAATTGTTGCCAAGCTTTCCCTAGTTTGACGTTTTATGTGACTTTCATCATTTCACTTCCTTATTGGAAACTGCCACGTATTGATTTCCAGAAGTGATTTGGACACAATGCCAGTAGGGATGCTCCGATCCGATACTGTTATTGGAGCCATCCATCCATTTTCTTCCACTTGTCCGTTGCCGGGTCGTGGGGGCAGCTGTTGGAGCTGCACCAGCCCCTATAGCGCCCCCTGCAGGTGGTGGGTCCACAGAAGGACGGCCTCATGGTTCTAACCGGGCCTGTTGGTCTCTCATAAGGGGCTTCTGAACCGCTCTTTGTCTGACCCGTCACCTATAGGACCTGTTTGCCCTGGGAGACCCTACCAGGGGCACGAAGCCCCCGACTACAGAGCTCCAGGATCAAAACCCCTCCACCACGTTAAGATGGCGGTTCCAGGAGGGGTTTTATCGGAGCTGATACCCGGAAAAATATATTCGATACTGAACCAGTCATTTTGAAGCTCTTTTTTATCGCCACGCTGCAGCTAGCAACAGAATGCTAAAGCTAGCGGCAGAATGCTAATGCTAAGATCGGCCGCTGTCGTCCTTATTAGCTGGTCGTATATATTTAGCGTCGGGAAGTCCAGTTATTCTTGTTTAATGTTTTCCCATTACAGTTTATTAATAGATATCCTATAATTGATAACAATATTGAAAAAAAAAATAGACTTTATTGATCTAACACTGGAGAAAAGAGGACCAACTACTTTTTGAGAGAGTCTCTTGGTATCGGTTAATGTCAGCAGATTCTCAAACCCGGTATCGGAAACAAAAGAGCTGGATCGGTGCATCTCTAAATGTTTCAATCCGATGCTTTATGATGACATGTAGGATTCTAATTCCATGAACGTCCTCCCCTGTCGTCCCGTTGCCCACACATGCTCGTACTGTACGTAAACCCCTCGGTGGGGTCACTTGGTGCAGCCCTGGCCCATCCCCAGCGCCCACACCCCTCGAGTAAGAGGAGCTGCTCTGGCCCCCGTTCAGAGCCTGGAGGTCTCAGACTCTGGCTCTGGAAACTCAGCTGATTCTCACAGGATTCCCACGCTGCCCCCGAGTACTGCGAGGAAAGTACTAGTAGTACCAGAAGGGGATGCAGTACTGGAGGAGAACAGACTAAACTTCTGTAAACGTGAACTCTTTGAAATCGCGTCCAAACATCTCCGGGAACTCCCGTCCTCTCCGCGTGAGTTTTTTTTTTTTAAGGTGGTGTTCTGTACATTTTTAAGGTGGTATGTTTTCTGTCCGCGGGGAAATGACTTCACTCATGAGGTCACCGCAGTAAAAGCGCCTGACGGACTACTGTGGACACCCGGCGAGTAGCTCCGCCTCCAGACGCAGCACATCGAGACTTAGCGTTTGTTTCATAAGGGCGTGCAGAGCCTGGGAAATGTAAACTCATGAAAAAGAGTGCCCAGATCTGACTTTCAGCCCCGAATCAAAACGCTCCTCGACTGGAGCGTGCAGACTCTCCGGTGTAACGCCTCATTTGAAAGCTAAGACCTACAGAACTGATCGTTGTGTTTTATCATCCTTGTTTTCTTCAGATTTTTGTCGCTATTTTAAGATTTGGGGAAAGCCAAACCCTGCTTAAGAGGTTAAACGCGAGTCTTGCCTGGATACCTCCCTGTTTGCCCCTTATTTGTTTCCTGTAGCTCATCAGCTAGCGGTTTCCTTCAAGAGTGGGATGAAAACCTAAAGTCCTAAAGTCTAGTCCCTTTGTCTGCACCTGTGTATATTCCTCCCGTCTTTAGCCGCTCTGTCTCCCACAAAGGAAATGACCATATTTGGATTACAGCGTCATCTCGGTCGCAGCCTTTCCTGCTACACGTGGATACCGAACATGTCAGTATTTGGGAATAAAGAAGTGACAGCCATGTTGGAGGAAATATCCCAAACGCTTTTCCAACCTGTTCCCCAAAAAATGTAAAATTTCAAAACAAATTTTCTAAATTTTTTTAAAACATTTTCTAAACTTTCTTCAACATTTTCCAGTCCATTTCCAACCTTTTTTTTTCTAAACTATTTTCTAAATTTTCAAAAATGTTCAAGTCTTTTCCAAAATTTTCCGAAACGACCATATTCGGATCACAGCGTTGTGTCGCTCACAGCCTTTCCTGCTACACGTGGATACCAAACATGTCAGTATTTGTGATTGAATAAGCGTGGGGGAAAGACCGGGGAGCGCCGCCATGTTGGAGTGACTTCCAGAAAACAAAAAGTCAGAAGATAATCATCGTAAAGGGCGAGTTTGGTCTTTTTTTTTTTTTTTTTTTTTTTTTTTATGCTCCGGGAGAAAAGGAGCTGGAACGTCCCACATGAAACGGTGAAAAGGGAACATTCCTTCTGAAAGTTTCCCAGACACTTTCCCGCGGCGCCCCCTCGCTGGCCGCGCTCGCCGGGACTTTTCAGCGCGGCGGTTTGTTGCTGATGGAGTTGTTGGATTTCCGGGGTTTTCTTCAGCCTGTGTGGTCCTCGCCGCCCCTGCCCGTCAGGTGCAGACGCCGAACGCCACGGGTCACGTGTCCGACAGGAATGCAGCAACGGGTCGCGAGGAGTTCCTGTGTTTTCACCGCCGGGATGGGTTTAACAGTGACGGGGGGGCCTTAACAGTCCCGCTATAGTCCAGGTATAGTCCTGCTTTAGTTCCTCTATAGTCCAGGTATAGTCCTGGTTTAGTCCTGGTTTAGTCCCACTATAGTCCCACTATAGTCCTGCTTTAGTCCTGCTTAAGTCCTGCTTAAGTCCCTCTATAGTCCAGGTATAATCCTGGTTTAGTCCCACTATAGTCCTGCTTTAGTCCTGCTTAAGTCCCTCTATTGTCCAGGTAGAGTGCTGGTTTAGTCCAGGTATAGTCCAGGTATAGTCCCACTATAGTCCAAGTATAGTCCAGGTATAGTCCCACTATAGTCCTGCTTTAGTCCTGCTTAAGTCCCTCTATTGTCCATGTATAGTCCTGGTTTAGTCCAGGTATAGTCCCACTATAGTCCAGGTATAGTCCAGGTAAAGTCCAGGTATAGTCCCACTATAGTCCCACTATAGTCCCGCTATAGTCCTGCTTTAGTCCCGCTATAGTCCAGGTTTAGTCCTGGTTTAGTCCTGCTTTATTCCCGCTATAGTCCTGGTTTAGTCCCACTATAGTCCAGGTATAGTCCTGCTTTAGTCCTGGTATAGTCCAGTGTAACCCAGCTAATAATAATAATACATTCGCTGCAGTTGCCGTTTGAACTAAATTTCCCATGAGCCTTTGCGCGCCCCCCGGAAGTCCGGTTACGCTCTAGCCTCTGGCCAATATACACAGTAGCTGCCGGCTGACAGCTGGGTGCGTGGGACAAGCGGGGCTCGGGTGCGGCTGCAGGTAAATCTACATGGCTAAATCGCGTACTTTCTATGAATGGGTTTGACATGTTGTGCTCCTCAACCAGGTGGTTCTACAGCGACACTTAATCGTGTGCTTTGTTTTGAATGGGATCGGTGAGTGTCGCCCTGCTTGTTGAACGTAGCCATTCATTGTTGTTTTTATCTTTAACGGTTGCGCATCTACACATGTTTTGATTGTGTGCCGTCATTTATGTGTTTTGGCATTAACTCCGGTTACTGCCAAGGGCTAAAGTAGCTACTATGATTAATTTTGTACATGTATCATGCCAGTGGGGTTAGCTTCCACTAGCTTTCCTCGGCTATGTTTTGACCGGTCTATCTATTTATTGAAATGCCTTTGAGTAATTTGTATACTGTCATTGGTGTTAAATGTGTGTTTAGATGCATTGATATTGATATGCATTTATCAGAGATTACCAAACTGCCAGGGTTGTATTTAAAGCTGTACTAGGCATTGTTATTGTGTACTGATACATGCATGTTGTTATACAGGCCAGGTTTGCCATTGACTCTTGAGGCAATCCAGTCTGTGGGAGCCTTCTGGATTTCCCAAGTTCCTTTTGACGGTAGGAGGTGCGGTAGGAGGCCTTACGGCCACTCTCTTGTCCCTGCTGTTGTTCGTTGTTACTGTCCCACCACCTCCCTCGCGTGACGGTGTCACGCAATGAATATGAACAATTGCGTTATGGACAATGGCGCTACGTACTCGCGTGTGGACTAAACTTTTCAGTCGTGGATCGTTTATTTCTTTTTCTTTCTTTCAACCCGCCTGTGCACGGATGTAAATATTGTAAATATACTGTATAAACCTGTACATATCGGCTAGCCAACACTAAAGTTTATCTGGTGGCACGCACACCCGTGTTTCGTACTTTATTTAAGCACTAGCTGTTTCTCCTGAGAGACGAACAGAATCTTTGATCTAGCATTTACACAAGTTACCATATCACAAGTGTTACACCAGGTATAGTCCTGGTTTAGTCCCACTATAGTCCAGGTATAGTCCTGCTATAGTCCTGGTATAGTCCAGGTATAGTCCCACTATAGTCCAGGTATAGTCCTGCTATAGTCCTGGTATAGTCCAGGTATAGTCCCACTATAGTCCAGGTATAGTCCTGCTATAGTCCTGGTATAGTCCAGGTATAGTCCCACTATAGTCCTGGTATAGTCCTGGTATAGTCCAGGTATAGTCCCACTATAGTCCTGGTATAGTCCTGGTATAGTCCAGGTATAGTCCTGGTTTAGTCCCACTATAGTCCAGGTATAGTCCTGGTTTAGTCCCACTATAGTCCAGGTATAGTCCTGCTTTAGTCCTGTGGAAGATTTCGACGTCTCTAACCCAGTTGTGGATCACAGAGACAACCGTTGGCCAGTGGACTCTCGCCTGAACCTCATTTTATTTCCTCTCCAGACCCAACCCCCCCCGTTGTTTTTCTTGTGGGAAATCGGCCCCACCCCTCCACGTTGCACGGGTAAAAATGGCCCCCGTGTCGTCCTAGCCTGTGATTAAGCCCATTAGCTTAGGCTCTCGTAAACTGTCTAACTGCGTGTTATTTAAATGAGCCGCGGGGTTCGATGTTTTTACTCCTGTGTCTCAAATTAACATTGACTTTCTAGAGCTTCACAATGTCGTGCTTTCATCAAAAACAGACCTGGAGCTGTGTTTCGGACCACCAGCGCATCTTTGAGTGATCTTTTGAATCTTCCCCAGTGACTGTTCTTTGGCAGGAGCTCAGGGAAAGCTCCTCGTGACGTCCTACGCATCCAGGATTCGGTTTCTTCATCTCTCCATCTTGTGCAAAATGTAACCCTTTCTTTTTCTTCCTCTACATTGAAACAGCTGCGCAGCAAAGGGAAGTAAGAGGAGAGGGTGGGAGGGGCTGATGCCAGTTTGCTTCCTCTGTTTTAGATCGGTCATAAAGATGTGTTTGACATTATCACTATTATTATTGACATTAAGACCCACTCTTTAAAGCTTTACCCAAATCCTACAGGCCTGTGTAACACTTCATTTGAAAGCTAAGACCTACAAAACTCATCTAAATGGAAATGGTTCTCTTTATTTGACTTTAACGCGTGAATTTTGATAAATAAATGACAAAGATTTTAATTTTTTTTAACACAATTAATCACATTTCCTCCCAAGCAGGAAATCGCGAGCCGGAACCTTTTTCTATTTGCGTGTTTCTGGTACGCCCTTAGATCTGACGCACAGCCGCTCACAGCAGCGATGGACGGAGGCGCTTCACTCGGCCCGTTGGGGACTCCATTTTGTTTTTAAAAACGTCCTGATGGGACAATAGACGAGCGTACTGCTGTGTGCAAGTTGTGCAGAAAAGAGTTCGCCTTCCACCATAGTTAATCGAGTCTAAAACACCATCTCAATGCCAAACAAGTCCTCGATGCTAATGTTAGCATTAGCATTAACCCTAATCCCCGCTCCAGCCAGCCCCCTCGGTCAGTGTAAGAAATTGCACTTTGATTTCTGTTTACAGCAATTGTTAGTCACTTCAAGGCGCTGTTTTATGGCCCTTCTGCTTTATTTATTTTTTGCTTTTATATAAATGTGGCGTTATTGTCACTGTTTAATGGACTGTAAGTTACATGAGTGATCAGAGTTCCTAAAACAGTTTAAAGCTAAATAGCTATAAATGCACTTTACATCCGTTACTTGAACTATACAGATTAACAACAATACCTTTGTTGAACTCATGTGTCTGTCTAGCTATTGAATAATGTGGGTGAAAAAAATGTTTAATTAATGACAGACCTGTAAATAACACAATTCAAAATGTTTTAATCACTAATATTTCTTTTTTCCCCATCCTTTTTGTGTTGGGTTTTCATCACATTTTCAAAGATTTTGTCACGTTTTTGTTTCTCTTTGGTTGCATTTTGTTGCCATGTTGACACAAAGCTTTTCGATTTGGGTAAAGCCAACCTGGAGGAAACGTGCTTGGTTTGAGGTGGGGGGTCTAAAGGTTGAACCTGAAAATGGAAAAGATCTTAGAATCTCGTGAACTTGTTATTCTTGCACTTCAGAGAAAGTCCTGTCCACAGATCGGTTTCCTCTGACGTTTTCTCTCGTTAAACTCAAACAGGAAGTCGTGCTGGACCTTAAAGTCCGTCACACCTTCATGTTTTTACCCCTGCTTTTCCTTTCTTTCTTTCTTTTTACTGCCAACGCCGAGGTTTTGGGAGTGAAGTATGAGCTCACCGGGCGCTTTACACGTGTGGGCTTTAAGATTAATGCTGTGGCTTCGGAGCGGAGGAGGCGCACGGTCAGGAAATCCATTTTTTTTTTCACCCACGTCATGTTCACAAATGGGATAATTAGCCTGCGGGGAGGACTGTTTGGATTTCTGCAAACTAAAGGGGTCGAGGAGACGGCGAAATGATCATTATCGTTTTTTTTTAGGTTCAAAACTCGATGGATCAGGGGGGGAAGTGGTTTGGGGAAATAGCCGTAGTCGTAGAAGGAGACGTCCTGGGCACTTTGAGTCTGTAGCCACACATCCTCTGGAACAGGAAGTCCACGCTTTGGAACAGGAAATGAAATGGGCTGATTGCGGCTCGTTAAAGGGAAGTAGGGCGGGTCAAAGGGACAGGAAGTGACACGGGGGCCGGTCTGTTTCGAAGGTGTGACTGTGTGAACTTGACCTCAGCCGGAGTCGGGTGGACGTTGGTGCCAAGGGAACGATGTCCTCTGCACCTTTGACCCTTTCTCAACCGCCAATGTTTAGTATTAGGAACATGACTTCAGTGCTTTTTGTCCAGTAAACCCGTTCTACGTCTTTCCCCCCAAAGACTTCAAACACCCGGGGATTGACACTGACTTCGAGCGCCGGACTTCACGCCGGCTCGAAGGACCGAACCGCTTCCACATCGGTCGTGGACTGTGAGGAAGGGCACGACACAAAGGGATGGTCCGGATAGTGATACTGGCACGACTAATACTCCTGTACCCAAATCTAAAAGCTTCTTGGAAAAAGTGTCAAAATGGCGACAACAAAAAAATGGATGGAAAAAGCCACAAAAATGCAACAAAAAGACGATGCAACAAATAAGCGATGAAAAAAAGGTAAAAAAAGGAGGCGAGGAAAAAGATCCTTCTAGATCAGTTCAAATGAGGTGTTACACTGGCCTATAGGCTTTAACGCCTAATTTGAAAGCTAAGATGCTGCGTTTATGTCACATTTTTGCTGCTTTTTATATTGTATTATTGACGCTTATTGTATTGTAACATTTTTGTTGAATTTTCTTCACTTTTTTTTACCCTTTTTTGTCGTGTTTTTGCCGCGATTTTCTTGCTCTTCTGTCACGTTTTTTTGTTGCGTTTTTGTTCACAGGCCATAGGTCAGTGTAGCGCCTCTTTGAAGGCCTTGTAGTGTCTGAAAATAAGTGTAAGATCTGTGTAAATAAAACACTTAAAGGTAGTGGATGGCACTTAACCCCCACCTGAACCGAGGCACATTTCCTCCAGTTCGGCTTCACCCAAATCTGAAAGCTTCTTCAGGGAATATTTATTGATCATCTGAATTTGGAGCAACATAACCCCCTCTTCTACATCATAAAGACACAAGTGAAACGAAGATGCCGCCTGAAAGAGGAGGAAAAGCCACAGCAGCTGTTGTTTGAAAAGCCTTTCCCGAGCCCAGGCATTCGGATCAGAGGAATGTCATGCTTCAATAAACTGATTATAATTGTTTTAAAGGGACAGGCCACTGTTTTTTTCCACACTGAGATACGTTCTTCCCTGAGCTTAGACGAGTTGATGCGTACCCGTCTGGTCTTTACACGTGCGCTCAGTCACGCAAAACGACCAAAGATGTTGTTAGCATTTAGCCTCATTTATCCTTTCATTGTAGAGAGAGAGAAATCAGACAGACAGACATTATATAAAAACTTTACCGGGGCCCATTTTACTTGAATCCGTGAAACCCTGGAGAAACTGTAGCACAAAAGTATTTTTTACCCCGCCTGATTTGTCAGCGCAGCACTGTACACTGGAGGGCTATAAGCAGCTAGCCCCAATTGGTTTTCCTGAATGTGCACGCTGTTGCCGTGTACGCGGATCCCTGAAACGCTAATGGAGAACCTTCAGGCTGGATTAGGAGGAGCTGAGGACGTGGCGTTGGTGGTCTGTTATTGTTTATGCTTCACTGTTGACGTGTGGGTCATGGAAAGGGTTGAGGAGCAATGCGGGCGAAATAAACTGTCATAAAGCCAATGTTAATAATGTTCCTGAATAGTCTTAAAGGGACAGAGTGAGATTTTTCTACAGGGGGTTGAAGTAGCAGAGTGGTGAATGAAGACAGAATAAAGAAAATAGCGTTACATAGCGATGAAAACGAGACGTAAACGGCAACAAAAAAGTTACAGAAACAGAAAAGCAATAATAAGGAAACTCTGAGCTGCCAGTGTGACTGAAACATTTTTGACTGCACTTTCTCGTTCCAATGTAATACCAACTCGTTCAAACGTAGATGACAACTCATATTAACTTCTTAGAGCAGGGGTAGGCAAGTTTGTTTGGTGGAGGGCCGATTTACTTCGTCACAAGACCAAAGGCCACAACCAAATGTGGGCAAAAGAAAAGCATCACTATCTACACCAGGATTCTGTGTCCTTAATGAAGCTTGAATTAAAGAATGAATGAAATGTGTTGCAGATCATATATGACCTAAATGCTAAGAAACTTTAAAGGAAGTAACTGTATTTTAACATACTTTGATCTCTGATTTGTGTAATAATATTCCTCAAAATCCTCTTATGGGCCAGAGGTTCTGTGATGGAGGGCCAGTTTTGGCCCCCAGGCCTGACGTTGCCTATCACTGTCTTAGAGTGTCGGCTAAATGCTAAAAACATGACTTTCCCATATGACCACAGGGAATGGCCATGCGCCCAACAATTCAACATGCTACGAAAAGGCCCAGTGAAAGTAAAGCAAGTGAAACTCATTTATTAATTGATATTGTATATATTGTATATTTATTGATTTTTGAACAATTCTCATCATTCATTCCAATGACTTTGGCAACACGTTAAAACGAGTTGTCGTCTACGTTCGAACGAAAAAGCGCAGTCAAAAATGTTTGCGTTATGTTTGCGTTACACAGCAGTGAGTTGCCGTACAATAAAAATGCGGCTAAAAAGCAACAAAAACAACTGTGAAAATCCCCGGCGCAATAGGAACAGGAAGTGACCAGACAGACAGACAGACAAATACCAAGCGCTGTCTTGGAGATGCCTGACTCCGTGTGTCATGCCGCTCCTCTTTGGGTGCGGGCCGGCGTTATGTAACGGCCTGAGACTTTACACGCTCCGGGAAAACCGTCCCGAATTTACAGAGGACAAAGGAGACAATTGAAAACATGTCTTTGAAAATATTCCCACGCTCAATACTTCGCCGGTGAAGTCACCGAGCAGTTTGTGACTTACAGTAAGTGTGTTTTTCTAAAGCCCGTGGCATCTTGCTTTATGTGTCAGTGAGAGCCTCGTGCTTTGCTTCGCATTGTTCAGTGAAATATGGCTGGTTTTAATGCTTTTGAAAATATGACTTATTTAGACGGGTCTGTTGTAAGTAATAACTATCATTTTATTTCTGTGAAGCAGCAATTTTAATGAAGAAACGTTATTTTTATTAGAATTTTCAAGCTGCTGACAGGAAGTGACATAGGTGGAGGTAAAGGTCCATAGTAGTTTGACTAATTTCCCACTGTTATAACATGGTCGGCACGGCAACAGTTTACAATGGTTTGCCTTTATCTATGTCACTTCCTGTCAGTGTCCAATAAGGAAGTGAAACTATAAACAGTGTCCTTTTCAGACCTTTTTAGATCAGTGATGCAAAGCTCATGAGCGAGTGGCTCTTTAAGGTGAACGGTTCGAACCAGGGACCTTGTTATCACGTCTGTATTTTGTGCTCCTACCAAACACACTCCTGTCCTCTCTTTTGGAAATTAACATCACAGAATGCTCCTTCCTCTACGTTAATCCGACATTATTACACAGATTATGTTCCTCATACACGTCGGCGGCCGACGCAGTGGGAGGTCACGATGTAAAAATAGCCGGCTTTGCTTATGGTAAGATTATGACGGGTTTAAACACATGTAGCGATGTCCACTGGTGGTCCGGCTCATGCCCTTCCAGACTTTCCATCGCTTTTGTGTAGAGCTCTCCCGCCGCTGTCAACAAGAACGGTGCGGTTTTGAAGTCGTGCTTTAAACCGTACGAGATTAACAAAGCACAAGACGTCTGCTAATCTCGACGATGGAAAACGAGATGCAGAACGCTCGACTCGCTCCTTTTCTCTTGTGAACAAATGTTGTTTTTCTTCCACTTGTCCGTTGCCGGGTCGTGGGGGCAGCTGTTGGAGCTGCACCAGCCCCTATAGCGCCCCCTGCAGGTGGGGGGTCCACAGAAGGACGGCCTCATGATTCTACCCGGGCCTGTTGGTCTCTCATAAGGGGCTTCTGAACCGCTCTTTGTCTGACCCGTCACCTAGGACCTGTTTGCCCTGGGAGGCCCTACCAGGGGCACGAAGCCCCCGACAACAGAGCTCCAGGACCATTCAGGCTCAAACCCTCCCCCACGTTAAGTTGGAGGCTCCAGGAGGGGCTTATTCAAACCAGAGGACACTTGTATCAGGACAGTAGTTTGGCGAATAGACGAGAGCAAAGCTGTTCTTGGCGTTGAATCCACACGGCTCTCATGGGTGCAACAGGTTACTTTCAGTAACTGCAGTTCTCTGAAGGTGCAAGGTCTGAAATGAATTACCATCAGGCTAAGTCTCAGTGGTAAGATAGAAATACCCGTCAGGTGCAGGTTTCAGTTCATTTTAAATCGGTGGTTTCCAAACTGTGGGTCAGGGACCAGAGGTGAGAAAGTATCATTATTTGAAATCGTGTCGTCCTGATCACACGTCAGACGGCGGTAAATGGGCTGTGGTTCTCACACAGTGGGGCACGTCATTGTGTTGTGTTGCAGTTTGTAGAGCGGGTCGTCTCGTGATCGGAAGGTCGAGGGGTTTGAATCCCAGTTCCTGAAGGTGCACTTGTGTCCTGGTCAAATATACTAAATTAAAGTTGCTGCTGTCTGACGCAACACCTTATTACATTTTGTTGGTCAGAAAATGCCATGTTGATCGGAAATGGCTTTTCTGCAAGAAGTTGGTTGTATTAGAAGATGGATACTTGGATATTTAAACAAAGTTACCCCATTTTCCCCCCGTCTGCTGATCATAAATGCCTTTTAGATTAAATCAGTAGCTTTAGTTTAGCCAGATCTAGCAACAAGCCTGACAGTGTTTCGGTAAAGGTTCACAGGGCCATCGGGGACGTCGTCATTTCTCATCCACTCCCTAAAAAACGCTTTGAATTTGAATCACATTATAAGTTTCCACCGAAACAGCGACCCAGAAACCAGAAGTATAGGAGTCAGTGGGAGGAGTCGTTTGGTCTCGGTCCAGTTTGCATTTTTCAACATGTCCGAGGGAGCGCTGGCGTGGGAGCCGCTAATGACCACACTGACAGCCAATCCTACACATTTGATGATGAATGCCCCCAATAACACGGCGGCCATGAGTCTGAAACCCCTACGCTCAAGTTAGAAAGCAGGGCAACGCATAAATGAGGGTTTTCACTGTGCAAGAAAGTCAAGACTGTTGGAGAAATTTGATAAAATATATGAAAAAAGTCACTTCTTTCAGCCATTTTTGTCCCATTGGAAGATATGGTTAAAAAATAATAATAATAAAAAACTTCTGTCTCTCTTATAGATATGTTTGTCCCATTGGAATACATGGGGAACATACTCACATTGTCCCTCTATGAAAGCTATGTTTGTCCCATTGGAATACATGGGGAACATACTCGTATTGTCCCTCTATTAAACTGTTTGTCCCATTGGAATACATGGGGAACATACTCGTATTATCGCTCTATTAAAACTGTTTGTCCCATTGGAATACATGGGGAACATACTCACATTGTCCCTCTATGAAAGCTATGTTTGTCCCATTGGAATACATGGGGAACATACTCGTATTGTCCCTCTATTAAACTGTTTGTCCCATTGGAATACATGGGGAACATACTCGTATTATCGCTCTATTAAAACTGTTTGTCTCATTGGAATACATGGGGAACATACTCACATAGTGCCTCTCTTAAAAATAATAAATTTAACCTGCTGCCGCCTGTAGAAACCCTGATAAAGAGAACCACATTTCAAAATCTAGTTACATAACCGTGTTTGTTATTATAAAATGTGTTCCCAAAATCTTTTCATCTCAAAACTTCAAAACCAAATGCTGCGGTGCGGTTTGTGCACAAACCGGACACAACACTTGAGGTATTTTCCCGAAAGTTGCCCGGCAGTTGCCGTCACACATCTGTCACTCGGCCTGGGATTTTTCTCTCCTTCTGTCCGCGAGGGAAAGATGAGAACGCGAGGGCGAGCGAGCGGAGCCGATCCAAGACACAACAAAGCCAAAGCTGCTGAACTTGGACTTTCGCTGTTTATCCAAGTGGAGTTGACCCCCGGCCCCCCCTCGCCTCCGCCTCTGGTTTTCTTAACCTCTTCACTCCCTCGCCGCTTTGTTCCTAATCACCGGCTACAATAACACGGGGCCGGGAAGCTCCTTTCCTCTGACTGACACGGAAATGCTCCATTAACTCCAACGTCTAAATGACTTTTGGCAAACACCGGCTTCCGCTTGTGATAGAAAACAGCACCCGGCCGACTTCCCCACTTCCCTATACCTGCCAGTGCTCATTTAATCCACTGTGTTTCGTCAGAAGTCACTTTCTTGCTGCTTTTCATGTTGCTTTTTTTTTTTTTTTTTTACTAAAATTAAGCTAAAACCGACTGTGACTGAAATCTCCAGATATTTTCGCCGACTCATATAAACTAAAAAAAAAAAATGAAAAAAAGTGGCCTCATATCATTTAAATTCACGGCCAAAGAAACGAGTCTGTGCTTTCTGCATGTGGGAGAAGAAATATGAAGCACAGAATATGATTAAGAATGTTTGGTCGACTCAAACATAAATATCATTGCCTCCGGGTACCTTTTGATTTAGTCGACAAAATGTACATCGAATTTACGGGAATCACAAGTTTTCCACTCTTTTTAGCCGTTTTTCTGGCGGACCATGAACATATTTATCGCACTCCAATAAAGTCGAGCCAAAATCAGGTCCACACGGTTGTTTTTTCACCGCAAATTGTCCAGTCGAAGAGGGAAAAACTGCACTCGCTGCCGACGTTAGCATAGGAAGCTAACGTAGCTCCCTGGTTAGCATTGTCCGTTTTTTTAAAGTATTTATGGGCTGTTGAACCACTTCGCCCTCCTCGCCACGTCTCTCTGTATCTTTTATTTAGTGGAGAAATATCTTCATAACTCGGCGTTAAAGTAATTGTGGAGAAATGGGAGAAAGAATCTGGCTTCTTCGAAATTTGATATGGGCAATTCCAAACATGACGTCCATCTTTATCATGACTCAAACGGAATGACATTTTCGCCTAAAGACTAAATACTTTTGGGTTTGGTCAAATTCAGAACAGCACAAGTCATTTTTAGAGCGAAGTGCTTCCTGAATAAAATAAATCGTTCAGAGAAGTTAAAGCAACGGCAAAGAGCGTGTGCAGAACGAATGATGGAATGGACTGGATGCGAGGTTGAAAGAATGAGTTAATATTAAACAGCTGATTTAGTTTATTCCCAAACAAAACTTGCACCCTTGGGTTTGTGGTTTATCCAAAACATTTTGTTGTTTACAGGCATAAAATGAAAAATATGTGCCTTCTTTTTAGCCCTGTCCTGTAACCGGTTGGTGACAGTTTAGTCTTGGTTATAGTTGTGCTCTTTCCCTCTTCTCTCCTTTTTCTCCCTGCAGCTGTTTCATTACTTAACTTTCCTGGCGTCCGACCCGTAAAGTCCCAAAGGTGCCGTGGAATACTTTACTATTTTCTTTCAACTCTCATACACTTGAAATTCCGCCCTGAGACGCACTGTGAAGGGTGTACCCCGGCGAGGAATGTCCAAACAGCAGCAGGAATAGTGACTTTTTAATGCCACAAACCTAAAAACAAATGCGTATTTAAGGAGAGACACTACACTACAAAATGTATCTTTTTCCATTTTCAGGTTTTGGGCCAAATTGGTCTCTTAACGTATAAACTTTCACTATGGAAACTTAAAAAAATACCTCATCTTTTCAATAACATGTTTGATTATTGCACTGAGTAATTTTCTCACATTGGTCCAGCCTTGGACTGAACAACATTTTTGAGAGGGATCTATTTTGAATTTCAAAAAACAAGGCTTCTCCATTAATTAACAAAGATATCCAAAATCCCCTCTGAAAAAGTCTTTGTAACTAATATGTCAACATATGTGTGGCTCGATCCATTATTCAGATTTCGTCACCGAAAACATGGTCAATTTTGGGCTTTTTAAGGCAAGTTTATTTGTAGAGCACAATTCATACACAAGGCAATTCAAAGTGCTTCACAGTTGCATAAAGTTACAAGAAAACAGATCAAATCAATCATTAAAACATCAACATAAAATTAATCAATAACAGTAAAAGGCAAGAGTGCAGATAAAACACTTTCAGTTTTCATCTGCTCGGGTAAAAAGAGCTGTTTTCAGCCTGGATTTGAACATTGTCAGAGTCGAGGCCTGTCTCACATCCTCATGAAGACTGTTCCAGATTTTAGCTTTAGCCTCAGCGTGTTTAGTCCTGACTCAGGGAACCACCAGGAGACCCCTCCCTGAAGTTCTCAGGGCCCGAGATGGTTCATACGGCTCTAACATGTCAGAGATGGACTTTGGCGCTAAACCATGAAAAGACTTGTACACGAGCAGAGCTGTTTCAAATTCTATTCTCTGAGCGATAGGAACATTTTCAATCAAACAGAGAGAAACTTCAATACAGGACACAATGGGCAACTTTAGATACTTGTTCCTGCCCTGTGGAAACCCTGGTATGGCTTTAAATACCAGAAGTAGCCAATACCATGTGTACATTCCAGTCCAGATAAACATTACTGTAATATTTAGTTTCATCGTTCCATGTGTTTGGCCTGTTCAATGTCTTTCAATAACAATTAGCTCAAACGCTAAACGATACGAACCTCACCACACCGTTTTGACCCGGTCTGGTCCGGAGCACATAAACATCTCCCAAAGTTTATTATTTTTTTTAAAAGGTCCGTGGACGCACTGTTTGGTTTACGGCAGGTCGGGGAACAAGGCGGAGACGGTGAAACATGCGATGGATTGTGTTGGTAATATGGCGAGGGGGAAGTAGGAGAATGCGTTTCCTCCTTTTCACTTCATTTTTTACAACCGTTTGTGTTCTCGCCGTGTCTGGTTTCCTCCGGTGTTCCTGAAGACACGCACAACAGGGGTTAAATAACAGTAAAACAATATGAAACCCTAGCTTTGCGTTTTGAAACAATACAACTGGACTTTCTTCTGGGATTTCTTGGACAGATGTGAAAGTCTAGTTGTATTGTTTTGAACCTGTCCGTCCATTTTAGAGTTTTCTTATTGCATTTGGTGCTTTCATACGGTAATTTCTAACACTGGGCTAATCATGTTCATACAAGACAATTCCCATAGAATGTAATGGTAGATACAGTAAGTCATGGTATGGCTTTAAGAGTAACAATGGGTTACTCTCCCATGTATTCCAATGGGACAAACTGACGCTTTGAGGCACAACATCAGTATTCTTTACCATATATTTCAATGGGACAAACATAACTTTAAGAGAGGCCCTATGTGAGTATGTTCCACTTGTATTCCGATGGGACAAATACAGGTTTAAGAAGGGAATGATATAAAATTACTTGAATTAAGGGATTACATCTAAAGTTTGAGTAGGTTTGCTCTAGTCGTAGATAAGATGAAACCTCTTATTGCCAATGGAACAAGCAATTTTTTTCTTAATTCAGATTATTTCAAGTGAAAAATTGACTTAAAAATAGAAATAACTTTAAAATATCTGATTCCAAGTCATTAATCTTATTTAAGACGAGCATCTTATTCCAAGTAAAATCAGATTTATCACCTAATTTCAAGCGCAGATCTTTTTACTTACCCGCACGAATCAAGAATATTCTCGATTTACTTTTTGCATTGTACCAACTATTCCCCGGGATCCAGATTACTAAAACTTTTCAGTAAACCATTCTGAAGCAAACTGAAGTTATTCACTGACTGACGCACCTTAAAGTGACACCGCGTGACATTTCATCCAATAGACAAATGAAATGATGAGCATTTGTGTGACTGCAGGTGAAAAAAAGAGTTCTTGCAGCGTTTTGAACTCAAGTGTTTTGCTTTTATACCATATTTATCCTATTTCTTGATAAAAATCACTATCTGTCTTTTTCCCAGCGTGTCCCGCCTCGGCCGCGGTATACAAACTTTACCACAGCGTCTGAAGCGTCGCGCCCTGGGAATTTTCCATTCAGACCGAAGCATTTCGAGGCCGGCGCGTTCGCAGCGCGGGCCAAGCCGGTGAGTCACAGCGGGGTCTGGAAAAGTACTCGCACAGAGAGGCTACGGGGGAAATAATCGAATATTTCCTATCGCTGTGATTGCTTGGCGTCGTCGAGAGCGAGTCTGGGAATCTGCTGAAGCGGCTGTGGGTGAAATTCCCCGGGTCAAGTGTCTTTTTGTGTGGGGTATTTCAGGATTTTTGACATAGGGCCTCATTTTCTAGTTATCCAGAGTGTTGTTGAGGATTGCTGGAGATATTTTTTCCTTAAATTCATGCAGTCCTTATATTTGAAGAGCTTAGTGGCGCTAGGCTAATGCTAGGCTAACACATGACTACGGTATCAGCAACCCTGCATTAAAAACAGTCTGACCCGCTCCACAGTGCACCTGAGGCAAATCACGTATAACGCCAGACTTAACCATATAAATGTCTGTGTCGAATAATTATAACCATTTTGCATTTAAAATAACTTGTATTTGAGCAGCATCGGCTTCGGGGTTGTAAGCTAACGCAGCGGTAATTCATGTGATACAAGGTCAGTTATATTAAAACAATTATTCTATTAACACAGACATTTATATTGTTAGTCTGGCGTTATACGTGATTTGGAGCGGGTCAGACTGTTTTTAATGCAGGGTTGCTGATACCGTAGTCATGTGTTAGCCTAGCATTAGCCTAGCGCCACTAAGCTCTTCAAATATAAGGACTGCATGAATTTAAGGAAAAAATATCTCCAGAAATCCTCAACAACACTCTGGATAACTGGGAAATGAGGCCCTATGTCAAAAATCCTGAAATATCCCTTTAAGTTTGAATAAGACAACGTTTGGTTTTATCATTAAATTGTGTCGAAACGAGACTTGAGTTCGGAAATCCTCCGTACGGTTCAAAAAGGCCACTCCTTTCCTCTCTGAGCGTCTGCTGAATAGATTTAGCGGGTTCTCGTGCTGTCCGTCCCCACGCGGCGTATCTCCCACCGTTTCCTGTCTGCGCTCTTCGTATTATTCCAACTTCACTTTCAATCACTCAGCGCTGAGGAAAGCCACGTCCTCTACTGTACAGGGAACGACCCCGGTGCCCTGGGACCTCCTCGGGCGAACCACTCGACCTCGGGAGGGAGGACGGGGAGTCGAACCCACTACAGGGCTCTGCGGTGCCTCTCCAAAGGATTATCGCGATATTAGGCGAGACAAATATCTCGTTTTCCGTGCATTCATTTCGCACTCGTCCATACAACGCCACTTCTGTACCGGTCGGTGTCCTATTCATATGTCTCCGCTTTTGTTTCTTTGTTTACTTCGCCGCGAACGTGTCGGAATCCCGATCCGTGTGAGGCGCCGACGGGATGGAGAGAGGAGCTGACGGACGAGCAGGAATCCGACAACAGCTATGCGTCATACTGGGTCAGGCAGTCGTATTGTCTCTGTCGTAGCCTGGACTGTGGTGCTCAGACGCCCTGAGCCACTGAATGTTCTGTTTGCTTCCACAGAAGAGGGATAAATGCCCTCTGTCAAGCTTCATATACGCTAAGGCAGACTTGACTGGCGCAGAAATCTCGAGTCATGTCTCCGGGTCCTGCACCGATGGTAAATAAACTTCTCCTGCATAAACCATCCAGACTCCTGCCTATTTTTCACCCTCTCAGACACCATTGCTATTTCTCTCAAATTAAGTTAATTTGCCCTGGGGTATACTGATGATGGACTGATATTATGAAAGTAAAGCATTAGAGTTACCAATTCATACCTTTCAGTCATGTGACTTTTGTTGTTATGGCGGCCATTTTGAATACTGAAGTGCAATTGTGCAGTACTGCGACATGTAACAATATCTCTCTAATGAAAGGCAACTGATTGACAGTGGCACGTTTATGTTTATGTGAGTCAGTGTTAAAGCTGCTCAAGATGTTGGCATGCTACCGGTTAGCATTTAGCTTCAACAGCTCAGCTCGGACCGCTCCAAGAGAAAGCCCTGAACCACAAACATCTAGCCTTGGATACAACATGTGACGGAGGTCAGAGCTGAGCTGTTCCTGTAGTATTTCCTCAGTGTTCATAGATGTGAGCCACACATGTGTTTATCGAGTTGAAGCTGTTGACAGTTGATGACAGCTGCTAACCGGTAGCATGCTAACGTCTTGAGCAGCTTAAACACTGACTCAGACTGAGACTCTGTTGACATGACAAACTGTAAAAATCCCAGAGAAAGGTTTTCTGTTTCCTCTTTGATCTTTAGTAATGGCGTGAAGGTTTATGAAAAAGGGTGTGTGTGAGTCGGCGCAAAGGGCCGACGAGTAATGAGTTACACCAGCCCAGCCGGACCAGGTGACCTCCAGGGTGTGGTGGAAATCCTCGGGCTTGGGTTCGAGGCCCATCGAAGTCTGAAGAGCCTATGGAAAAAGGGGAGGTCGTAGCAGTGCTCTGTTGAACACACTGTATCTGCGTCATTGTTTCCCCCCCCCTCTACGGTTTCACCCGGGCCCTCGGACATGCCCGGGTCAAGCGCCCTCCTCTCCCGCAGTTCACCCGGTCAAACCCCCCCCGGTCGGAGAGAACACGGGGCGGGGAGTGCGTGTTGGAGGTCGGCGGCGGTTCCCGTGCAGTCAGCAGCAGCAGCGCCCAGACTGTGTGGAAAATATGGGTCAAAATAACACATTCTTGAATCCCAATGTTCACCCGATCCGCGCAGCGAACCAGAGGCTGGAGCCCAGAGCCACGCAGAGGTCAGCGTCGGGTCGAGTTATGTACTCGAGTATTACTACTGTGAAGTAACAGGAGCAAAACGTTCGAGGAAAGATGTCAGTTTGAGACTTTAGGTTTAACTTTTGTTATTCAGAGGGGACTTTGGATCTGGTTTAGTTTATGAATAGGCACGTTATTATTGAATTATGTAAAATTCAAACGTTGCCTTGTTCAAATCTCAAATTGAATATGGAAAAATGTTAAGTCCAAGACTGGAAATAATTCATGTTTTCATATAAAATAAAGCGTTACATAAATAAAAATGGCCATCATTTCCTATATTTTCAGCGATTAATTAAAGGAGTGAGGTTTAAAGGTACAGTCCATCCATTTTCTTCCGCTTTATCCGGGGCCGGGTCGCGGGGGCAGCAGTCTCAGCAGAGATGCCCAGACTTCCCGATCCATGCACACCTCCTCCAGCTGTTCTGGGGGGACCCCGAGGCGACACCAGGCCAGCTCGGAGACATAGTCCCACCAGCGTGTCCTGGGCCTTCCACGAAGCCTCCTCCCAATAGGACATGCCTGGAGCACCGCCCGAGGGAGGCGACCAGGAGGTATCCGGAACAGATGCCCTAGCCACCTCAGCTGTGAGTACAGTATGATTTTTTTTTTTTTTTATATGAGTAATTTTTTGGTTTTGAACTAGTTATTCAAAGTTTGCCTTGATTTATGGGCTCGAAACTTAATTATTCAGGCAGGAATTAATATTTAAAAATCTTCCAAATCTAGCTACTATCGAGCTCGATGTGGAGATGTTCATAATGGCTCCACAGAAAGGCCCCGTCCAGGTGGGAATAGTGCCGTAGTCATCATCTTGGCATGGTCCGTCCAACATGGCGCTTTAAAATAGCTTTGGGGTTAGCTGTGGGTGTGGGGGCTTCCTGGTCTGGCTAGCAAAATACTACTCCAGGTATGTTTAGTGATGTTTGTAAGTTCTGTTTTTTTTTTTTTTACTAGGGAGCAGCATTAAAACACGGTTAAAAGCTCCACAAGTCCACTCCCTTTCTGTATCCGATTTCGCCCGAGTGGCCCGTCATCCACAACAGGAAATGCGTTTTATCTCGGATCTGCCGCAGCTTTGCCCCCTGTCCCACTGACACACTGAACCAGGATCCGCGTCCGTGCAATCGTTATGTGAAATGAATCACGAGCTTTTGCCCGTAATGTGGGTCAGCGACCTCGGGCGACATGTTGGCAGCCGCAACAGCCAGAGGAATCAATGATCAAGCAGTAAATGAAGAATGTGGACAGTTTTAAGGGGAGAAAGATTGAGCTCTTAACGTATAAACCCCTGATCTTCTACATAACATGTTTAATGATTCACTGATTCAATGTTTATCCATAGATTTACACAAAACAAAAATATAAACACAACACCTTTGTTTCTGCTCCATTTTTCATGAGCTGGACTTAAAGATCTAAAATTCATTCCAGATACACAATATTACCATTTCTCTCAAACATTGTTCACAAATCAGTCCAAATGTGTGATAGTGAGCACTTCTGCTCTGCTGAGATAATCCATCCCACCTCACAGGTGTGCCACATCAAGATGCTGATCTGACATCATGATTAGTGCACAGGTGTACCTTATACTGCCCACAATAAAAGGCCACCCTGAAATGTGCAGTTTCAGCAGAAGTTTCAAATTGATATCTCTACATTTAAAAAGTTTCCCTACTCCCCGCAGCGTCTCTTTTTCTCGACAGATTCATTCAAAGACAAAGTGAGACGCCATCATTTCCCTTTGCGTAACATCTTTGTATCTACTTGATGGACAAAACAATTCCGAGCCCGATGTTTGGAGTTGAAGCCGTATTCATGTCAGTGATCTCCAGGCAAACGTCGATATCCCTTTCACCTGCAGCTTCCTGTCCCGAGGCGGCACGTATCGTATTTCCAGAGTCCTGTTTTGACCTCGCTGGACCGGAGCAGCGTGACCCAGACGTGCGGCCGCTGTCGGGTCAAATGAGTAAAGGGTGAGGGCAGAAAGTCAGGAAAGAGCTACAGTGTGTTTTATAGTATAGTTAGAAAGAAATCTAAGTCTTATTCGAGGAACGTCTGCCGTCTCCTCTAGGAAGCATTATATTAAGGCATTCACTTATCAAGGCCCTAGATGTCCTTAAAAAGGCCTGAAGCTGAAGATTTCTAGGCAAGGCAGCTTTAGGGTTTTTTGTCATTGGGCTCATGTGTTAGTCCTGAGCCGCTGCAACAGAGCGTGACCCGCATGTTTTTAGAGGTCAGGGAAACCATAGCACTCGGAGGAAACCTGGCCGCCTTCAGTGCTCCTCTGATCCTCTGAAACGGTGCAGCGCCTCAAGGGTTTGTCCCTGTTTCGGAGCGTGGTGTCCTGCACTGGTCAGTTCTTCCTCCTGCGCAGCTCCCTTAGCTCCACAACAGTCTCTCACCATCTTCTGGGAAGAGCTTAGCAGTTCATCTGTTTTATTCTCCAGTGAACGTCCATTAGCCAGAACAATAGAACACATGTGTGGCTTAGCTGTGAGTCTTGCCCGGATACCTCCTTGTTTGTCCCTTTTTTTTTTTTCTGTAGCGCCTCAACACCACTGTGCTCAACACCACTGTGCTGCAGGTGTTGAGGCTCTTGGTGCCTCTTCAGTGTTTCAGAAGAAGAAATGTGTAGCTCTCAAATGTCTTTAGCTCGTAAGCTAGCTGTTTGTTTACCTTTAAAAAGCTGCTTTCTTCAGGACCATTATTTACTCTCTGCAGTAGAAAAAAAAAGATCCACTGAACCCCACGAAAACCCAGCAAAAGACGCACAAAAGTATCCAGTAAAACAATGTGGAGCACAGAAACTACAAATACGGTTCGCAGAAAAAGGCAAAAAAACACAACTGTACAGAGAGAGGGAGGTTGCTCCTTGTTTACACGTCGCAAATAATTATAATTATACTATCAATAGATTCCTTCTTCCCTGATGGCACGGGCGTATTCCAAGATGACAATGAGTGGTTCAGGGAGCACCACAGAGTCCAGATCGTAACCGCATTGAGAGTCTTTGGGACGTGCTGGAGAAGGCCTTGCGCGGTGGCCACAATCTCCCATCATTGGTACAGGATCTTGGTGAAAAGTAAACGGACCTTTTGACCCACTCGGCTTCTCTCTAATGTGTGACGGAGGGGAATCATTTTCCACTGAACACTTCTTAGAAAAGACGTTCTCCCAGTTCCCTGAAGCCGAAAATATGTGCCGGGATGACTCTCCAAGTCGGGAGTTACGAGACGGGATTTTTTTTTTTTTTTACGGTCAAAGATTGATTACAGACATTTGGAGACGCCAAACGGACTGGAGTCGGAACAGGTGCAGTTCAAATAGTTTCGGAAAAGAGAACAAACAAGCGTTATACTGTTACAAACTCACCGACAGTCGATCGGGGGGAACCGTGAGTCCGTTCACGGGAGCGTTTCATTCCCAGGGCCTGGATGGACTGGCGGGTCAGTGTCGGATCCCAGTGAAGGAGATATGGATCTGTCGTTGGGGGGGGGGGGGGGGGGGGGACATGCCCGTCTGTAATGAGGTTTAATAGCCGCGGTAATGGCGTCCCCGATACGATCTCTCTGTGAAGCCGCTCTGATGAAAGACACGGGCTGAGGACGCCTGGTCAGACCGGACACGGATTCCCACCTGGACGCGGCGTGTCTCTGTGTGGAGCGTGTTCTCCCCGTGTCTGTGTCCTCCGGTTTCCCCTACAACTAAAAACATGTACAATAGGCCAGGATGGATGAGGGTGCGCGTGGGGGACGACGGATGGAAATTAGCCCGAGGTGGTGTGGCGTGTTTACCTAACTCTACATGTGTGTTCATTGACATGCACTGGCCTGACCAAATTAACCAATACAATGAGTCTACTGTACTATTAGCTGAGTTCTGTAGATTTGGGTAGAGCCAAACTGTTTAGTTTATTTCTTTATTTGAGCGGTTAGTCCGCCCCCACCCTCTGGAACTCACTCCCACTGCCCATTAGAAACTCTGACTCACTTCCAACCTTCAAATCAGTCCTCAAAACCCATCTGTTCAAACTAGCTTTTCTTTAAACCCCTTTTTTGTTTTGTTATTCCCCGTGTAAAGCGTCTTTGAGTGTCCAAATAAGCGCCATACAAGTTTGATGTATTATTATTATTATTATTATTATTAAAAGGAGTGGGCCGACGCAAAAGGCTTAGCATGAGCTACGAGAGCTAGCAATTACAAAGCAGCAAGCTACGAGGACGCTGTGACTACAACTTCTTTGTTGACGTCAGGCCAAGGCTAAACATTTTTAGAATCGTAAATTGCTAATGCTCACATCAAATGGCTCGAGTCACAGAAGGACAACAATTCACAGCTAAACTAGCCCTGCGCTAGCCCGGCGTTAGCCCCAGCGGCAACTGCCAACACCTACAAATGAGTTCGAGTGTGTCTGGCGGCTCCGGTTACGGATTATGGGCTTTAAAAATGTGGAAGACAGTTTTGTTTTCCCTCTGCGACACGATAATAAATAAAATCCAGGAAATGCAGCTCAAAGCGAAGCAGCAGAGGAAGAAAAGACACGCTCAGGATTACTCAAAACGACTCCATGTGTGCTCTGGTTAAAAGCTCAGAAAGTCGAAAACCAGCATTTTGGCTCGATTGTGTTTTGAATGTGGATTAAATATTGGATTCACAGAGAGAGACACCCACGACCCTCTCCTCTGGCCCCCGTACCCCGCTTCCATGGCCCCCACATCTGCAGACAATCTATCCACGCGCTCTGTCCAATGTTTCAGGCAGGACTCGCTGACTCTGCGCTTTGCTCTGCCTCTGTTTTCAGCCCGATTACAGCCAGGAGTGCAGCGGTTTTCGGGGGATGACTCAGGCCCTTTGGAAGTCCGCCGAGATGACTCGCCCCGCTCGTTGAAAAGGTAATTTATGGACGTTCCACTTTGGGAAATACGGGGCTGAAGCACCAGATCCTACAGTGGAGTATTCTCCGAGTTCAAGCATCGCCAGTCGGGCTGAAATTGTCGGTTGAGGGCAAAACAAAAGCTAGATTTAGGGATGAAGTAAGTGCTTTATTTGTCATTGTACAATGTTGGGTTAGTCCTGAGCAGGATGTTTGTGGAGGTCGGGGGAAACCGGAGTCTTCAGTGCCTCTGAAACGGTGCAGCGCCTCCCGGGTTTGTCCCCGTTTCAGAGCGTGGTGTCCTGCACTGGTCAGCTCCTCCTTCCTCCTGCACAGCTCCCTCCGCTCCCCAACAGTCTTTCACCATCTTCTGAAGAGCGTAGTAGATTAATATAATCTGTGTTATTCTCCAGTGAATGAACATTAGCCAGAACAACAGTAGGGATAGCAGGCATGTGTGGCTTAGCTGTGAGTCTCGCCCGGATACCTCCTCGTTTGTCCTTTCTTTGTTTCCTGTAGCGCCTCTTGTGACGTCTCCTCTGTGCTGCAGGGGCTCTTATTCAATTATTAAAAACCATTATAAAAACGCATTGTCGTTGTGTCCTTGGGCAAGACACTTCACCCTCCTTGCCTCCAGTGTCTGCGTACACTGGTGTATGAATGAGAGAGTGAATGGGCCCCCTATGAGAGACCAACAGGCCCGTTTGGAACCATGAGGCCGTCCTTCCGTGGACCCACCACCTGCAGGAGGAGCCATAGGGGCTGGTGCAGCTCCAACAGCTGCCCCCACGACCCGGCAACGGACAAGTGGAAGAAAATGGATGGATGGTATTGTTTGTTTACAGCAACGGTTCCTATTGCAAATGACTCTCTGAATCATTGGTTTCTAGTCTACAGTATTATCTCCAGTAGCCTCAGTGTAATATAATATCGGGCCCCTGGTGTTACCATGAGCCCCATAGTAATCCACTACTGTATGGCCCTCCTTTACTGAGCCCCAGAGTTCACAGGTCGCCCGGGTCGAGAGCGGCCGGCCCAGTTGGAGTATTCCCAAATTTTTTAGCACCGCTGTCTTCTCCACAAATTTAGGTCAAATTCCTTCAAACTCTGGCCGTCTGTGACAAAGAGAGGGCGGAGGTTTTGGTGTTACGACACTAAACATCTAAACTCGAACCCGGGACCTTCTCGTTGCGAGGCCAGAGTGTTAGACGCCCTTCCGTATGCAACTCGAACATCTTATTTGTGTCGGTAAATGTATCCGTACTACTCCCTACTCGCCCATTCATCTTGTTTATGCTGCTTGCGGTGATGGGACCGAATCCAAAGAGCGTTCCCTCGAGGGCCAGTTCCTCCACTCGATATCAGCGCGTTTAACCCATCTGTGCCGCATTAGACGAGCAAAACAAGGCCCTACGACCCGTCCGACTTTATCTCGAAGCATATCCTTGTGGTTCGAGAATAAACGATGGTGTCCGAGAGGGTGTCCTACCATTCAAGTCTGCCTAAATCAGAACTAAGTAACTCATGCCCCTAGAGGCCATAAGCGCCACTGCAGGTGTCGTAGCATGTTGTGTTTTTTACTCAGTAATCGTCCGTGAGAGTAAATACTACGCTGACAGGAAAGACAAAGGGACAGAGGGATATTGTTCATCCAATTACACAATGGAGATCATTTTTTTCACTCAAACTTGGTTGTAAATACTGTTTAAAGTGGCGCTAGCCCGCAGTTAGCCGGTTAGCTTCTTCTTCGTGAGTCCATTGGTGTGTATTGGTGACTACGACCCGGTGGCAGCGAAGTTGTAATTGTGGTTTTCTGACTAGAGACACCAGGGGGAGATGAAAGACCCTCCAATCATCCGGTAAACAAGTTACTTGGTTCTTTTAATAACCATTGTTCAATATCTCTTTTAAATGCTTTGTATGAGGAGGTTTATGTCAAAATCAATGTATTATCCCTCCTGTTTAACCTAAATAACAGCTACAAGAAGCATGAACATAATGATGTATAGCCTATTTTTTTAATTAACTGGACTCGATAAGAGAAACAATAAAGAACCAGATGGATTGGAGAAATGATCAATGGCATTGATATTGATAAAACAATCGATTCCCATCCCCACTGATGCACGGGTCTGTGGCAAACGTGGGCATGTGGCTCCGACTGACAGCCCTCGGTATGAAACACACAGACGCCAGTGACACGGGTGGGTGTCACTCTGTCTCTGATCCAGCTGTTACAGCGTCGAGTCCCTCCCGACTCCAGATCGTTCCAGAGCCAAGTCGTCGTTCGCTGCTGTCAACGATTAGAATTCTGCCGTAAATCCACTGAAGATGTCCCTCTCTGCTTTTAAACACTGGATCAAGAACATTTTAATCATGCTTTACTGATTGAATTCCTCTTCTATAACTTGCGATGGTATTTCTGTTTAGTTTCCCCTCCTCTGGTCCTTCCAGTGCATTCTTAGCGCGTTCAGGCCAAGTTTGTAAATGATAATGTGTTCTGAAGGAAATATGGAAACAATAACGTCTGTGATGAAACTCCAGATTCTCCATGTGCCACAAGTCCTCCAGTTCCAACCCTCTGCATGCATCGCCGGAGGAACGTTTCCCTTGTTTTGCAGCGCGTGTTTTGCTATCTCTTCACGGGACAGTGCTCTTCGGGGCATGTCTGGCTCCCGTTGTTTGGGCGGGACGGGGATACGCAGCCGCATTCCAGACATATCCCGTTACACACACTGGTTTTTGTGCAGAAATTCCCTCCTGAGCCTCCTTTTCTGTGGGACCGGGCGCCGGGCATGTCCAGGGAATTCGGGCCAAGTCAGCGGCGGCAGCGGAACCTCCGGGAGATTTACGATCGCGCGCTCCTCGTGGGAAAATATCAAACGGCCCGGGACGTTTCTCGGCTTTGATTGACGAACACTTGTACTTAGCGATATTCTGAAAGCTTTTCTCTAAAGGATGTTTTAGTATGACATTTCTCATGGGAATCACGTTTATTCTCTTTTTAGCGATTTTCTGGCGGGCTATAAACATATTCATCACACACCAGTAAAGTCGAGCCAACATCGGGTCCATGTGGATGTTTTATCGCCGCAAATTGTCCAGTAGACGTAAAAAAAACGGCGCCCGTTGAGATTGAAGATTTGTCTAAAAGGTTTTATACCGTGATTCTGAAGTTACGTTTACCTTAGATCATGATTATTTCCCGTAAGGCGAAACATAAATGCGTGAAATTCAACATTAATCGAGACCAATGAAGTCCGATTTCTGTTTATGCCAGACTTTTGCCTCAATAATCAGGTTACCGTGGTAATCAAATCACATTTCATCACAATCCGACAATTATTCGCCTTAAGAAATCCCCTCAAACCAAATATCGGCGCCTCCCAGTGTTTTCCATGGGAGACGCTCGATCTGTGGCGTAACACCGTAGAGCCGTGCAGAATAATGAAGGGACTTGTTCAGGTATCGGTGTCGAGTATCGTGAGCTCTTGACCGTGTTCTAAACGTTGTTCCAAAGCTGGAGTAGGATTCAGCCTCATTCACCACCTCACGTGCTTAGAATACTAAAACAATCTCTATGTGTCTTTGATTTGAGTCCAGAGTCGACTCGGAGGCCGCGGAGCTCATGAATGAACTGCTGAGACCCTGACTGTGGTCCGGGGGGGTTCATGTGGCGGGGCGTGCACACTCAGCTGTCTGTCGGTCAGCCTCGCTTTTTCCCACATTGTCCGACTTTGTACCGGCTCCAGCGGATACGAACTCGATGAACATCTCGGTTTGAGCGTCAGAGTGAGAAGCACCGACCCAACGCTCCCTTTACGAAGCTTCTTTCATACAGATTTATCCAGGAAGTAACGGCGACATCGCCTCGCTTATTCAATCATAAATACTGACATGTTTGGTATCCACGTGTAGCAGGAAAGGCTGTGACCGAGATGGCGCTGTAATCCAAATATGGTCATTTCCTTTGTGGGAGACGGCAGCGGCTAAAGAGAAATATACACAGGGACTAAACTTCTGGGCCGTTTATATTCCACTGTTTAACTCCCACCTTTCTCTCCAGTTCAGCTTTACCCAAATCTAAAAGCTTCTTGACAGTGTAATGCCTCATTTGACAGCTAAGGCCTACACAACTGATCCTAACCTTTTTGTCACTTATTTGCTTCGTTATCGTCACTTTATCTTGGCCTTCTTTCCGTGGCTTTTCAGGTTTTTTTGTTCGTTTTCGGGCGTTTCTTTCATTAGTCTTCGTCCTCTTTTTCGTCGCTATTTTCGCGTCGCTTTGAGATTTGGGTAAAGCCGTCATCTCCACTTCGCGGTCTCCGTTTCAGACTCATTTTCAAGTATCTAATCCCTGCCTAATTTACTGAGCTTTGAACCAAAAAGACGAGACTAAATGTTTATTTTTACAGGTTGTTTGACTCGTAGCTCGGTCAAAAACGTAACCAGATCCAGAATCCCCACAGAACCAACCTTTTGTAACTAATGTACCAACAACATAGACTCCGTAATCCTCCTCACGTCCTGGTGCTAATGGGACATGGGCACACTTCTCCGAGAGCTAAGTGTCTCCTTCCTTCCTTCGCCTGAGCTCCTGAGGCGTTCCCGGTCATTAACGCCGCCATTCAGAGAAGCTCAAAGCTCCATGCAGTGGGATTCATCTGAGCTGGCCCCGACTCCTCAACTCCGAAATGAGCCTTTTCCCACCCGGGTATCGTTCCATTTGAGTCCCGATACCAGTGCTCTAACGATACTTGCTTTTCGATACCGATACCTGAACGATACCGATACTAAAATCTTTGTCATTGAGAACAAGAAAACGGAACAAGAATCGGGTTCAGATCCAATGTCAAGAAATGGGGGGGGGGAAAACTGGGAGAAAGTGGCAAAAATAAGAAAAAAATGTGGGAATAAATTGGGAAAACGAGAAAAAATATTGTGGGGGGGAAAATGGGGCCGAGTCGGTCTGTGTTTTTGGACTGACAGTCAAAGTTTTCTGCTCTAGTCCCGTTGCGTACTCGCCTCCTCGTCGCTTCTGTAAACCCATGAATCCGTTTCACCTTACGTCTTGTTCTATCATCTAGCGCTAGCGTCACAGCGCCACACGCAGGCCTGGCGGGTGAATCACACCGTTCTCAGAAACCCACATTTACTGATTTAAGGGACTGCAGATGGAAATTAGCATTGTGCTAAATCTGGGGCAGCCATCTTTTTAATGTACCTGTCCGTTGTCCTTTTAAATAAATAACTAACTAACAAGAAGAACATATGTGGACAATTAGCGAGTTGGCTAGTCCGGGAGACTTTTCAGGGTCCGTTAGCATTAGCCTGCTCGAATTTATTAACCCTATAGCCGTTAGCATTTCGCCTCAAACATAGCAAACGGGAAGTTAATTTCAGGTCACTCTATTGACGTTAGGGTTTCCTGAGTGGAGTTTATGTGCTTTTACTGGTTCAGTATTTGTTTAGGCCTTGCTTTGACAAATAATTGCTGGAAAACAATTTGCTTTTCTGCAAATTGAATAGTAAAGTCAGGAGAAAAAGTCCAGACAAAAAATCACATTTAAACGTAGATATATCAGTTTTCTAACTTTTGCTGTAGATTCTGACATAAATATGAGAGTTCATTAAAGTTGAGGCCTATATATATTTCCGTTGGCCAAACATTAATAACTCGACCATTACAAACATTTGAACGGAGGGGATTTTGGATATGTTGAATATTTTTTAATAAGCTATTCATTTTGCATTGTTTTTTGGGGGTCCAAGTGGAAATGTGGTTCCAACAGTGAGAGGAAAAATGCTTCTTGATAATGAGCAAAATGTGGGGCATCCAAGTGCAACGTTTACGTCGGCCATTGTCCCGAGAGGCCGCGTAAAACCAACTCGCCTCCAGGACGACTTTTACTTTTTCGGGCCACACAAACAAACATTTCTTAAAGTCGTTCCCAGCCCTTCTCTCCGTTTATATCCACCAAACTTTCCAAAGCCACAAACGTCGCTCAGCAGTTTGACGGATGACTGGATGGAGGCGGGAAATGCCCGTCAAACATCCCGGAAAGATTAAAGAACCGTGAACCCTGAGACCACCGCGAGTCCCCGGGGGTCCCGTGCAGAGGACGCAGGGGCGGAGGCTTCGGGACAGGTCTGAAGAGGGAACGACCACAGGAATGCTCACCCTGCGGTCGGCCACTTCAAACTGGACACACTTGTTTTGCATCTTTCGGTCGTCATGGGAACTTGAATGAGGACTATATATTTCTTAGTGGGGGGTCTGGGAAGGTCCTCCCCCAATACATTTTTAATTGAACGGATCTGATGCTTTTCAGATGATGATGATCCATTATAATCCGTTTTATACCAGGACCGTTTAAGGATACCAGTATGGGATCAAAAGAAGAGTATAGGTACTAAAAGAAATACAAATTGTAAAGAATGGGGAGAAAATAGAGAAAATATTAGTAATAAAAATTGAAAAATAGGGAAAATGGGGCAAACATTCAGGAAAAAAATTGGGAAAAAAATTGAGGGAAAAATTATTTATTTGAGCTGAAATCAGTGTTAATTTTGACGACATATTTTAATTTAGTTTTAGTCTTTTAACGAAAATGTAATTGAATTTTAGTCGAGATTTAGTCAAAAAAATATCTTCAATTTTAGTCGAGTTTTAGTCGACTAAAATTGCAAGTCAATTTAGTCGACTAAATTTAAGACACATTTAGTCGACTTTGTATTAATAATATTAATTATAATCATATTTAATCGAGGTCCTCTGCTTCATGGAGCTGCTCCTCATGAACAAAGCTCAGAGCTGTTCCTTTGGCAGAGAATTTACATGATATGAGGCTCTTTCAGACGGTCAATAGAAGTTTGGATGATTTTAGTCTCTCCTTTCCATTTTTAATTAGTCTCATTTTAGTCGACTAAAATATCTGGACATTTTAGTCATAGTTTTAGTCGCATGAAAATCTTTTAATTTAGTTTTAGTCCAATTTTAGTCGTAAAAAAAATCACTTTGACTAAAATTAAGACTCAATATTTTAGTCGACGAAATTAACCCTGGCTGAAATAACCAGTGTTGGGAATAATGCTGTTTAAGTATAACGTCTTGGTAATGGAGTAATGTAATGAATTATTCTCCCCATCGTTACGACACCGAGTCAGTGACTATGGCAACGTCGACAAGCCAGGGCAATTCACAGCGCGGCATTATCCAGTGTCCCCGGCCTCTCCGGGACAGGGACAGAACCTATCGCGAAAAACAGATTCTTAATCTCAGCGGGACTATCCTGGTTAAATAAAGGCCAATAAATAAATAATAGTGTTGGAACTCGCTCTGCTCTCCACTCCAGAGAACACTACAGGCCGCTAACTTTCTGTCGGGCATCTGAACTTATATTTGCTGATGATTGTTTTATGTTTTGCCTGATGAGTGATCCAGATATGCCGTCTGTATCGATAAGATCCCAAATCCCCTCGGAGCAAATAGGATAATATAATTAAACCTGGCTCTCATCCACCCATTCGTCGCTGAAAATAAAGGCAATTGGGGAAAATATGCAGAAAATATCCCATTTTCACAGGAAAACATGAAATGACAGAAAACTTGCAATACATTTTTTCCTCATATTTATATCAGTAATGTTCGGCAAAAGTTTCAAATGGATATCTCTAAATTTATTTTTTTCCCCCATTCACCTGCAGCATCTCGTCTAAAGGGTTTCCTACAGCAAATGCTTCAGTACCTAAGTAATCATTTGACTGAGCAACTTTAATTGAGTCATTTTTATTAAAACCCCAACCCGAGTCCGTTTCTCTGCCGCCGGTTTCGCCTTGACCCCCCCCGCCCCTCCATCGAAAAGCTAACGGGGATTTGCTTAGGCCCATGGGAGGAGAGGGAGGGGAGATAGAGCGAGCGGAGAGGAGGTATGCGGGCAATGTTTTCGGGATTGCCAAAGCGTTTTACGACTTCCCGGCTCCTGACCTGCGGAGAAATAATTGGACAAATGAGGTACGGCTGGAGTGGGCATTGTTACGCACCCGAGCTAAGTGGCACTGGGTCTTTTCCGCTTTTGAAAGGGCCTCTTGAAAAGAAAAAAGAGAAAAACGGTAGAATTCGTCGTAATCAGTGGGTTAAGGCGAGACGCTGCAGGTGAACGGGGAAACTTTTTAAATGTAGAGAAATCCATTGGAGACTTTTGCTGTAGATTACTGACAAAACTATAAAAAGAAAATGTATTAGTAGTTTTCTGCTACTTTAAATCAGGCTAGAAATTAGTTAAAAAAAAAAAATCTATGGAGGAACATTGAATCAGTGAATATACGATGCAATGTCCTATACAAATTAAGCATTTCTCCAAAGTAAAAAGTCAGTTTGTCCATGTTGTTGGTCATGTTAGCCTTGCAGTGTACACTCCCGAGCAGTAGGTGGCGCTGTGCAGATGTAAAGTCAAATGCCACGGGAATTCGCCGTGAATTCAGGCGCAGTTTTCATGTTTTTTTGAAGCTGCAAAGTCATTTTTTTCACACGGTGGTCAATGCTAGTTTTCTCCCTTAAAGGAGCCATACTTGATTTCTTTGTGTGAGTATGTTGTTAAAGTTAGGGGTAGGGTGTTGTGCATGGTCAACCCAAATGGTCCCTATATAACGAAAAGGGGTTCACCGAAAGATGGCCGTGACGGTAAAAATATCCATTCCGTCACATTTTGACTGAAAAGGTTCAAAATGAGGTACAGTGATTACCCAACGCGATGTCAGAGTTACTTCCTTATCACATTGTACTTTCCACATGAAGTACAATGTGCTGTGTAACAATGTGTAATACAAGGGCGTAACTTCCTTAAGGTCTGGTGTGGACATGTCCCCACCAACTTCGGCCCGGCAGGGACCGTCCCCAACAATATTTCACAACTTTTTCCATCTGAGCGTTTACATACGATGTCTGTCGTTTAATTTGATCAAAAGGTTTTACTCAAAAACTTTCAGAAAATAGTTCTAATGCTCTTTCCATGACTTGGTTTTATTGAGAAGTCAAGCGCGGGAGGAGAGCGGTGAGTTCCTTCCATCGACTGTGAGCGCAGCAGTGAGGGGAGGAGAGACACTCACGTATCAACAAAGATATATTAAAGTCAATCCTTAGAAATATGCCAGGATTGTTAGCATTATTAACGCTTTTATTTCAGCAAAAAGCTTTTTCTCCACGTCACCACCAACATGGACACCAAACCTGCGCCCTTGGTGTAATAACTTGTACCTACGAGTTACATACACACTGGAATAATGTGTATTAGTATATATTAGTATGGTGATAGATAATGTAAAAAGACCTTATGTACCTCCAAAGTACTAATACTCATTATTCCATGGTGTATGTACTGCATGTTATTACAGATTGTTACAGAGCAGATTACATTGTACTAAAGTTAGTTGGGTACCATGTATCAAAGTGTATAATAAAGCGTAACCTTGCTTTGCAAAGCCGGCTTCCCCTCGTGCATTCACTCAATATTGATAATTGATGAGGAGGGTCCTCGAGATGACACTATAATCCAAATATGGTATTTTCCTTTGTGGGAGACTTCGAAAGACCGGAGAAATGTGGTGTGCATGCGCTAATATTACAAAACTTTGTAATATTAAAAATATTTCTTAAAATTAGGTTTTCGTTCCATTCTCAGATTTTCCAGTCTGAGACTTATATTGACAGAATGACAGAAAACCTTTTCTTATATTTATACCAGTTCAGCAAAAGTTTCAAATGAATATCTCTACCTTTAATGGTTTCACTTGCAGCGTCTCACCTTAAATGAGTCGATTGTTAGCGCTTGAATAATCATAATAAGTACAAGTAGTAAAATGAAGTACTATGTTTTGTAATAAAGGCCCGACTATTTGTATCGCTGTAACCGGATCGACCCGCGCCGTCGCGCCGGAGCCTGGCTTATTTTACTGCGCCCATAAAAGCCGCGGCGCAATGACACACGCCGTTAAATGCCAGCGCGAAGCGGCGGCGGGACCGAGACGCCTGCCCCGTTTTAGCCCGAGCGAGGGCAGTTCAGGGGCAGTAAAATAAAAAAGAGCCCGCTAACGCAAAACACAAACGCTGGCGCTCGCTCGGTGGACAATCAGCGCGTTGACCTCATGCTAAACGACACGGCGCAAAACGAGCGCTAGTTTAATGGCGGCTCGGCTACTCGAAAATATGCACTTTCATCGCTTATCCAGGGGTGGATAAAGTATAAAGTACACATTTGAGATACTTTATTTAGGTATATGTACTTTCTACTCCACTACATTTTTTGGTCCAGACCTGGTTCAATCCAGGTTTGAAAATGTATAAAATACAAAAAAATACTGATGAAATTCTTAAACAGACAATGCTAACCAGGAAGTAAACCCTAACTTAATGCTACATATGCTAACGTTAGCAACAAGTGCTGTTTTTCTCTTCCACTGAACAATTTGCTGAGAAAAACATCCATAAGGAGCAGATTTTGGCTTGACTTTATTGGCGTGTGATAAATATGTTTATGGTCCGACAGAAAATGGCAAAAAAAGAGTGAACAGTTGCGATTACCATGCGAGGGTTTCTTCCCCTCTGCTAGACCACGCCCCCTTGTTGCCATCTGTCTCTGTGTGAATCAATATTTTTTATTTTGGCCATGTTTGTGATCCTTATTGGACACTGACAGGAAGTGACATGGGTAGAGGCAAAGATTTTAAACTGTTGCCGTGCCGACCATGTTATGTCAATGGGAAATGAGTCAAACTGCTCTGAAACTTTACCTCTATCTATGGCACTTCCTATCAGTAGCTTAAAAAATCGATAACTTTTTGCCACTTCACCGAAATACAACAGATTCAACAGTTCATCTAATTTAGTCATATTTACAAATACTTCAGCACTTTGACAGAGCAACTTTTACTTTTATTGGAGTGATATTTGTCCTTTTCCTCAAGTAATAAAATCAGGTACAGAGGCCTATACCATCATGACACTCGTACGTATTGCATGCCTCGTTTTACACACGCTATAAAGCTATAAAGTCGCCATCTTCAACGCTCGCGCTGGTGAATGGACTGAACGGCCCCGTCCCGTCGGCGTTAATCAGTTCTTAGCTGCGAGGTATGCGGCTCCGGGACTTACATGCTTTGTTTTGCTTTAGCGCCGCTGTGTGAGGAACTGCAGCCCACGCTTCAGCGCCGACAGTGAATCTGAGGTACGTGTTTGAGCCGAGATAATGTGACCGAACCTCTGACCCGTCTTCCTTTGTGCTTCCGACGCATACATTTGACTTGGATAAATAAATATAAAAAAACAAAACAAGTTATGAGCTTTCTTGTTTCATGTAATGGAGTATTGTATTGCTAGTCGGGGAGCACGGACCAGTTTTGAATGTTGCTATGGGCTCTACGCCAATGACACGTGACTTCCAGGTGGATCCAGAGTCCGTGCTTCCGTTTCCTGTCTCCGTTATTTCCCTATAAGATCTTGTCTGAAAAAATATATAGTTCAAGTAGTTTGAGAGAGGACTTTTTATCCCGGCGCTAACAGCTAGCATAAAAAAATAAAAAAATTCAACGTCTAAAAAGTATTTATACTAAAGACAGGCATACATTTTCTCCAGTTCAGTTTTGCCCAAATCTCAAAGGCCAGGGTAACGCCTCATTTGAAAGCTAAGACCTACAAAACTGATCTAAATGGATCTTTACATCCTTACATTTACGTGGATGTAAATGTAAGGATGTAAATTCTTGACCGCGGGAAACGTCTGTGTTTTTTGAGGTAGGACTTTTTTTTTATCTGGGCGCTAACAGCTAGCATAAAAAAAAAACACCACCACAAAAAATAAACGTCTAAAAAGTATTTATACTAAAGACAGGCAGATTATATTTTGAGCGGGCTCGTTTAAAATCGTGTGTCGCTATTTTCATTTTTAATCCGTGTTAGCCGTTAGCTTTAAGACAAAAACACTTACTGTGATGAGCGCGGAAGTTTCCTCTAGTGAATTTTTTTGCCCGGTCTGAAAGGACTTCCTCACCGTGAAGGCTTTGTGTAGGGACTGTGAGACATTGTCCTTGATGGCCCTCGATCTAGACCCAGGAGCCAGACCAGACCAGACTTTTACTTTTTTAGATCAATTATTACCTCTTTGTTATTTATCCCACTTTGAATAACCACTTGGACATTTTCTCCAGTTCAGTTTTGCCCAAATCTCAAAGGTCACAGCCCATTGGCCAGGTTAACGCCTCATTTGAAAGCTAAGACCTACAAAACTGATCTAAATGGATTTTTTTCCTTGCGTTGTTGTTGTTGTCATTGGATTTTTGCCCCCCTTTTAATAGCTTTTTTGTCACTTTTTCATTTTTTACTCGCGTTTTCGACCCATTTTTTGTCACTTTTTCATATTTTTGGCGTTTTTGTTGTTTTGCATTATTAATTGCATTTTGCCACTTTTTTGTAATTTTTTTTATTCGATTTTTTTTGCCACTTTTTCATGGCTTTTTTGTCACTTTTTTGTTGCGTTTTCATCCTCCTTTCCTTTTTCAAGAAGCTTTTACATTCGGGTAACGCCAAACTGGAGCAAATGTGCTCAGTTAAGGCGGGGTTATGGGGTTAATACATGTTTCCAATATTTTTCTTGTACTTGTGAGATCATTTGCATTTCGGCCAATTTTTTATTTTTTTTCCCTAAGCATATTTCATTTTTGTAATAAAAATGTTTGATATTCTGCAAGTTATAGTTTCCACATACAGAAATGAGAGCTTGGGCACGTCTGCTTGCCACTATAACGGTCTGTGTCAGTAATTGTTATTTAGCTTATTAAGTTGGCCAGGTTAACGCCTCATTTGAAAGCTAAGTCCTACAAAACTGATCTAAATGGATTTGTCATTGTGTTGTCATTGGATTTTTGTCACTTTTTCATTTTTTACTCTTTATTGCGTTTTCGACCCATTTTTGTCACCTTTTCTTATTTTTGGGCGTTTTTGATGTGGTTTTGTTGCATTATTGATAGCATTTTGCCACTTTTTTGTAATTTTTTTTTATTCGATTTTTTTTTTTTTTTGCCACTTTTTTATGGCTTTGTTGTCACTTTTTTGTTGCGTTTTCATCCTCCTTTCCTTTTTCAAGAAGCTTTTCCATTTTGGGTCAAACTGGGGAAAATGTGCTCAGTTAAAGCGGGATTATGGGTTAATGAATGTTTCCAATATTTTTCTTGTACTTGTGAGATCATTTGCATTTTGGCCATTTCTTTTTTTTTTTTTTTTTAAAGCATATTTCATGTTTGTAATAATAATGTTTTGATATTCTGCAAGTTATAGTTTCCACATACAGAAATGACAGCTTGGGCACATCTGCTTGCCACTATAACGGTCTGTGTCAGTAATTATTATTTAGCTTATTAACTCATGCACCTGCTCGGTCGTCGTGTTGTTATTATAGAGGACACGCATAACGGAATCTTGACTAATATGAAAAATATACAAAAAAAAAAAGATGCCGATTTGGACGTAATCTCGCGGATGGAACACTCCAAATCCCATGAAGCCTCGATGCTGGTTTTGTAAGGTGTTTGATAACGCGTTGCGGTGATGCCTTCACTGACCGTCGGCCCACCGCTGTAGCAGCTGCGGCTAGTCGAGACCGCACCACTTCGCGCTTCGGGGGTGACCGTTGTTGTCCAGCTTTACAAAGACGCAAAAGGTAGGCTGTAAATTAAACACTTGCGTATACTTACGAAGTATATCACACGTTGGAAGCATTTGGGGTAAACCTTGCTCCCTTTTTTTTCCAAAACTAGCGGTGATAGTGTGACGGGAGTATCGCGAAGACCCCCATTGTTTCCACAGCGAAGCGGTTCCCCACGCTGTGCATGTGGGATATTTCCGGAAAGCTTCATAGCGGGGCTGAATACTTTTCATTTTTAGGGGCCTAAATAATGTTTTAATCCACTCCCCGAACATTCACCGGCCGTGTTTGGGTGGTGTCCCCCACGACATGGGGAAAGCACAAGTCGAAGGTTTGTTTTTACAGCCTACTCATATGACTCACAGGTTGCTCACGTAATTATGACCAAAACCCGGCGTCTCGTAATAAACCCTAACGATGATCTACGGCTTTGATCCCTTTGAATCTGCTCTTGGAAATCGATTATTAGTTTTGTATTTGATTGTTTATAATATTTGAGTAACGGCCACCGTAGGAAGTCAGGTTTCCTGCTTGTTAGGCTGTACCTGTGTAGATAAACCGTGAAAATTGTGATTCCCAGTTTAAAACATGGCGCCGTTATTATTTTGTAATCCTGTGAGTCAATTTTACGCGTGGTGATATAATTTAAAACGCTTCATAACTTGGGATTTTGATCCTTTTGCAAAAAAAAAAAAAATATCCCTAAATGTGGACGAACTTTTAAGAAATTATGATTTTGACTTCACAACATGGCCAGATTTTAGCCTCGATACTTGGATTTTTTTTTTTAAATATTTTGGTTGTGTCATCATCGAGCATGACGCCGGTGGTAGGTGTAACCTCGTACACCCGAGTGCATTGGTACATGAATACGGCACTACGGTGTTGCGTCACAAATGAGGCAGAGGTGACTAGAGTTGGGGAAATTCCACCGTTTTTTTTAAGAGGTAAGGGCTCTGTTTTATGTTTTTTTATTTTACCTTGTTTTTTTGTTTTTGTTTTACCCCCCTGGCATAAGTGTTTGTAACGCTATTAATACTGTTAAAAAAATTAAAAAAAAGTTACGACAGTTACCATGGAGACGCGCCATCTTTGCAGCTGTTGGCATACATTTCCATTTACTAGCATTAGCTAAAAAGTGGAGAAAAAAAGCTGTGGAACAACTGTTAGCCGCTGAGTCAAGCTAGTAAATACATCTAACTCACGGTGGTGTCCAAGGCTGTGTCCGAATGTCCACCCTAGTCCCTAACCCCTCATTCCCTACATAGGCCCGCACTATATAGTAGACTATATAGTCACTGATTCTGTGGCTATTCGGACAGAAGCCACTACTTTTTGCGGCGTGCAGATTTTTTTTTATTTTATTTATTTATTGTTACAAACGTTTTTTTTAATGAAACAGAAGGACAGTTTTGGCACTTTTACAGGCGTTATATTTGACATTTAAATAAAATTAAAACTATCATATACAAAAAAAAAAATCACTCCAGCGTTAGCTCAAAGACGTGCAGAAAGTGGGTCAGAGCCCGGTGTCCGAAGCTCCAGCAGAATGAGTGACTACATCTGATAAAAGTCGCTAAACTCCGGAAAAAAAATATTTTTGCGATAAAGATCAACAAAACTAATGAAACAGGAACTCATTATGGATAAATACGAGTCAGATATATTTAACATGGATTTTACATGAATGGCTTGGATTATTTGAGGGGAAGCTATCGGTCATTTAACAGCTCGAGCTAAAGGTTAGTAGCTAACGCTAGCATTTTTCACCGTAACCGTTTATATATTTATATTTAAGTCATTTATTCATGATAAATGCGCAACACACGATTGAAACAGCTGATTTCATTCTGTCGTGTTGTTTAGTTCAAAGACCTGTTGCTGTCGGGCGTTCTTCTCCGACTCCCGCAATGCATTGTGGGCTATATTGACCCGTTTAGTGACCACCGCTGCTGCTCACTACTTTTCAGAATGCATTGTGGGAAATTTTGAGAGCACTACTTTTTTCTCTCTGGACATTTGGACACCCCTACAACATGGCGTGACCACTATATAGTCACTATATAGGGAAAAGTGTGGACATTCGGACACAGCCCAAAGTGTTTTAATGTGAACAATAACTCCCGTATTTTAACTTTTAAAATCTCCATTAGTTTACAATTGCCGCTAATCCCATAATGCCCGAACTCTATACAACGCTCTCGCTTCATTGAAAACAATGGGAGATCTGTGGTTGTTTGAGAGGATTTATTAAGGTGAATAATTGGCGGATTGTGATAATGTGATTTGATTACCACGGTAACCTGCCTATTGGTCTCGATTAATGTTTGTACAAACTGCAGAGAGGTCGCCTCGTACGCGTCGCTAATCCATCGTGACCTTGCGTTGAATTTCACGCGTTTATATTTACAAGATTACGTAATCAGTTTACAAGATTGAAGCTGTAGTTCCGACAAGATGGTTGTTTGTTAACAGGGAAATGGTTTAGTCCTGTCCGATTTTGGCGGCCATTGCCTTCTGCGATCGGCACTTACGTTTTTCACATTCACTGCTTTGATTTTTGATGATGGGTGGGATCGTGTAATGTTCCAAGTCACGATCTTTCATGTTTGAAGAGCCATAAATAAAACACTTTAATGCCATTGTGCAAAAGATGGCTAGCCTAACTCCCGTACACAACGGAGTAGCGCCAGAGTGAACTGGGACGGCCTCCAGCAGGCGAGGCTTATATATATATATATATATATATATATATATATATATATATATATACCTCAATTTACACAATTCATCTCAACGGATCTTTATCCCTGCGTTTTTCCCCCCATTGCTTTTTGTTGTGTTTTCGTCATATTTTCGTACATTTTTTTCACTTTTATTTATTTTTTACACATTTTTGTCAATTTTTTTGTAACTTTTTTGTCAAACTTTTGTCAATTTTTTTGTCACTTTCTGGTCACATTTTCATCATTTGTTTGTAAAATTTTTATCACATTTTTTGTCGATTTTTCATCACTTTTTCATCCCATTTTTATCTCTTTTGACACTTTTTTTTTCCAAGACGCTTTTAGATTTGGGTAAATCCAAAATGGAGAAAATGTTGCTCAGTTCAGGTGGGGGTTAAGAGGTTAATGTAGTTTCACAGTACTGACGAGGTCATTGTAAAAAGAAAAGTTGACATTTCCTGCTGCACAACATTGTAAGCTGACATACTAATGGCCCATTGGTACAGCATTAGTGCAGGGCAACAGTATCACGTCCTGAGCCCATGACGAATCAATAACAAGCATTAAACCGTGGGGAAACTAAACAAATTATTACCAAGATCCTGAATATTCCTGTACCATGTTCCTGTCGAGCGAAGTTGAGATGTTGGTCATGAAGCCAAACAATATCCTGTCCCGGTGCAGTAATAAAAACGGTTTGAACAGGATGACCGTCTAATATAAAGATTATTTTGGGGGCCGTAGCCTTGAGACTTGCCGAGAGCTGCAGCTCACAGATAAAACACACCCACCCACGACCCTGAGCGAGATAAGTTACTTAAACCAAACGGTTTGGAAACAAAAGTCCACTTGTACCGCACGGTTCCCGCTGAGAACATGTAAGTGGACGCCTGATTTTGTGGACTTGGAGCCGATCGGTTTGTTTACGATTCTGTAGATGTTTCCAAATCTTCTCTCTCACTTTACGTGTGTGTTGTCGGTCGCCCGCTGTGAGTAAGTCGTTTCCATTGTTTTTAGATCGTGTGAACTTTCTGACAGCGATGACGGGATCTGGGTAAAGCCTTTTTAATTGGAGTTGTTGGAAATGTAGCGACGCAGGAAGGATGTGCCGGGTGAAAGTGCGCGAAGAGCCGCTTTACGCTTTGGGAGGCTTGGCGGTGCCGGCCACGTGAAGCACAATGAGCTTTAGGCTGCGCTGATCCAACCACAAGCGACCTCGCTCGCTCCTTGTGCAGCTGAGGTTTTTGTGTGGTTTCTGTTCCACATTGTTGTTCTGGATACTTTTGTTCGTCTTTGCCGTGTTTTTGTGGAGGTTTGGTGGATTTGTTTACTTTGAGAGTCTAAAATGGTCCTGAAGAAAGCAGCTTTTTAAAGGTAAACAAAATGCTAGCTTATCAGCTAAACCCATTTGAGACCTGCACATTTCTTCTTCTGAGACACTGAAGAGGCACCAAGAGCCCCCCCTGCAGCACAGAGGAGGCGTCACAAGAGGAGCTACAGGAAACAAGGAAGGACAAACGAGAGATGGTGAAAGACTGTTGTGAAGCGGAGGGAGGAAGAGGAAGGAGGACGTGGAGCTGACCAGTGCAGGACACCACGCTCTGAAACTGGGACAAACCCAGGAGGCGCGGCACCATTTCAGAGGATCAGAGGAGACAGAGGGCAGACAGCCAGGTTTCTTCCGAGTGCTACAGTTTCCCCGACCTCCAAGGTCATGCGGGTCAGGTTGACACAGTGGCAGCTCAGGACTAACACCTGAACACTATTTCGTTGTACGCTTGTACAAAGACAATAAAGCACTTACTTTCACACTTCGTTTCCAATGTAAAGAGAGTGTGGGCTCTGTTTGGTGATTACTTCGGGGCTGTTGTTTTCCACTGAGGGCCGAGTACTCGGTTTACTCGAGCACAAGTTAACTGGGCACAACTGAATCAGTCACTCAGTCCTCGCAGTTTCAATCTCAACTTTCCCCAGATTCGTTTTTACTTTTTAATGAGTCAAATCATTTCAAAGTAGTTCTTAAGTAATTGGAGAAAGTTGAGATGTTTCTCTTCTTTGTTTTCCCTCTTAACTGTTTCAAATATATGGGCAGTTCCGGATATGCCGTCTGTATAGATAATTACATAAAAAAACGCTAACATGATGCTTCATGTTAGTATCATGCTACATGCTAATGCTAGCTAACGCTGGCTACGACTGCCGTTTTTATAATTTTTTTTTGCTAATGCTATGCTAATCTACAATATCAAGAAACCAACAAAAAAGATAATAAAATCTCAAATACTGAGCCGTTCATCTTTGTCACGCAAACCCCCGTCAGATAAAAGCTCTTCTCGCATCACCTGATGAAGCGATAACGCGGCGTTCCACAGCACAGGTTCAAACTGTCCTCTCTCTCCTTCAGGGGCGTGTTTGTTTCGCTGCCAGAGTCCATGATGGTGGACCAGCCGCCTCCAGAGCCGGGTCACATGATCCCGGCCAAGGATTCGCCGCGGGCCAACGGGAGCCCGCCCAACGAGAAGGACGACACCTCCTCCTCCAGCGACCTGGAGCTGCTGGCCCGGGGGCAGTGGGCGAGCAAAGCGGAGTTCCTGCTGGCCGTGGCGGGTCAGATCATCGGCCTGGGGAACGTGTGGAGGTTCCCCTATCTCTGCTACAAGAACGGAGGAGGTGCGTGCGGAGTTTAAACAGAGACACAACGGTTTAGTGCTCGTTTTAAACGGTCATTTGTTCTGCGCAAAATCAACTACATAGCTTTGAGCTATGCGGCTAGCAACATCATGAGCATGCTAACGCTAACGGCAGCTAATCAAGGCCGGGTCAGAAACCATGATAGAAATACCTAAAGCAGCCTTGGGGGGAACAGTATAATAAAAGACGAGATAATATGAGTATTATTATAATTTTTTTTAAATGGGGGAAATACAAAAATGGGGGGGAAAATAGGGAGAACTAGGGTATAGTGTTATTAGGGTAAATTGGGGGAAAACTTCGGGGGCAAATAAGAAAAGCTTTAAGGAGAAAAAGAGGGAAATATTAAAAATAAATACATACACGAGAAAAAAATTTATTTAAAAAAAAAGAAAAGAAAAAGAAAAGTAAAAATTTTTTTAAAAAATAAAATAAATAGGGAACACATGAGGGGAAATGTGGGAACCATTTTCCTCTGGCCTTTGTCTCTCACGACGATCTTCGTGCGGTTTGCAAAAATATCGCTTCATCATCATTGTCAAGAAAGTCCCTAAAGATAATGAGATAATCATTTTTGTCAATCTCGCCCTGCCCTATGACCGGCTCAGTCTCCTCACTCCTTTGGGTTAGTCCACTATCAGGAGTATTAGGTCCATCTTTTCCCACATACTCCTGCATGCGGCGTTTAACTGGGGATGGGGGGAGCTAGGATATCGTGACTAAAATCTGAACTCTTGCTCTCTCTGTTGACTTCAGGCGTGTTCTTTGTGCCGTACCTGCTGTTCCTGGTGCTCTGTGGAGTCCCCCTCTTCCTCTTGGAGACCTCCCTGGGACAGTTCACCAGCCTGGGGGGAGTCAGCGCCTGGAGGTCCATCTGCCCCCTGTTCGGAGGTACTTCTCACTCAATCCAAATATGGTCATTTCCTTTCTGGGAGACAGCCGTGGGCATTGCCGTGGCTAAAGACGGGAGAAAATGCGCCCAAACAATGCAAAACTTCAGGCCCTTTCTCTCAAAAGCGTTCTCCGAGCGTTACAGTCTTGTACTAAACAATATTTTGAAGGTTTGTTTCAAGATTTTTTAATATCTAATCCCTAGCCTGATTTCTTGAGCTTTGAACTGCAAAAGAGGAGGCATTTTTTAATCCATACATTTTACCGAATGAATACAATTTAAATATAAGTGAACAGATATTTTCACGATTGAAAAATACTTGATAAATGTACAAACAAATCTGAGCCTTTGCTGTGAGCGGCTCCTAAAGACATGGCTGTAACTTCACCGAAACGTCTCCAGCTCGTCTCCATGGAGATGTTGACTTGACTGGAAACAGTATTGTCCAATATGTTATGCAGTGTGCCTTTAAAAAAATAAACACAAAGAATTGTTGTCCAAAAAAGGTTTGTAACTAATATATATATATATATATATATATAAAATAAAACAATGAATTTAAACCTGGCCTATTATTTACATTTTGTCGCTGGAAATATTACCAATTTTGGCTATTTTTTTTATGTATAAAATTCCTTATTTTTATATGAAAACATGAAATGACTAAAAACTCGCAATAAATGTTTTCCTCATATTTACATCAGTAACAAAAGTGCACAGGTTTCTTTCTTTCTTCTTCAGGTTTGAAGAAGCTACACGTTTGTGGTCAGAGCCGGTTTTTCCTTTACGCAAACTATGCCAGGTGCGTAGCGGCATCTCCGTCAAACTGCCATGTTGTTTTAATGATTTAATCAACGCGTTGTCATGGGAACGGGCTCTGACGGCTCTCACTCACTCTCCACCTACTTCGCCACAGATAACACTGAAACGCAGCAGTCGCTGAAGTGGATGAGCAGGACAGACCGAGTGCTTCTCCCGTGTCCCGGGCGCTGCTCTCGTGTTTTATCTGCACGGACTCGGGGCGGCATCGCCACACACTCATTTAAACTCTTCTTCTCATGTCTAGAGGAGGATCAGGACAGTAGTCTGGTCAAAGAGGAGTCGAATGCATACGGTTCTCATGAGCACAGTTACTTACAGTAACTCTGGTTCTCTGAATGTGCGAATTGGGCTACACAGTCTAATTCTCGGCGGTGAGACAGAAATAACAGATTTCAGTTAGTTTTAAATCAGCGGTTCCCAAACTGTGGGTCAGGGACCAGAGGTGAGAGAATGTGACCATTTACCATTTAGTCCTGAATCCCAGTCTGACAGTGGCTTAGTGGTTAGTGGTTCTCACACAGAGGGGCAGGGTCTGTATTGAGCTAATTAGTTCCACTTCTGCCCTGCACTACTGCACAGTGGAACTGTTTTTGACCGTACTGTAGGGCCCCCCCCGTGTGGATTTTTGCTTAGGGCCCCAGAAGGGCCAGCACCGGCTCCGTTTGTGGTGAAATGTTATTTTCTGCTCTTCTGCTGCGGTTTCTCTGTGTCCGCTCTGTCCTCCGTTCTTCACATTGAGTCATTTATGTGAACCTTTACGACGTCGCACCTCGCTCCCGATGCGCCGCGCGGGTTTCGTGAACTTTGTCGTCCATAACCCTCGGCACGAAAGCGCTTGGCACGGGTTCAACCTCTGCTCATCACGGTGACACCGCGTGCTGAAATCTCCCCAGCAGTGAGACGCGGCGCGCTGCCATTTTGTGTTTTGATTTGTCACTTTTGGTCGTTGCTTATCGCTGCTGATCCTTGTGCTCTAATATTGACTTGTGTGCGGGGCTATTGCACTTGAGATAAGCTTTGCCATCATTATTTATTCACCAAAAGGCCTTGAATCACGTTTTTGTAGCACTTTTGTGGCCTATTATGACGCTTTTAGATTTGGGTAAAGCCAAACTGAAGAAAATGTGCTCTATTCAAGTGGAGGTTAAGAGGCTAAAACTATGTGACGCCCCTAGAGGCCATAAGCGCCACTGCAGGTGTCGTAGCATGTTGCGTTTTTTTACTCATTAATCGTCCGTGAGAGTAAATAGTAAATATAGTAGCCGATATTGTAAAATGCTCAAATATCGGCCGGCCGATCTATTGGTCGACCTCTAACTTTTACCACATACATGTAAGTTAATTGAAAATACCAAAATGATGGCCTAAAACATGTTCCGCTGCAGTTTGGGCTGACATTTTTGACATTTTTTTTTTCCAGTTTGGGCCCATTCTCTTTCCTCTGTTTGATGACCTGTCTGCAGATCTTAAGAAATTAAATATGTGCTGATTTTATTTTTGCCATAACCCCTAGTTACAGCACATGTGACAGAAAGGGCAATGACTTGCTTGGAAAGGGAGGGAGATACGGACTCTCATTCATGTGTGTAGAGACGGGAAACCGGGTCTGTAGGTCGGACTATGGTTGGATTTTTGATTCTAAAAGTCCCCCCTGTCCTAAAGCTATGAGCGAACGAGCCCGAAGGTGAAACATAGCCCTGTGTTTTGGAGAAGTTGTTGACCGCTCTAATCGCCGGTGTCCATCCGCTGTTAAATGTAGCGCGGAGTTTTAAAACGAACGGAAAACACGGCGCGCTCATTCGCACAGGGGTGAAGTTGTTTCACACTGAGGTCGTGAAGTTTGAGCTTCTGTGTTTGCGAGAGCCGAGGCGGGGTCTGTGTGGCCCCGTCTCAAACGCCGGTTCCCGTTTGAAACTTTCAGAGTCGGTGATAATTAAACAGTGCCGTTCACGAATAGTTGTTTGTTTAACAGATCGTTCTCACGTTTGTGCAGTTGCTCTGATTATGTTTGTTTGTTTTGGTAACTGTGAGTAAATCTGTTGCAGTTCAGGATGTAGTGGATGTTTTGGTCCGTTGTGCGAGTTTTGCAGTTTTTATGAATTGACTTCCTAGTTGTTCCCTCCACTCGGTTAGAAAGGTTCAGATTGTCCTAAAGCAGAAGGAGAAGCTCAAGCTCCTGTTCCTAACTGCCAAAAGTTCCTCAAGGTCAACCTCATGACGTCGGCCTCAACGGAGGAAGGAGAACTATTTTTCCACTTTTTAGATGCAGCCCAATTTGCTCGACACACGGAAGGCAATGTTGCTCCTCTTCAATTCGTTTCCAATAGAGTTAAAATCCCCCTCCTGGAGCCGCCCCCTTAACGTGGGGGAGGGGTTTGAGCCTGAATGATCCTGGAGCTCTGTTGTCGGGGGCTTCGTGCCCCTGGTAGGGTCTCCCAGGGCAAACGGGTCCTAGGTGACGGGTCAGACAAAGAACTGTTCAGAAGCCCCTTATGAGAGACCAACAGGCCCGGTTAGAACCATGAGGCCGTCCTTCTGTGGACCCACCACCTGCAGGGGGCGCCATAGGGGCTGGTGCAGCTCCAACAACTGCCCCCACGACCCGGCAGCGAGGATTTAATTGACTAAATAACGTTCAAAGAGCAGTGAGCAGCCAACGTAGGCCAGCACTGGGACCCGTCTTCAGATGTGGAACCAGGCTAACGGTCAGAAACCGGAGTACCTACTCAGACACGGGGGAGAGCATTTTAAACTCCACACAGAAAGGCACCGCCGTCACTTTATTCCTGCCATTTTCCCCGTGAGCTTCTTGAGGTCGTCCCTGAAACTGTCTGTGAAGTAAAAACCATGTCTTGTGTCGACATCGTGAAGCTCATTGAGAAAACGTCATAGGTGCGAAGCGGTAATCAAAGCAAAAGGAGAAGAATCTATTTCAACTTCATTCATAAAGAAATGCCTCCAGTGAAAATCTACAATGTAAATAGTTTCAAAAGAAAGAAAACTTTTGACTGTATACCTAATATACAGCCCTGATCAAAAGTTTAACAGTTGAACATTTTTTGATCAGCCTATTTCACTTACATTTGTTTTGTCTCACTCTCATGTCTTCTTGTTGCATATCAAAGTCCTTAGATCCTTGTTAATCCAACCATGCAAAATGTGAATTTTTGTGCCATTTTTCAACTGGTCTTAAACCTTTGGGACTATAGTTGATGATTATCTCAATCCGTTAGAAACTGATTAATGGATTAGTTGTTTCAGCCGCAATCCTAAACCCAACTCTGTGTGCGTCGAGTATTTCATGTGCAACACAAGGGAAACGGAGCTTAAAAATCCGGAATAAAGTTACCTGCAGTTTTCATGTTGTTGTTGTGTTTTTAAGTCCGGCCGAGTGGACCAGACAGGGCTGCCCCTTTTCCCCGTGTGTCTTCGCGCATTAAAATAAGCCGCTTTCGCCCAGAATCATCCGCAGAATAACAACACACAGCCACTCTTCAAACCTCTTCAGCTCATCCTTTTCTCCCAAAGCTCTAAACACTTCTGTGGAGAGGCTTCCGCGGATGAATGGACGCTTTGTTTTCGTGTCTGCAGCGTCGTGTTTTGCGGAGATTTAAAGCTGCTGCATTTGCGATCTCGATCTTGATCTCTCTCTGTCCAGGTCTGGGATACGCGTCGCAGGTGATGATCCTTCACGGCTGTGTGTACTACATTATCATCCTGGCCTGGGCCCTGCTTTACCTGAGCTACAGCTTCCAGAGCGAGCTGCCCTGGTCCCACTGCAACAACTCCTGGAACACCGGTCAGTCGTCACACACGAACGATGGGTCTGTGAGGCTCAGACATTTTCCTCCCACTTTCATGGTTTGAAAAAGGGGATAATTGAGGCGCTACACTTTTAAATGTCATTACACGGCATAACATTTGACTTCAAACAGGCAGTTTGGTGGGGAAATGGGGACATTAAGCAACTTTTTTTACTCCGTAAGACATTGAAAATACAAAATGTGGTTCAAACCGCCTTCGCTTTTTACTGGAATGGACTCAGATCTTTAGAAATTAAATTAAAGTCCAGAGCCCAGTCAAAGTCTCTATAGGTAAGTGCTTTGTCATTGTACAATTGTCCTGTTCATTTGTTTTTATCTGATTTCATTCTCCTGTTGTAGCACTTTGAGGTTTCCTTGAAATATAAATACAATTTTATTATTATTATTATTATGTTGGGTTAGTCCTGAGCCTCTAGAGATTATTATCCGCATTATATCGGCCGATAGCTTATTGTAAAATACTAGGGCTAGGACGATACACTTTTGTGTACTGAAGGCCAATACTATATTGCAGTACAATATAATCTATTAAGTATTACATTTATCATTTTTCATTACAACAAACTGCAATATTTCACCATGAATTAATTTACTAAGCGCAAATTTTAAATGTCATTACAAGGCATAACATTTTACTTCAAACAGGCATTGAATATGTAATTTTTGTTTTACTCCATAAGACATTGAAAATACAAAATGTGGTTCAAACCTCCTTCGCTTTTTACTGGAATGGATTCAAATCAGCTGTATAAACGCGATATTGTTCATTTCTTTCTTTTTTTAGCCTCCTGTTTCCTCTTCGACCAGGCCAACCACACCGCCAACGGGACGGTCCTGCCCGAGAACGCCACCTCCCCCGTCATGGAGTTCTGGGAGTGAGTTCACGTCACGTCGTCCAGGTTTTGAGACGCACACAGAGTCGCTGAACGGAGTGAATGACCGATGAACCGTGGTGTTTTCAGGAGGGAGGTCCTGCACCTGTCCGATAACCTGGACAGCCTGGGCCCCGTCAGCTGGAAACTGGCCCTGTGTCTGGTGGCGGTGTGGGTCGTCTGCTACTTCTGCGTCTGGAAGGGGGTCAAGTCCACGGGGAAGGTACGAGCCGAGGGTCATTCACATCCCGGTGGTGTTTGGCGGAGGGCCGTCTGGAACTGTCGACTCGGTGCTGATTTGGGTTTGGCAGCAGCAGTGTCCCAGGGTTGAGTTCCTGTGTTTGACGACATCTGGGGTCGAAAACGGCAATACACAGGGATTACACTTATTTATAGGGCAAAGTGAAGAAACTTTAAACATAACCTAATCAAATTCCTACTGAAAACATTTGCGTTGCCAGGTCTCGGCAGCCGAATCTGCCTGAAAATGACTTGGTTTTGAGATTTAGTCGTCTGAAATCGTGATCTTTAGCTACGAATGAGTTGTATAGCTACTGTATATACAAGGCTCGAAATTTCCTTTTTTTTTCTTGGTGGTGCTTGTTCTTCTAATTCTGAAATTTAGGAGCAGAGTCAACTATGTAGGAGCATAACTAAAAAAAACAGGGGAACATTTAAACATATCATACGCTACTTCCAGCCTAGATGCATTATTTAACACATCACATCAGACCAAAGGTGTTCCTGAAACTACTCATTTACAAATCAAGCACTGCTGCATACACCTTATTCTTACATTATGCACCAGGAAGAACAACTTTTGAAGCTTACCCTTATTTATCAGCATTAATCTCTTTCCTCCTGTGTCTCCTGTGTCGTAGGTGGTGTACCTGACCGCGACCTTCCCGTACCTCATGCTGTTCGTGCTGCTGATTCGGGGAGCCACTCTTCCTGGAGCCACGCAGGGAATCCTCTACTACCTCAACCCCAACGTCACCCGGCTGGCAGACCCACAGGTACTGGAGCCTTTTTAGTTTTAATGTCTAAAACCATTGGCGCGAATATCTGGACATTATAGTCATAGTTATAGTCTCGTCAAATTGTATTTCAGTGCCATAAAAGTAAAAAAAAAAAAAAAAACTTTGCGGGAGGAGCGAAACAGCGCCCCCAATTTGACGCTGGTGGCCAAAAATAGTACTGCATCCGTACTGTCACTTCTCCATACTGTCACTTTTCCCATTGAGAATGAATGGGAAAAGTTAAGAGAGTTGGTAATAACCATATGCGGCCGCAAAAAATAAGATTTATTGATGAAAAAGGACAAGACGTGAGCCTGTGTGAGTAGAAGATGCTAAAGGGAGGGTTAGCTTAGCGTTAGCCCTACAGATTCCCATTTACATAACACTAACCACCACTTTAGCTCTTGCAAACCCACATAATAAAAGCTACAATCACCTTTTGCCCTTTCGAGCGCACTTCCTGCCCGTCCGTCCGTCAGTGTGGACCAGCTCGAGCGGTCCCTCCCCAAATGTTCTCGTTTTCAAAAGCACAGCCTCCGGGCCCCGAGTCTCCCTGGTTTTCTGCATACATTTTGAGGGGGATTTGAAGCAGAGGCGTAGGTTAACGACGGCAGCATGTTCCGCCCCGGGCCAGACTCGTCTCGACTTTTTTGGACGCGGTTCAGAAAGTTGGAAGCGTCCGGTGTATTTTTGTGCGCCGAGTGTTGTATATTGTCTTTAGTCTGGAGGGAGAGAAGGAAAGTGCGAGACGGACTTTTGCAGCTCCGGAGCAGACGGCTGATTTAGGTTTCATTTCACAATCTCTATTTCAGGGAGTCTTGTTCTCAGAGTGGACCCCGTTGTACATGTTTTTATGTCTCTTTTTTTTGTTATGTTTTTGCCCATTTTTGTGTCTCTTTTGTTGACACATCTGTGTGTTTTTTTTGTTTTGAAGCTTTTAGATATGGTTAAAGCCAAACTGAAGAAAATGTGCTCGGTTCAGGTGGGGGTTAAGAGGTTAAACATAAACATTGTTCCTCATTCCTCTGTTTGATGGAAGTTTTTTTGTTTTTGTTTGCATTTGTGGCATAAAAGACATTATTTAAAGATTATATTTACACATTTAACATATCGCTTGTCATAATTACTTACTGTATCGCAATACGTATCGGATCGGCCCCCGAGTATCGTGATGCGGATCGTGACAAAAGCCCTAGATTTGATTTAAAAATCGAGTTGTTGGGTCTAATCTAGGGCTGAACGATTAATTGCATTTGCAATTTTATCGCGATATTACACAACGCGATTTCATAATCGCAGGGCACGCGATTTGGGAAGTAAATGGAGCAACGAGATATGTCAGCAAAGTCCGCTCCGTCGCGTGCTTTTGTTTACGTCTCAGTCTAGTTAAGGTGCGCGGTAGATTGTGGATGTACAGTGAAAATATCAGCGTTTATCCTGCAGCCACCGCGAAGGAATATTGCTTTTCTCCGTTAGCATTGCGTTAGCCGCAGCGCTAATCACGCCATTCCGTCGCCGCTACTACACGCTCTGACGATCACAGAAACTCCCTCACCTCCGGAGTCTACGCCTCTGCCTCCACAGACATATATAGGTGAGTCTGTGCTGATTGTAAAACGGCTCAGTTTGTGGCTCAGTTTAGTGGCTCAGTTTAGGGGGCTTATGTTTGGGAATGTTGTGGATAAAGAACTTCTCTCAAAAGCATAATGACGTTTCATGACCATTAAGTATCCGCGGAGGCGATGTGCCTTTATTTACCTTTGCGTCTACCGCATATCCGCTCCGTAGGTCGTACAGACGCTAGATATAAACACTAAACTGCAGTATGAAAAGGGTTGGTAACTAGGATCCGAGGCAGGAGTCCGTGTCATGTCTTATTTTGCTGAGGAAATGTGCTGTTTAAGCTGAAATGTCACCAAATGGCTGCGAGTCAAAGATTACGTGTCTGTGTTTGGCACCTCATGTCCCGTCTCCTTGTGTCAGTGTTCTTTTCTTTCTTCATATTGTCCAAAGTTACATCCCAAAACCAAAATGCTGCTCTTAATTCCACTGTGTTTTGGCGTGTGCTCCATCTGGCCTCTCCGTGTCCTTCAATAACGCGCATCTGAAGCAACTACGAGTCGCAGCTCAGACAGGGATTTGATTGGCCGAAATAATAAAGTACTATTTAATAAATTAAATAGCTTATTTTGTATTAATTGGGAGTTTGATTTCCTAAAACTTTTCCAACTAGTTAAAGCAGACGTTTGTTCTTACCTTCCTGCACTTTAGTATGGGTGATGTTACTGACTGGATCAGTGAGTTATTTTTTTTAATATCTATATAATTTAGCATTTATTTATAGACTGTACTGTTAAGTTCAGAGAGTTTAAGAAGTGCAGTCCACACACATTTTGAATAGGTCAAGCAACAATTTTGTTGCAATTTTCATTTCAAATATCGTTTATTATGAAACAGGCTGATTTGTTGCGTGTGTTAGGTGAAAATTTAATCGCAATCGCAATATTGAAGGAAAAAAATCGCAATTAGATTATTTCTCCAAATCGTTCAGCCCTAGTCTAATCAATTCATATTCTCAAAAAAAAAAAGCGATTTATTTTTTGTATTTATTTATTTTATTTTATTTGTAGCTTTGAGAAACTTGGTAATACAGGCTTGTAAAGCGCAATACAAGTGTAAGGCATCATTATTACTATTAATACAGTATAAATAATTTGGATGTTTAACCATCTTTGTTGCACAGTGACTTTTCAGTTGGAGAAAGGGTTTGCCTTTGTTTATGTTGATGCACTTAATTAAATACAATAAATGTATATTTTTTTTAAATATATTTACAGGTCAAAGATATTTTGCTTTAAATGGGGGGCGGGGGGAAGAATCGAATTGAGATTTTTTATTTTTTTTAAATCGCCCAGCCCTAGATACAATACGTCTCCCGATACAGAAGGCCTGATGTGTTTTGCTTTACATGTCATTGTAAAAAAACTGCAATACTTTACCCTGAATGAATTGAATGAGAAAGTTTCCATTGCTATACATGACTTCCACAACGAGAACGATATTACGGTTATTGCTTGGTAGAAACGGCCTTGGACACCGACCCCGGAGTAATGCTCGTCTCGGATCTGTCCTGTAGGTGTGGATGGACGCCGGCACTCAGATCTTCTTCTCCTACGGCATCGGTCTGGGCAGCCTCACCGCTCTCGGCAGCTACAACAAGTTCAACAACGACTGCTACAAGTGAGGCACCTTTTTAAAGAGGGTCTTATCTCCTGCGGGGAGGGGTTAGCGCCCGCCGCTCAGACTGTAGCTCAGACTGTAGCTGCAGGAATGGAAGGAATGGAGAGGGAAAACACAGACCACACCTCGAAGAAAAGCCCTCGGTTTCCCATAGGCTCGACTCCAGAGACCGACTCGCCCACATTCACCCAACTGAGGGGAAGAAACTGTTAAAATGGCGGATCAGTAGAACATTTGACCGAGCGATACCTTCTCCCTGAGGGAAGCGTCTCAAAAACGGTGGCCTGAGGCATCATTAGCTCGATTTAAAGGGACAGGCCACCGTTTTTTTCCCACACTGAGATATGTTCTTCCCTGAGCTTAGACGAGTTGGTGCGCACCTGTCTGGTCTTTACGCGTGCGCTCAGTCACGCAAAAAAGACCAAAGATGTTGTTAGCATTTAGCCTCTCCTCCTCCTCCTCTATGTGGCCAAACGGGGGTGAAGTAAGAAGCGACCGAGCTCATCCACGTTTTCCCTTTTTAAATACGTGAGCACGATCCAAGTATAGTCACACAAAATTAAACATAAAAGGGAAATTATTTTATTACGTGGAACAGCTCGGTCGCTTCCAACTTCACCCCCGTTTGGCCCCATAGAGGAGAGGACGAGAGGCTAAATGCTAACAACAGCTTTAGCCGTTTTCCGTGACTAAAGCCCAGACAGTTACGCGTCAACTTGTCTAAGCTCAGGGAAGAACAGATCTCAGTGTGGAAAAATGGTGGCCTGTTCCTTTAAGAGTCCAGCTTTATATGTGGCCTCCAGGCACATATATAGTGCAGCTAATGGAGAGATTACCAAAACACACAGTAACACAACTGGTTGGGACACTCTCAATCACACAATAATAAAATATCAAAAGAATCTTAGTGTTTTGAGTGAACTCACGAAGAAGAGGTGCAGTCTCGCTTTGTTAGCAATGTTAGTATTATTACAGCTGAAACGATACCAGTATAGTATTGGACTTTTTTTTTTAGGGGCTGCTGGTACATTTAAATTAAAGTATCGGAAGCAGATAAATCGTATATCTTTAGATCCAAGTTTTGATGCTGTTGGTAAAGGGACAACATTAATGGAAGTAACTTGTTTGTTTTAGCTCAAATAATAATTTATTTTCAATTTTTCTCTCCATTGTTCTACTTACACATTTTATTTTTATTTTTGCCCCACTTTTTTTTTTTTTTTTTTTGCCAATTTTTTAATACTAATATTTCCCCCCAATTTATTCCCTATTTTTGCCCCAGTTTAAAAAAAAAATGTTAGCCATTTTTTCTACTAATATTTCCCCCCAATTGATTCCCTATTTTTTTGCCCCAATTTCCCCCCAAAATATTCCCCGATATTGTACATTTGCAGATCTTCCACAAGTTTATTGTTCTGTTTCCTGGTTCTGGATGACACATATTTTCGTGTAGGTATTGGGAAAAGTATCCTTCAGGTACCGGTATCGTTAAAGTACCAGTATTCACCGTTTGAACCGATCCGCCCCACGAAGGTCTCGCAGCTGCATTATTGACGTGTTTCCTCTCGTCTCGTTGCAGGGACTCCTTTAAGCTGTGCCTCCTCAACAGCGGCACCAGTTTCCTCGCCGGGTTCGCCATCTTCTCCGTTCTGGGCTTCATGGCGGAAGAGCAGGGGGTGCACATCTCCGCCGTGGCTCAGTCAGGTGCAGTACCAACGTGCCGCGGTTTGAATCCGCTGGGAAAGAGTCTAATCTAATCTGTTTGTGAAGGTCCGGGCCTGGCGTTCATCGCGTACCCCCGCGCCGTGTCCATGATGCCTCTGCCGCAGCTGTGGTCGGTTTGCTTCTTCCTCATGATCATCATGCTGGGCCTCGACACGCAGGTAAGGAGCTTTTAACCATATTTCCTTCTCAAAAACGCCCCCACAGCGTGTTTTGGCTTCATTCACGCGGTTCTAAGCAATCCTCCCGAATCCGGCCTGATTTTAATTTGTAAAACAGCTTTTTCATTATTCCTGTTGTAAGATTTTGGATCTTATTTAGTTTTTTTAAATTTGCTGTTTATTAGTGGAAAAATCTGTAAAAAATTTGAATTTCGCCTTGTTTTTTTGAAATTCAAAACTCAGGCTAGGAATTAGATATTAAACAAATCTGACAATAATGTGACAAAAATTAGACGATAATAAAAAATAAATCTTGTTAAGTCTGCAGGAGCGACTAAAGTGAAGATTCTGTCGCACCAATGTGAGAAAATGGCCCTTGAAAAATGACAATTTCCCAAATAAATCTATGGAGAAATATTGAATCAATAATTAAACGGGTTATTGTGAAGATTAGGGATCGTTTTGTTGCCAGGTCCCAAAATAACACATTTAGATTTCACCTTTTCACCAGCTGAGGTCCCACTTCCAAGAACCGGTTTGATCTCTGACGGGTTCCTTTGCAGTTCGTGAGTCTGGAGGCTTTGATGACGTCCGTGACCGACCTGTACCCTCAGCTGATCAGGAGGGGGCGCCGGAGAGAGCTGCTGCTGCTGTTCATCTGCGTGGTGTGTCTGCTCATCGGCCTGGTCATGGTCACCCCGGTAAGACTCAGGAAGCGATGTGAGGAAAGTCATTTCACTGGAGAGTCATTCCAGTTCCAGGGACTGTAGAAGATGCACCTCCTCGGTTCTTCTCTGATGTATCTGCTGCTGTTCCAGGGCGGGCTGTACGTGTTTCAGATCTACGACCACTTCTCCTGCAGCGGCGCCAGTCTCCTGCTGCTGTCCATCTTCCAGTCTCTGGCCATCGGCTGGGTCTACGGTGAGCGCTCGCTTTACGGGGTCTTGTGTAAAAGCTGCGAACCCTATTGAGGATGTGCTGGAAGAGGCTTTGCGCAGTGGTCACACTCTCCCAGACCCGCCACGATGGCAAATTCCGGGGTTGATATTATTGCCTCTAAAGAACTCGAGGTTTTACAGAGAAAATAACGGGGATAAAATGCTAATAAATATACAGACGGTAAATATTTATTGGCAACGTGTAAACAAGTAACAACCTCCCTCTTTCGTGATACAGCTGCGTTTTTATGAGGTTCAGTGGATTATATTTTTAATGCAGAGAGTCCATAACACACAGCAGCTCATGAGACCAAACAAATGTCTTCTTCTGGGACACTGAAGAGGCACCAAGAGCCCCCACACCTGCCGCACAGTGGAGGCGCTACAGGAAACGAGGAGGTATCCGGGCAAGACTCGCAGCTAAGCCACACACGCCTTCTATTGTTCCGGCTAACGGACGTTCACTGGAGAATCAAACGGATGAACCGCTGAGCCTTTCCCAGCAGACGGTGAAAGACTGCTGCGGGGCGGAGGGAGCTGCGCAGGAGGAGGATGAGGAAGGAGGAGGAGCTGACCAGTGCAGGACACCACGCTCTGAAACGGGGACAAACCCAGGAGGCGCTGCGCCGTTTCAGCGGATCGGAGGAGACTGAAGGCAGCCAGGTTTCCTCCGGGTGCTACGGTTTCCCCGACCTCCGGGTCAGGAGGTCTGACACGGCTCAGTCGCAGCGGCTCAGGACTAACACCTGAACACTATTTCATCGCACGGTGGTTTTTATTGAACAGTAAGTCTCTTGACCAAACATCGCACAAAGTCGCTGAAAGTCTCTCGTTATCAGGGCGCTCGTAAAAGTCTGAGGTATTGCCCTCCCCCCCTCGCCGCCGCCGCCTCTCCCCCGCCGTGCGCAGACCGGGCACCGAGCCAAGGGCCAGCCCGTCTCCTCCCGATCCTAAATCAGAGCCGTCCGGTGGCCCCGGGGGGACTCGGGGGCCCCGGCAGCCGAAAGAGGCGAGAACATCAGCCTGGATTTGAACATTGTCAGAGTTGAGGCCTGTCTCACATCCTCATGAAGACTGTTCCAGATTTTAGCTTTAGCCTCAGCGTGTTTAGTCTTGACTCTGGGAACCACCAGGAGACCCCTCCCTGAAGTTCTCAGGGCCCGAGATGGTTCATACGGCTCTAACATGTCAGAGATGGACTTTGGTGCTAAACCATGAAGAGACTTGTACACGAGCAGAGCTGTTTTAAATTCTATTCTCTGAGCGACGGTGACAAATAGGGGAAAAATATAAAGAAAAAATTAGGAGAAAGTGGAAAAAGGGGCGAGGGATTAGAAAAAAATCTGAAAAAAAATTGTAAACAAAAAAAGTTGGAGGGAAAATTGGGAAAACATGTTTAAGAAGGGGAGAGATTGGAAAAAAAATCTGAAAAAAATAGGGGGTAAAATATAAAAAAGTGGACTTGTTTTTTTATTTTTATTTTTTACCGAGTGCATTTCCTTTACCCAAATCGAAAAGCTTCTCCACTAGAGCTTACAGTTATAGGGCAGTGTAACGCCTCATTTGAAAGCTAAGACCGAGTTTTTGTTACTTTTTTGTTGCTCTTCTTTGGCCTGCATTTGGGTAATGCCAAATTGGAGAAAATGTGCTCGGTTTAAGTGTGGGTTAAGAGAAAAATCTGAAAAAAAATAATAATAATTGGGAAACATTTTGTGGAAATTGGTTAAAAAAAAAGTAAAGTGTGTTTTGTGCCTTTTTGTCGTCTGATCAGGACGACAAAACTAAATTAAGATGTTTTTTGCATATTTTGATCATTGAAGAGACGAGTTATTGAAGCAAAGTACATTATCGTCTTTGTTTTGCCCATTTTCTAACTCTGCTCGTTAGGAGGAAACCCCGGGAAAGTCGTCCGAGGGCATAATGGGTTCCCGTTGTCTGGAGGAAACCGCTTTACGGCGCTCAGCAGTGGGTTCACGCTAACAATTCAGGCTGTTAGCCTCATTAGCCTCATTAGCCTCATTAGCCATGTTTACGACGCCGGGCTCGACACTCGGTTAAAACTGGACTAAACAATAGTGTTCACATGATATGACGTGGTTTAAGGCGAGACGCTGCAGGCGGCCATCTTTGTTTTTAAAGAGGGGGTATTATGCTTTTTTCAGTCACATAGCACCAGTCTATAGCACTACAATGATGACCTTCTGTTGGTCTGTATATGCAGTAAATTAAAATAACTGCCTTGAATAAAATTGCTCTCTCAAAATGGCCGTACTGAACGTCTTGAAATAGGCCTCTGTCTCTTTAAGAAGCTTTCCGACACGCCCCCTTCAGCACACTACTGTGGCATTGAAACAACAACACTGTGCGGGGAGGGGGCTCTGCTGAGCTGAGGAGCAGTGGTTGGGGGCTCGGCTGGTGACGAAAGGTCCAGAGGCGTCTCCAGGAGGTGGGGGCGTTCCTAGGAGGACTGAGGCATAGCTACACCTAAAATGGCCGCCGTCTAAGTTTTTACTGATTACTCAAAAATATGTGAATGAGCCGAGGCAACACTCCAGGCATGTGTTTAATGAGGGAACGACATAATAACCCAGTGTTGAAGCCCCTGAAGTGAACTTTAGTCTCTCCTCTCGTCCCTGCAGGAGCAAAGCGCTTCAGTGGAAACATCAAGGAGATGATCGGCTACAGCCCGCTGAGCGTCTTCCAACTGTGCTGGAAGTACTGCACCCCGGCCGTCTGCACCGTGAGTCTGACAGACCCGGGGCCACCACCTCTTTACAGGGGGGGTCAAGAAATAAACAAAACCCCAACACGATGGCACACCCCTTATTCATTCACTAATACACACATGTTTGGTATCCACGTGTAGCAGGAAAGGCTGTGACTGAGATGACGCTGTAATCCAAATATGGGCATTTCCTTTGTGGGAGACGGCAGCGGCTAAAGGCGGGAGGAATATACACAGGCAGACAAAGGGACTGAACTTTAGGACCTTCTATCCATCATTCCCTCCTTTCTTCCTTCTTTGTTTTCTTATTTCCTTCCCTCCTTTCTTCTTTCTTTCTTTCTGTCTTTTTTCTTTCTTCCCTTTTCTTTTTTCCTTTCTTTCTCTCCTTCCCTTATTTCATTTCTTCTTTCCTTTTTTCATTTGTTCTTCCCTTTTCTTTTTCCTTTCTTTCTTTCTTTCCTTTTTTTCTTTCTTTCTTTTTTTTCTTTCTGCCCTTTTCTTTTTACCTTTCTTTCTTTCTTTCCTTTTACTTTCTTTTCTTCCTTTTTACTTTCCTTTCTCTCTCTCTCTGTCTCTCTCTCTAGACAAAGGGATTAAACTTAAACAGACCCCACACTTTACAGGTTTGAAAAAAAAACGATATTTTCAAGATAATTTCCTGAGACATGTTTTAATATCTAATTCTTTGCATAATTTATCGAGCTTTATTTATCAACTGCAAAAAACAAGGTGACTTCCCGTGTGTCCTCCAGGCCACGTTCATCTTCTCGCTGGTGCGCTGGGCTCCTCTCAGTCTGGGGAAGGGGCTGGTGGCTCCGGTCTGGGCCTCGGCTCTGGGCTGGATCCTCACGCTGTCGTCCGTGTGTCTGCTGCCGCTGTGGGCCATCTACGTGTTCCTAACCACCCCGGGGACCGCCCGACAGGTACCACCACGCCCACCACGGCAAAACCACCGACAGATACGCACCAAAAGTGACAAAAATTAATGGAAAAGTGAAAAAATGTGATGAAAATGTGAAAATTTTATGAAAAAGTGAAAAAATATGAAAAAGTGAAAACATTTGATGAAAAAGTGAAAACATTTGATGAAAAAGTGAAAAAATTTGATGAAAAAGTGAAAAAATATTGAAAAAGTGAAAACATTTGATGAAAAAGTGAAAACATTTGATGAAAAAGTGAAAAAATTTGATGAAAAAGTGAAAACATTTGATGAAAAAGTGAAAAAAAAATTATGAAAAAATGACAAAAATTTGATGAAAATTTGAAAATTTGATGAAAAAGTGAAAAAATTTGATGAAAAAGTGAAAACATTTGATGAAAAAGTGAAAACATTTGATGAAAAAGTGAAAAAAAATTGAAAAAGTGAAAACATTTGATGAAAAAGTGAAAACATTTGATGAAAAAGTGAAAACATTTGATGAAAAAGGGAAAAAAAAATTATGAAAAAGTGAAAAAAATTTGATGAAAAAGTGAAAACAAAATTATGAAAAAGTGGAAAAAAAATTTATGAAAAAGTGAAAACATTTTATGATAAAGTGAAAAAAAAATTATGAAAAAGTGACAAAAATGTGATGAAAAAGTGACAAAAATATAAAAAAGTGACAAATTGATGAAAAAGTGAAAACATTTGATGAAAAAGTGAAAACATTTGATGAAAAAGTGAAAAAAAATTGAAAAAGTGAAAACATTTGATGAAAAAGTGAACATTTGATGAAAAAGTGAAAACATTTTCATCAAAAAATTATGAAAAAGTGACAAAAATTTGATGAAAAAGTGAAAACAAAATTATGAAAAAGTGGAAAAAAAATTGATGAAAAAGTGAAAACATTTTATGATAAAGTGAAAAAAAATTATGAAAAAGTGACAAAAATGTGATGAAAAAGTGAAAAAATATAAAAAAGTGACAAATTGATGAAAAAGTGAAAAAATTTGATGAAAAAGTGAAAAAATTTGATGAAAAAGTGAAAAAAAATTGAAAAGGTGAAAACATTTGATGAAAAAGTGAAAACATTTGATGAAAAAGTGAAAAAAAAATTATGAAAAAGTGACAAAAATTTGATGAAAAAGTGAAAACAAAATTATGAAAAAGTGGAAAAAAAATTGATGAAAAAGTGAAAACATTTTATGATAAAGTGAAAAAAAAATTATGAAAAAGTGACAAAAATGTGATGAAAAAGTGAAAAAATATAAAAAAGTGACAAATTGATGAAAAAGTGAAAACATTTGATGAAAAAGTGAAAACATTTGATGAAAAAGTGAAAAAATTTGATGAAAAAGTGAAAAAAATTTGAAAAAGTGAAAACAAAAATATGAAAAAGTGAAAAAACATTTAATTAAAAAGTGACAAAAAGCTTTCAAATCGGGCGTTATTCTGGCCTATAGGCTGTAAGCTCCAGTCCAGAAGCTTTTAGATTTGGGTAAAGCTGAACTGGAGGAAATGCACTCTCTTAAGGCGGGGGTAAGAAGTTGAACGGGCCAGGAGAGAAATTACCACTAAAAGATCACATTTTGATTTCCCCGCGGGTCATAAATGACTCTGAAAGTTCTCGTCTCTCTCCAGCGTTTCCAGCGCCTGTGCCAGCCGTCTCCGGAGTTCAGACTCACCTCGCACTCCTACAGCCCGGCGCTGCCCCTGAGCGAGAAGGAGCCCCTGGGCCACGACGCCAAGGAGAACGGCGTCCTGTGAACCAGCGCCACTTTCACTTCCCTCATTGTCCTTTAGTCTCGTCCATGTGTTGAAGCCATTGCACAAGCGGACCAGCAGCGTCTCCGTGAGATGCTCCTGTGAACTTCAGGTGTATGTGGTACTAGAGGAGAGTCACGCTGAAACGGGGGATTCAAAAGTAATACATGGGTTTAGGGCTGGGCTGATGATCATCTCGATGTTTGTGCAAACCATCAGAAATATGAAAACATGTGCTGGAAAACCATCTTAATTCACCTTTGTTTGTTGCTCAGATAAATGTCCTGATATGGCTACAAAAGGGCAGAAAACACTTGCCACATTTTTCACCCCTTTTAATTTCTGAAATGTTCTCCCCAATTTTCTCCATATTTTCTACTTTTTAGCTTTAGTTCTAATAAAAAAAATCATTTTTTTTTAAATTAGATTAAAAAAAAAAAAATCTAATTTTTTTATTAGATTTTTTTTTCCAGTCCGTTACCTTTAAAAAAAATTGACATTTAGGAATTGGTCAAATGTTTCCCTATTTTTACCAATTTTTCCCCCTACATTTTTCCCCATTTCCCCCCTTGTTTTCCCCTATTTTACCATTCCCCCCCCCTTATTTTTCCACTTTTCCCCCATTTTTCATCTAATTGCTTCCCCCATTTTCCCGAATTCCTTTTAACAATTTTCCCCCTACATTTTTACCAAATATTTTCAAACGTTTCCCCCCACTTTTTTCCTACCGTCCCTCCGCTTTTTAATTTTTTCCCCCTACATTTCTTGACACTGGAGATAAACTCAATATTGTAAATTTGCATATCTTCCAAACATCGATCCGATACGATCTTGTAGACGATATATCGCCCAGCTCTAAACTGAATCCAGATAATGACATCGCCTATTCTTACAGCATAAGATTGTCCAAAACTTGTACTTCATATTTTCCCCGGTCAGCGTATTTACTCTCACGGACAATTAATGAGTAAAAAAACAACATGCTACGACACCTGCAGTGCCGCTTACGGCCTCTAGGGGCACGAGTTACATAGTACTGCTTTAAAAAGCCTTACACTTGGTAGTGAGAAATAAGTAATGACATCTTGAAATAAGTCATTGTGCCCATGATTTGAGTGACTTTTCCTTTAGGGAGACGGTTTGGAAAAGTTTTACACATTTTGGATCAAAATGAAAAATGTTGGAAAAGTGTGGACAAAGTTTGGAAAATTTGGGATAATTTAAGAAAAAATTGGGAACATTTTCCAAAAAAATGGGAAAATGTTTTGGGAAAAGTTTGTTCCATTTTCCAAAATATTTAAAACTCCCAAAATGTGTACATTTGTAAAGCTTGAAAATGTTTGGAAAAGTTTTGGAAAATTTTGGATAATTAAAAAAAAAAAAAAAAGGTTTGGGAGCATATTCAAAAAAAATGTGTTGCTAATATTTTGGGGAAAGTTGTACACATTTTGGGAAAGTTTCCAATATTTTGGAAAATGGAACAATTTGTACAGCTTGAAAAAATTTGGTGGGGAAATGTTGGAACAGTTTGGAAAAGTTTTGGAAATTTTGGGAGATAATTTTTTTTTTTATGGGAAAAATTTGTACACATTTTGGGAAAGTTTTAAATATCTTGAAAAAGTTTTGGAAAACATTTGAGGGGAAAATTGGGAACATTTTGAAAAAGATTTAAACATTTTGGAACAAATGTTGGAACATTTTCAAAGTAAGATATTTTTTATGTTTTTTCTTAATTTAAAGTGACTCAAATCAAAGGCAGATTGACTCATTTCATGAAACTTATTTGTAGATTTCTCACTGTTGCTGCTCTTCCCGCCTCTACACAAAGTGCTGTGAACACTTTGACACGAGTTTGTGGAGCAGACGAGGAAGGAACGACGTGTTTGGAAATGTCTGATCATGTTTGTGAAGTTCCACATACAGCCGCTGACCTCCTGTTTTAGAGACTCCGTGAGTCTGACGTGTTTTTATTCTAATGGTTGGACCTTTGTGTAAATGGTGTTTTTTTATTTTGTACCTTGTTTTTTTTAAAGCTCATCATGTTCACATCAAGTGTCTTCACGCTGAACACCGGCAATAATGTTGATCTGATCTACGACAGCTGCACACTATGAGCCGAGATTTAAATATTTATTCAAATCTACCTTGAGTTTGGCGATATTTATACCAGGGCTGGGACAAAAGATCGTTTTGCAAATTATCGTGATACTTCTGATGAACATAAACGCATTTATCTCACGCAAATAAAGTCAAATCTAAATCGAGCCCATATAGATGTTTTTGTAGCAGATTATAATTCTTCTTTTTTAAGTATTTATGGGCTGTGGAACTACTTTGCTCCTCTCCATATCGCTATCTCTTGTCTGGGTAGAAAACTATATTAACAAATCAGCATTTGTTCAAGTAGTTTTGGAGTAATTGTAGAAAGTTTTGATTTTTCTCTTTGTTTTCCCCCTGGCTGCTTCATACTTGACCATATATGGGCGATTCCGGAGATGCCGTCTGTATCGTATCGGAAACTTTGTACTGCAATACTTTTGATACTCAACTCCATTTCAGAAAACGAGTATACTTTCTTAATTCATTAGGGGTAAAATCACAGTTTGTTGTAATGAAGACTTATAAATATGATGCAGTATATTTCAAAGCATCAAGTATCGTTTCCAATGACATCGCCCATAGTTCCGGCGGCCATTTTGAATACCGAAGTAGAATTATACTACAACATGTAACGATGTCTCTACTCAGAATGAAAATGAAAGACAACTGATTGACAGTTATTTTTATGTACTCATGTCATGTCAACAGAGTCTGAGTCGGTGTTTAAACTGCTCAAGACGTTAGCATGCTACCGGTTAGCAACTGTCAACGGCTTCAACACTATAAACATGTGTGTCTCACTGCTATGAACGCTGAGGAAGTACTACAGTAACCGCTCAGCTCTGACCTCTCACATGTTGTATAGATGTTTGTGGTTCAGGGCTTTCACTTGGAGAGGCTTATCGTGTTGAAGCTAAATGCTAACCGGTAGCATGCTAACGTCTTGAGCAGCTTAAACACTGACTCACAGGTTTCTTCACATAAACGTGCGTCTCTGGGGCCGTGTTTTGACCGTTATCTTCATGAGCAATGATTACGAGGATCAGTCTTTCATTTATATCCTGAGTAGAGCTATTGTTACATGTTGCAGTACTGCATATTCAAAATGGCCGCCATAACAACAAAAGGCTCGTATCGTATCGGGCCCTCGTGTTGGATGGTGACAAAGTGTGTCGTCCCAGCCCTAATTCATACGAAAAAATCAGGAGAAATCTTTTTTCTACTTCGTCATATACTTTTTAGTTTTGCGGAATAAAATGCGTAAATCTCCGTCAGTCCCGCGATAATTCGGCGATACATTGTGCAGCCCTGACGACAACTGTTACTACTACTACTACTACTACTACTACTACTACTACTACTACTACTACTACTGCTACTGCGTTATCATGGGAGATCCGAATGGCTGTACTTGAAATTAAGCGAGAATAATCATGTTAAAAGTGATGATCTGCTTCTCGTCGCTGTTCATTTTGAGTTTACTGTTCAAAAAGCTGGAATACAGGTTTTCAAGGCTCGATCACGGCCCGTTTTACGTTTTGGTATTTTCTTTTTTATCCATTAAGTGCGTTTTCTATTTTATTTATTTTTTTACCCGATGCAGCTTTTGTTCTTTGCACTGTCAAACTCCCGACGCGACTCGGTTTATGGAGAAAAGTAATCGTGCCTCGTTACTTTTATTTAACGCACAACTTTGTAACGTTGAAGAATTAAAAGGAGCAATTGTACTTTCTCCCGCACTCGTCTTGTGTTTTTCACTTTTTCACCTGTAAAGGACGACCTGGTGAAATACTTTATGAGGTATTACTTTAAGTTATTTTAATGAAGGAATGTTGGGCAGAAAAGTTCTTTTTATTTGATTTTTTTTAAGCCGCTGACAGGAAGTGAGATGGATGGAGGTAAAGTTCCAGAACAGTTTGACTAATTTTCCATTGACATGACATGGTCGGCACGGCAACAGTTCGCCTCTATCTATGTCACTTCCTGTCCGTGTCCAATAAGGAAGTGAAACTATAAAGTCACAAAAATGGTGAAACTAAAGAAAGCTGGGTAAACATTTTTTAGCAAAATCTTAAATATAATTGTGTTAATTGTGTTTCGGCAAAAATCATGTCTATTGTGTAAATATCCATCCATCCATCCATTTTCTTCCACTTGTCCGTTGCCGGGTCGTGGGGGCTGTTGGAGCTGCACCAGCCCCTATGGCGCCCCCTGCAGGTGGTGGGTCCACAGAAGGACGGCCTCATGGTTCTACCCGGGCCTGTTGGTCTCTCATTAGGGGCTTCTGAACCGCTCTTTGTCTGACCCGTCACCTAGGACCTGTTTGCCCTGGGAGACCCTACCAGGGGCACGAAGCCCCCGACAACAGAGCTCCAGGATCATTCAGGCTCAAACCCTCCACCACGTTAAGGTGGTTCCAGGACGGGGAAACTAAATGTCACAAGTGAAATTTTCTCGTAGGACAGGTGTGGTGCGACGGTCCCCAGGCGGCTGTGAGGTTCGACTCGAGTGCACACAGCGGATACTTTTAAAGTATTCACACTGTCAAAGACTTCTCAGCAAACCGACCACATTCAAAACAAGAAGGGGAAAAACAAAAATCTATCCGACACTTTGACTTTCTATAGAACTGTTGCAACCAACATCGTTTTTCTGTCATATGTTTTGGCATTTCTAAGAAGTGAATTTGCATAACGAAAATGAAACCCGCACGTGCTCGTTTGTAAAATATCTGCAAGAATGATGTTTCGACCCCGAGCTGTGGACAGACTCGGGACAGAAGACCATGAATGTTCCTCTTCTCTCCAACGTTGGATGTTGAAAATGACCTGGATCTCGTTCCCGTCTCTTGGAGCACATTTCCCTCTGGAGCCACTCGCCCCGCGTTATGTAAACCCCTCCACTTGTCAATTACCCATATTGGATACCACTCTCCCCCTCCCCGACCCCCTCCCTCGGGGACGCTCGGATGTATCTGTATCACACGTGGCCGGGCACAAGCCTCCCGCACGTGCTGTAGAGGAGGATGTGTGGATGCGAGTGGGAAGGAGGAAGAGCCTGAGTGTCCATATGGCTGGAACTGGCGCCGGATGTGACCGCTTTAGATGATGGGGATTAAGCTGATCCAAGAGCGAGGGAGAGGAGGAAGAGGAGGAAGAGGAGGGAGAGGAGGGAGGGGACGGGGAAGGAAAGGGATGGATGAGCCAGCTTTGCTCTTTAACATAAAAACTTCCACCTGCGGACAAACAAATGGCCAAATCTTTACGATCTCGCTTATTCAAAATCGAAGATCCAAGTTTTTGGCCGTTTTAAATAAATTTGTATAATTAATTACTTAAAAGAACTTGCGACACATTTCCCCCTCATATTTAAGTGCATTTCTTTTCCTTTTTTTAAATTTTTTTTTTAGTTTATTTGAGCAGTATACATTCTGCTCAAAAGGAGTGGGCTGAAGCAATCCTCAGTTTAATTTTAATTTGGGTTTAATCATCATCATTATCATTATTATTATTATAATATATTTATTTCAGTTATATGTGAAGTATGATGTGTAGTGTGGTGCAACTCCCCATCAACAAACCCCCACACAGCTGCCCTAACAGCTGATTTGGTAGATGATGTTTCTATGCTGAGTGGTGCATTAAAGGACGAGGTTTAGAGATCCATAACCTGCCTATAATTCTCCATTTGTGAATGTGAGGCTGTGTGATCTTTTCGATTTACAAGCAAAGGTTTAACCCATTAACCCCCGCATGAAGCGAGCACATTTTCTCCAGTTTAGGCTTTACTCAAATCTCAAAGCAAAAAAGTGGCAAAAGAACAACAAAAACGTGCCGGAAAAGCAACAAAAAAGGAATTTAAAAAGGCAAGGACACAACAAAAACACTTCCAAAATGGGATCAAATTGCGGGGTGGAAGCAACAAAAACACGACTACAGAGTGATGGAAAAAGCAACAAAAAATCAACAAGAAAGGGCGACAAAGAACTGACAAAAATGCGATGAAAAAGCGGTGACAGCGTAACTAAAAAGTTAGAGGGATGTTGTTCATCCAGTTACACAATGGAGATCATTGTTTTCACTCAATCTTGGCTGTAAATACTGTTTAAGTGGCGCTAGCCCGCAGTTAGCTTTGCCCGTTAGCCTGTTAGCTTCTTCTTCGTGATTCTATTAGTGTGTATTGGTGACTCCGACCCGGAGGCAGGAAAATTGCAATTGTGGTTTTCTGGCCAGCGACACCGGGGGGAGATGAAAGACCCCCCAGTCATCCCATTAACACTTGTATCCCCCCCAGAGGGACGACGGAGAGGATTTATTAAAGATAAACAAGTTACTTAGCACTGCTTTAAAACCAGTTGAAAAATGGCGCACATTCACATTTTACATTTGGTTAGATCTTAACACAGAAATATTATGCTACAATATCCCTTGCATTTGAGTAGAGTTGTGTTTTTTTTTGTGTGTAATTTAACTTGGATGAAGCCACAAAAACGTGACAACACAACAAGTGAGCCGTTACTCTGGTCGTCAACTCTCAGGTCAAGGAGCTTTAAGATCTGGGTGAAGCCGAACTGGAGAAAATACTCGCTTAAGGCGGGAGCTGAGCAGATAAAGCAGTTAATTCACTTAACCAGCCGTTCCCAAAGTCCGGAACGTCGCGGCCCCCTCGTCGATCGGAAATGCTCCCCAATAGAAAATAATTGATCCTATTCATTTGAATTTTCTTATTGTTTTACAGCTACAATTACATAAAAAGCGACATCTAGGCAGGAGTGGAGTTTCAAGTAATACATTTTAGCGAATAAATGCTTTTTGGGGCCCCCTATAGTGTCTCCAAGGCCCCCCACTGGGAACCACTGCACTTAACTAATGAATGAAGTGTTAAACCATCGTTCATCGAGGCTAAATGAGGTGTTTTCCACGTTCCTTTGTTCCATAACCCTCAGGATCTTTCAACACTTTCAGAGTGGTCTCAAACGTTCGACCGGGACTGGACTCGATCAAGTCTTCGAAGTCGGTCCGAGTCCAGCCCGGACCGTCCTGAACCACGCCGCGATTTAGAAGCAAATCTCGCCGTCCTCCTCTCATCGCTCGACAGGAAACATTAACGACGACATTTGAGGTTTCTGGCGTTTCCGTGCGACCGTGGCCCACAGCCTGGAAGGTCTCACCGTGGAGTCTGCGCCTCGGTTGTTTACGGCGGGGATCGCCATTGACAGTTGGGTGAGAGGGGGGGGGGGCAGGCGGGGGCAGAGGGGTGAACCAGAGGGGAGGGTGGCATAAGGTGCTATAGGGGCATATGCTACACACGAGGCCTGCTCAGTAATGAAGAGAAGTCTCTGGAGATGCAGGTTCATGAGACTGATGCTTTGTTTGAGTCTCTGAGGGACGGCATTAAAACATTAAACTACAAATGTTTCTGGTGTGTTTGAGGTTAAATGAGCTGCGCCTCCATTTCCGCCTCAGGCTCCAACATGACTTGTAGCTGCAGTGGTTTTTTTTCTCCACAAATGTCTGAGTTTGCGATTATAGTGAAGGAGGACGGAACGAATGGTGCATGAAAACAAATAAACTCAGGTGTAGAGCCTTTGAGTCAAACTAAACGGAGCAGCTTTCACGTAGACCGATAAATAATGCCATCGAGGGCAGACGAAGGGCCAATGTCACCGGCCTAGAGACTAGTTGGACACTTGCGTTGCCGCTGGTTACGAAGATGTCTCCGAGACGTCCCCTATAGATGAGGAGATTCTCTAGGTAGTCCGTCCATCCATCTTCTTCCACTTGTCCGTTGCCGGGTCATCACATTGCACCAGCCCCTATGGCGCCCCCTGCAGGTGGTGGGTCCACAGAAGGACGGCCTCGTGGTTCTAACCGGGCCTGTTGGTCTCTCATAAGGCGCAGGTAGTCTCAGTGAAAATGAACAGGTTCGATTTCGGTCTCCGAGAGGTCTCCGAGAGGTCTTCGAGAGGTCTTCGAGAGGTCTCCGAGAGGTCTCTGAGAGGTCTCTGAGAGGTCTCCGAGAGGTCTTCAAGAGGTCTCCGAGAGGTCTCCGAGAGGTCTCTGAGAGGTCTCCGCGGTCTCGAGCTGCATGTGGCAACTTTGCGAACACCATTTGTTGTCCTCGACCCGTGAGAGACGTTTCCGTGACGTTCCAGCAGTGTCTCCGAGACCTGTCGACCAAGGAGATCTCGAAGAGTCGTATGGAGCGTCTTTGAGATCTCCTTGGTCTCGGAGACACTGCTGGAACGTCACAGAAACGTCTCACACGTCGAGGACAACAAATGGTGTTGGCGACACAACTGCCTGAGACCTCGGAGACCTTTCGGAGACCACTTTGCCTCGTCTCCAGGGGTCGTCTCAGAGACATCTCCGTAACCAGCGGCAACCCAAGCCTCTAACTAGTCTCTAGGCCCCTAAGGCTTCATATAAGACACTAAACGGCCAACGTTTGACCTTTCAAGAACCACCAGGCCGAGATCAAGGTCAAACCACGGCTAAGAAAACTCCAAAATGACTAAAGTGACCCTGAGCGCTGCGACTGCCCCGGGCCGCGCCGCTCCGCCTACGGGAAACGGCGGTGGATTAGTGCAGCTGACGCGGCTTTTCCTCCAACACAAAAGCCGCAACTCGAGACGCTCTTCTCAAATTCTGCCCCAGTCACGGCTCAAAAACAAAACACAAAAACCTCCCCTCGCTGGAGAGGCCGAGCTGAAGCCCCACGTCTACTCTTCCACTGCCGTTTCTTTCACACCAAACTTTATTCACTTACAAATGTTACACTTTGAGATCTCGTCACCGTCTCGCGAGATCCTTTGAACAGTGTGTTTTGTGGAGTTGTTCTGTGACTAGGAGCGTTTTAAGAGCCGACTTGGCCCGCTGTCAAAATTGTTTGTTTATGAGCTCAGCCGTGACGGAGTCTGGGCGGCGCGCGGAGGAACCGTCCCCCCCGGGCCGCCGTAAACAAACTCCATCACTCCCGTGGAGACACCTGTCCTCCAGCGCGTGTCCTCGCTCCAGCGCTTCTACATTATCTATGAGGCTTCAGCACAACTCTCAGTCTGGGCTTCAATTATTAACTGCTGAGGAGAAGTGGAGAAGTGAAATATGTGAGAGGGAGGCTGATGTTACGCAACGTGCTGCAGCGGAGGCTCAGACGTGCCCGCGCGCCTCAGGTCAAACGACATTTGGCTTCATACACGGACTAATGATGGAGAGAATGGAGTCTGTAAACGGCCCAGGCTGGTGGAGCGGGACAGCATTGTTGTGCTCGCGGAGTGAGAGGAGGATGAGGAGCTGTGAGGGAGAGGGAGGGGCGCGGAAAGGGGCGGGACTTCTCTCTCTATTAAGAGCAAACTTTGTTTTTGTTCTCCAAGTTGAGCCTGAGCCTGCTCTGGGGTCTGGCTGGAGCTGGGACGGTCTGTATGGAGCGGTGGGACTCGCGGAGGATGCGCTGTTCGGGGCCACCTGTGCGCCCGGGCCGTTTGTAGTGGACATCCCGTTCCCGTGGATGTGATCCGTGATCATGCTGCGGCTGCTCGCTGCGTGTGTGGCGCTGCTGCTGGAGCTCGGAGCCGCGGCCACTTTCCAGGGCTTCTACCTGCCACCTGTGAACGGCTCCGGGCAGGCGCCTGCGCGCAGGACGGACGGCATCGTGCGGACCATTGATCGGATTTATCACGGAGGGGGCAAAGTGGGCTACCTGCTGTACCTGGACGGGGCGCGCTTCCAGCTGGACATGGAGCGGGACGAGCTGCTGCTGTCGCCGCACTTCAGTCCTCAGTACGTGCTCGCCGCGGTAGGCGAGCGCGCCGCGTCTGTGCCGCGAGAGTGCGTTTACCGCGGCACGGTGGACTCCAGCCCGGAGTCTCTGGCGGTGTTCAACCTCTGCGGCGGAGGGCTCGAGGGATTCTTTGCCGTGGAGCACGCGCGCTATTCTATCACACCGATTGTACGAGCCAGGGGACACGAGCACGACATGCGCGCGCTGCAGGACAGGGATGCGGAGAGCGCGCTACACGTGTTTACGCGGGAGAGTTTCAGCTTTGAAGCGGCAGTGGACGCTCGGGACAGCTGTGGCACGCGGGACTCGCGCAGAGGACGCAGGCACGCGCCAGGACGGAAGGAGCGGCGGAGACAAATCAGGAGCGGCGCGCGCGCGGAGGACAGTCCTGATGCGCGGACACGATGGAGCCGGTTTATGTCCCCGGCACCGGGCGCGCGCCGCAGACGCTCCGTGTCCAAAGCGCGGCACGTGGAGCTACTGCTGGTCGCGGATGAGACTATGGCCAACAAGTACGGCAAGGACCTGAACCACTACCTGCTCACGCTCGCGACCATCGCCTCCAAACTGTACGGGCACGCGAGCATCGAGAACCCCATCCGCCTCACGGTGGTGAAGCAGATCACGGTGACCGAGAAGGAGCGCGGGCTGGACATCAGCAAGAACGCGGCCGCGACGCTCAAGAGCTTCTGCAAATGGCAGCACCAGCAGAACCCGCTGGACGACGCGCACCAGCAGCACCACGACGCGGCCATCCTCTTCACCAGGCAGGTAAACGAGCACGCGCACCCTCTTCACCGGGCAGGTAAACGAGCACGCGCACCCTCTTCACCAGGCAGGTAAACGAGCACGCGCATCCTCTTCACCAGGCAGGTAAACGAGCACGCGCACCCTCTTCACCGGGCAGGTAAACGAGCACGCGCACCCTCTTCACCAGGCAGGTAAACGAGCACGCGCATCCTCTTCACCGGGCAGGTAAACGAGCACGCGCACCCTCTTCACCAGGCAGGTAAACGAGCACGCGCATCCTCTTCACCAGGCAGGTAAACGAGCACGCGCACCCTCTTCACCAGGCAGGTAAACGAGCACGCGCATCCTCTTCACCAGGCAGGTAAACGAGCACGCGCACCCTCTTCACCAGGCAGGTAAACGAGCACGCGCACCCTCTTCACCGGGCAGGTAAACGAGCACGCGCACCCTCTTCACCAGGCAGGTAAACGAGCACGCGCATCCTCTTCACCAGGCAGGTAAACGAGCACGCGCACCCTCTTCACCGGGCAGGTAAACGAGCACGCGCACCCTCTTCACCGGGCAGGTAAACGAGCACGCGCACCCTCTTCACCGGGCAGGTAAACGAGCACGCGCATCCTCTTCACCGGGCAGGTAAACGAGCACGCGCACCCTCTTCACCGGGCAGGTAAACGAGCACGCGCACCCTCTTCACCGGGCAGGTAAACGAGCACGCGCACCCTCTTCACCGGGCAGGTAAACGAGCACGCGCACCCTCTTCACCGGGCAGGTAAACGAGCACGCGCACCCTCTTCACCGGGCAGGTAAACGAGCACGCGCACCCTCTTCACCGGGCAGGTAAACGAGCACGCGCACCCTCTTCACCAGGCAGGTAAACGAGCACGCGCACCCTCTTCACCAGGCAGGTAAACGAGCACGCGCACCCTCTTCACCAGGCAGGTAAACGTACACGAGCACGCGCACCCTCTTCACCAGGCAGGTAAACGAGCACGCGCATCCTCTTCACCGGGCAGGTACACGAGCACGCGCACCCTCTTCACCGGGCAGGTAAACGAGCACGCGCACCCTCTTCACGGGGCAGGTAAACGAGCACGCGCATCCTCTTCACTGGGCAGGTACACGAGCACGCGCCTCACGCACGCTGCAGGGCCCGCGCGCGCCGTGACGACACATGTTTATATTTTGATGCGGCACGCGGTCGCTCTCTCTGAACAGTTTGTTCACGAGGCGCGTCCGGACTCCGCCGCGGAGCGCGTGAGGCGGTAATGCTGAACGGGTGCTCGGTGATTGTTTTCAGACGGACCACGGACCGATCCCTCGATGCCAAACGAATGGACCGCGCTTTGAAACGGTCATGTCTCCGGCGCAGGCCCCGGAGCCATTTGAGGAACAGCACGCGCGTCACGTTTTGCCTCATAACACTGGCGTTAATTCGCTCCACATGTCGCCCCTGCAGCGCGGCGCTCGTCCGCGCGGCCACAGTGTTGTTGAATACTTCATTGCTTTGGTTTGTCTCGTGCAGTCTCGCTCCAATCTGCCGCGAGGTGCAAGAACCATCGCTTCAAACCTTGCGCGCGAGCTCTTAAAGCCTTCCCCAAACCCCGCGCGCTCCCCCTCCGCGTGCTCTCCCTCTCTCTCATCGCTCCTATAAGCACATTTCCCCCCCGCGCGGGCCCTTTCCTGCTGTCTGAAATCCAAACACGGAGAGAGGGAGAGACCACATGCATTCTTCACCTCAGGGCGGGCGTGGTCGCGTCGTGGTTTGCCCGGTTCAGATCTCCCACGGAAACCTTGGGCTGCGGCGGCTCCAGTCATGCAACGTCTGTGAGAAGAGGGGGGGGGGGGGGGGCTGTCTGTTCGTGTAAAGAAGAGAAGTATAGATCTGAACATGGGCCACACATACACCAACATACATAACCTGGTACAATGCATCTCTCCTTTCTGAGGCTAATGTAGATCGTACACTGTCCCTGTTCAAATAAAAGAAAATAAATAAATAGTTATAGCGGTTGTACTAGCAGATACCAACACAGCAGTAGCAGTATAAGACTTCAAGTATTGGTAAATTTACTTTGCAAGTACACAGCGGACGCAGTAACTCCTAGCATGTTACAGCAGCCAGTAAGAGACGATGGAATAGTCTTTCATGAGGGCATTCAGTTTGGATTTGGTAGAGTTTAGTCGATCGCTTCCTAAATAATCTGCAGTATCGGGAGTAGGTCGACAAAGGGGTCAGGGGTCGCCAGGCTGGGAAACGCTGACATAATCATTTAGCTGTAGGGATGTCGAGATGAACCGGTTTCACGATTACCGCGATTATAAAAGGACGCGGTAAATAAACGGCGAGTTGAGCGAGGCAAAATGGACGCTCTCCTCCAGAAACGATTGAAGTCAGCAGAGCGGGACCTCTGTAGGATCTGAAACATGACCGAGGCGCTGTTGTTAGCGATGGACGTCCGTTATGCTAACCCTGTCGTCAGGAAGTTGATATCGGCTACGTCGGATATAAACAACATCTTGGAGATAATCCTTTGCCGTGAATGTCCAGGTCAAGGTAACGATAATAATTCCTAAAAAACGTTTTCCAAAGGTTCGGAAATATAACGCTCTGCTTCGGCGGAGTCTCCTCAGTCATTTAGTTTAATTCAGTTCATCAAAACATGACAAATAATGAAGCAGCAGCAAAACGTTTGAGAAGCGGAAACCTTAGCCCAGACTGTGGCCTAATAACGTACAGTCAAACCATTATGGTCATTGTAAAGAAGTAAAGTTGACATTGTTTTGTATTTTTCATTTATTTTAAAGCAAAACGATCTTAGAGCATTTTTCATTTCTAGAAACGGCGAATGTCTACAAGTACGAAAAAGCTCTTTAAAGACAAAAAACAATCGTAAAATCGCAATATTTCCTTTCACACCCCTCTGTAGCGGTGGTAAGACGAGGCCATAAAGCAGCTAAGAGTGGGTTGTATCCTCTGCCCCCCCGTTTGCACCTGTGCTGTAAATGTCACCGCGTTGGCCTCCCTCCACCTGCCTCTCTCGCTGTTTTGGGCAGGTCGGGGTCAGGAAGGCAGCGGCGGAAAAAACGACCGCACTTCTGTTTTCTTTGGCTAACGTCGAAGCTAACGCTCGCTCCCTCCTCTCGATGCTTCACGACCTGGCCTGGACCGTCCGCCGGCTTTTCCGTTTCTCTCCTCGGATTAGAAGCTTCGCGTTCTCCTCGTTGATCTTTGGAATGCCAGAAAAAGAGGTGCAGTTTCCAAAACCCCGGTGCTCGTCGCGTGTTTAAAGCTAGACACGGGAGGCTAGCCGCAAGTGTAGCCAATGACATAGCATGTTATGGCCCGGTGTGCATGAGGTCATCTCGGTAAACAGGAATGCTAAGGCTCCTTCGCCGAACACAAGCAAAGAGGGGATTTTCACTGGAAAGAAAACCATTAGTGGGTTATTTTAAAGGAACATTGACTCTCTGGAGCTTCTGGCCGTGCTGTGACACAGTTGCTTTGGTTGTGTCTTCTTCTGCTGCTGAAGCGCTACCATCGGTATTTCTTGGGAACGTTTCTGAAGTGGAAAATCCATCACCCGTTTTGAGCGACCCGTTTTAAGTACAAGAGTGGAAATGTAAAGCCCATACATTACAATAACTCAGTAAATTGAGTTATACTTACTAAGTTGAAGCCCCTTATGAGAGACCAACAGGCCCGGTTAGAACCATGAGGCCGCCCTCCTGTGGACCCACCACCTGCAGGGGGCGCCATAGGGGCTGGTGCAGCTCCAACAGCTGCCCCCACGGACAAGTGGAAGAAGATGGATGAATGGACTTACTAAGTTACGGTGACCTAAACCAGTTGAGTTGGATTAAGTAACTCGTGCCCCTAGAGGCCGTAAGCGCCACTGCGGGTGTCGTAGCATGTTGTGTTTTTTACTCATTAATCGTCCGTGAGAGTAAATACTACGCTGACAGAAAAGACAAAGGGACAGAGGGATGTTGTTCATCCAGTTACACAATGAAGATAATTTTTTTCACTCAAACTTGGCTGTAAATACTGTTATGTGTTTAAGTTACAGTGATCTGAACCAGTTGAGTTAACTTGGACCAAAACCATTTAGAGTTAGTAGACGCAAGTTGGTCATTTTATACTCACTACTGCCACCTCAGGTTTTACGCGTAACTGCAGTCTCTATATTAAAAGAACAGGCCACCGTTTTCCCCACACTGAGACGTGTTCTTACCTGAGCTTAGACGAGTTGACGCGTACCTGTCTGGCCTTTACGCGTGCGCTCAGTCACGCAACACGACCAAAGGTGTTGTTAGCATTTGGCCTCTCCCAGTGTATTCCTATGGCTCCAAACGGGGTGACGGTAGAAGCTCAGGTAAGAACAGATCTCAGTGTGGGAAAAACGGTGGCCTGTCCCTTTAAGCTCGTGCACGACGGCACTTCGGACCCGAATTAACAACGTTTTGAGTGACTGTGAGGATTTTAGAGGCAGTTGTGGTGAGTAAGTCATCTTTATGTGTATAGCACGGCCACAAAGTGCTTCACGACACTGTTAAAAGTTAATTACATTACAACATAAGAGAGGCCAAGACGACACAGAAATCATAGCGGCCCCAAAGTAGCTAATTAGAAGCTTGAACAAATAAAAGTGCCTTGTGGTTGGAGTCGATAGAGCGCAAAGAGGGCGGAAGATCGTTCCAAAGCCTGGGAGCAACAGCCTGGAAGGATCGGTCATGGTCAGTAGGTCTGGGCTCGTTCCACACATTAGGACATGGCTGGAACATTGACATTTTTAACTCCGTATAGTCCAGGGGTGCCCAAACCTTTTGTCTCCGAGGGCCAAAATGAAAAAGTGCTTGTGGGTCATGGGCCAAACACGGCGATGTCAAGCGTGAAACCCATATAAACTGCAAATAATAATAGTTACTTTATTTTAGTTTTTGGTAGTCTACACATATGATTCTATCTATGCAAATAACATGCTACATTAATACACATGTTAACTGCGGCAAACACATTTTAGTAGAAGTACAAAATGTAAACAACAAAAACAAAACCTACAGTGACTTTCCCTCATTCGTTAAGTCAAAGAGAATGCCATATGAGATCATTTTGAAAGTCTCAGTTCAGCATCAATTCTTTTTAACACGTACCTTTGTTCCCGGAAAACTGGGAAAGTTGAGGCTACGACGCTCTGTCTAAACACCAAGACACCACAACAGCGTTTCCTTAACTTTGGAGTGAAACAGCGCCCCCAATTTGACGCTGGTGGCCAAAATAGTGTACTGCATCCGTATTTACCATTGAGAATGAATGGGAGAGAGTTGGTATGCGGCGCAAAAGTAGGTCACCCTCTGGCGGGCCAACTTAATTGGTCCAGCGGGTCAACTCTGGTCCCTTTAAGGTAACTCAAACCATTTACCATTACTACAAAATGGCCTTTAAAGTCACGTCATCATAATAAATGCGATGATACACTGTTGATTCTCGTGCAGATGAAGCCATTTTTCTGTTTCCCGTTGGCGAAGCAAAAACGCCAACATTTCCCAATTTGAACGCTTTGCCCGCGGCGCCTCCACATGATTCCCCCTCCGGCTCGGCTCCACCTGCAGACTGAGCGCATTCTCTCCGCTTGACCTCGCGGGGGGGTCGAAACCTTCACGTCAGAATCAGGCGCTCGAGGCCTGACACGAGCCAGGCGAGCGCTAATCTCTCATTCCGGGGCTATTGTGGCGGCCCGGGCTCTGTTTACGTGTAAGCACGGCGCGGACGGCTCGGGGAATCTGGAAATTGGCTCCTGCTCGCCGTCTCCAATCGCTGTGTCAAAACGCGTTAGCGGAGCCAGAGGGTTGGGGAGGATTGTTTACATGGCCGACGGCGAGAAATCGTGCCCGTTTTCAAAGGGGCGTTCGTCGAGGCAAGTCTGCGAGAAAGAGCAGCGGAAAGCATTCGAAATATGGGATAGGGTGTCAGAGTGAATAAAGAATAATGATAATAAAGTGAGATTAAGGGTGTATGGGCTGTTGCATGATCCTTGTGTCATGGCTCCACGCCTACTGGTGGTCACTTTGGGTAATGCTGCTGAAGAAATCACACGTTTTAAAGATAATGTAGAGGTTACATTGGGGAGAGACACAAAGAACCTCCAGAGTTGGGGCCCGGAAGTAAGCGAGAGTCCCTTTATGTTAATTTGCAAACACATTTTAGCCTTTCTGATTCCGATTGGATCATTGTCTTAAGGACCAGACAAGCGGGTACGTTTTCCACTCCTATGTTTTTGTAATTGTGAATGAATCCGATCTGGGGACGCAGATAGGTCAAGTTAATCTAACATTTTAATCAAAGTGATCTGAACTTTAGATGAAGGACTAAGTAACTTGTGCCCCTAGAGGCCATAAGCGCCACTGCGGGTGTCGTAGCACGTTTTTTTTACTCTTTAATCGTCCGTGAGAGTAAATACTACGCTGACAGAAAACACAAAGGGACAGAGGGATATTGTTCATCCAATTACACAATGGAGATCTTTTTTTTCACTTAAGCTTGGTTTAAGTGGCGCTAGCCCGCAGTTAGCTTTGTCCGTTAGCCTGTTAGCTTCTGCTTCGTGATTCCATTAGTGTGTATTGGTGACTCCGACCCGGTGTTGCAATGGTGGTTTTCTGGCCCAAGGTAAACAAGTTACTTACTAGCGTTTGCTCAAAGTAAAGAAGCTTTATGAAGGCGTTTCTTCAAATTAAAGGCCCCCTCGCCTCATTTTTTTTTTTTTTATGACAAACAATGAAAGAAACATTTTAGTTGTGGTCCAAAGTCATTTCTAACTCTCCTAACATATTTGTAGCATTCCACTTTTTCACAGAAACTGGGTCGTTCGTGAGGATTTGACCCAAACTGCTCGTAGGGTAGATGTGAGAACAACTCCACAGCGCCACCTACTGTTCCGGAGTGCGCATTATTATTATTATTCTTTTAAACAACAACAAGACAAATGGGGCTTTTCATTTGGAGCCTTTATAGAAATGTAGTGGAGTAAAAAACAAGTTCTCAATAAAAGTACTACTCGAGTACACATCCTAGTACCTGTGGCTGTGGCGAAAAGGCTAACCACTCTGCCACCGTGCCCCCTCGCCCCACACAGCGGTCCCCTCCCCGTTTCAATGGCATTATTGTAGCCCAGCTGAACAAGAACCATGGCTTTATTGAGGACTTCGCGACTCGCCCGGACCATTAGCGGGACTCTGGAGTCCGTCGGTCCAATTACCCATGATGCTTCGTGCTCCCGACCTGACCCGCACATACCAGCGCATTCAGGGCCGGGACAAAGGGCAATATTCACTGGTCGCACGCGGGTTCTCGAGGGCCGTTTTGACATGATTGTACTATTGTAACGCGAACAGTGGACAATGCCCCACTGTCAGGGGAAGACACTGGGGGAAACCATGCTAACGGCTAACCCGCGGCTAATGGAGCGTTCAAATATTTGGAGAGGCCATAGCGAGTGCGTGGGATGTATGCGGAATCGACACGGGCGCCTCCGTGTTTGGTTCGTGAAAAGGTCGGGGTCGAAATCGGTTGCATAACTTGTATTTGCGTTGTCCAAAGTCTAACACGGCTGTCGGGTCAGAAAGGGCCACGCTAACGGTTTTGTGGGAGGATTTCTTCCACTCGTAATGCCGTGAGAATGTAGCCCCGGGTTTGACTCGTTCCTCTGGGTCATTCATGTGAAATATACTTTAAATCTGAATTTCTGAATGTACTTTAAGGCTGTAAAACATAAGTAACGTTTAAAAAAGGGGATTTATTGAATGGGTTCCATACAGTGGCAGGACAAAGAGCGTGGCTGTTTCTGTGATGGAATATAATTAGAATATCATGAAAAAGTGCATTCACTTCTGTTATTCAACTTAAACTATGACACAAATATATGATAAGCCATAATCATCAAAATTCTAACAATGGCTTGACATTATGTCACTTTGCATGTCATGAGTCTGTATCATATATCAGTTTCACATTTTAAGTTGAATTACAGAAATAAATGAACTTTTGAATGATAATCTAATTATAGGACGAGCACCTGTATATCCATGATTCTCAACTGATGGGTCCCAGAAAGCATTTCCTTTATTATTTATGTACAGAAAAGTATAGAATCACTACTTGAGTCTGTTAAAATTACTCAAGTCATGTTAAAAATCTTTTTTGGGGCTTTAATTAATGCTTATTCAACGACATCTTTTGAGGAAAGGACAATATTTCACATTCCATTGTACAAGTCGTCCCAGGGTGATTGTGGGTCCAGTTGAGAACTAAATGGTAAAGGATTATACAGCGCTTTTCTACCGGCTTTAGTCTCTCAAAGTGCTTTACATCAAGGAAAAACCCATTCACACTCTCATTCATGTCACTTTTTCAAACTTGAATCGCCGAGGCATGAATCATCTACCACAAAAACGACTTCCTTTGTGAATGTGGAAGATCTCACGTTAAATCTCTCCTGGGAAAGATGGCCATTTGGATGTGGAGTCTTGAATATCGCCTTAACCTTCGACCTCCCGCCCATGGGTTTGCTGAAGTTCGTTGGCGTGAGCGAGGACCATACGCGTCTGGAACGTTCTTCCGTTGAATCCAAACGGCCCTTTGACTGTCCCACGTCTGTAGGTCGCTGGACATGTGCTGCAGCATGTTTTTCCGTGTGCTCCCGCTCTCGCTAACTCTAATTGATTCCTGATAATTAGCCTTATGTAACGGCCCACGTCACACAAACCGATATCGATAGCGCACTTAGCCACAGAAGACAAGGTCCGCTGTCGTTTTACTCGAGGAGAATGTTCTACTTTTACTCCACTACATTTGAAGGATACAAATACAACACGTTCTACTCCACTACATGTCTGTAATGGCTCCAATGTAAAAAGCCCATTTGTCCAAAAAACCTAGTAATGCACCCTCCAGAACAGTAGGTGGCGCTGTAGCGATGCCGTGTCAAATGCCAAAGACTCACAACACGGAAGAAGGTTTGTCCCCGGCGTGTTGCCGTACGGCGGAGGAATTCAGGCACGTTTTTGTATAATCTACTTATATTAGTGTAAAGGGCTGGGTTAAATTTTTTTGTCGATACCATTACTTTAACGATACTTGGTTTTCGATACCGATACCTGAACGATTACCGAAACAAAAATATTTGTCGTCCAGAGCCAGAAAACGGAAAACAATAATGTGTGGAAGATCTGCACATTAACATTATTGGGTTTATCTCTAATGTCAAGAAATGTGTGAAAAATGGGAAATATTTTTTGGGGAAATGGGGAATAATTGGGAAAAATTGGGAATATGGGGTGGGGGGAATATTAGTAATACAAATGAGCAAAAATTAGGGGAAAAATTGGGAAAAATTTGAAAAAAAATTGGGGCAAAAAAATAATAATATTGGAAGAAATGTGGCAAATATTGGGCAAAAAAAATTAATAAATAGGCAAAAAAATTGGGGGAAAAAAAACATGTATTTGAGCTTCCTTTAATGCTGTCCCAGGACCATCAGCATCAACAACTTTTTTCTAGTTTTCCCAATTTTTGCTCGCTTTTTATTACTATCCCATTCAGCCCCATTTATTGAAAACAACAAAAACGTTTTTACAATATTTTTCCTTATTTTTGCCAAAACTTCACCATTTTCCCCCAATTTGGAGACGCTGTAAATATGTTAGTACGGGTACTAAAGGCCAAATATCTTTAAAGTGCTGTTATTGACAAAGGTGTAATGGTACCCAAGGCCTAAACCCTTTAGCCTCTTAATGAACCGCTGCGATTCAAAGCAGGCAGTTTAATGTTCAATCCTTCGTCCTGCTGTCGTAATATTTTGGCCGCTTGCCCTCCCGAGTGTTTACCTTGTGGATTCCTCGTCCCGGGCCCGTACGGCTCCTGCCTGGATCCGTTTTTGCCTCGTCGATTCCTCACACTGCTCCTAAGGCTCCGTCTGGCCTCGCGTTGACAAGCCGCGGACAGATCTCTGGAAAACGAGACCCTCGGGGGGGAAAAAAGAGAAATGGCAATCTTCGAAACCGGTAACAACTTGAACATGAACTTTAAGGTCGCCACGAAAAACTACAGAAAATTCCCTGCCCCATCCTACGCAGGGAAGTTGGTTTGGTAACGCGGTTTGAATGTTAGCCTGATGCTAACGCTAACAACGTCAATCGGGTTAGAGTCCACCTGTATGTGTGTTCCCTCTGCTGATCTATGGGACAACAACCTCCTCCTCGTTTCCTCCGGTTTCCACTATACCACTAAAAACATGTACAATAGGCTAGGTTGAGAGTGTGTGTGTGTGTGAGTGCGAGCGGGGGATGGAAAGGCGCCCATAGCATGTGTCCAATGTGCGGTCATTTTTAGATCTATACAAGAATAAAAAATCTTGAAGCCCGACCCTCATGCTTGAATCTGAACTCTACACCTGCAGTACATCCAGGAAACGCTGCTGCTCGAGTCCCGACAAGAACCAGGAAGTACGACCATATTAGTCCAGTGCTCAGGTCTATGCACTGGCTTCAGTCGCTCAGAGAATAGAATGTAAAACAGCTCTGCAGTAGGGTTGGGCGATATGGCCAAAAAATAAAATCTCTATTTTCCAAATAGTTTTCTAGGATTAGGTCAATGTTTCGGTCCTGAGATCTTTTCAAATTGGAAATAAACTTAAAAAGATCTCCTGATTTTTCATATGAAAACAAACTGCCCAGAGTCCTCCACTGGTGTCATATCGCCCAGCCCTACTCTGCACTAAAGTCCATCTCTGACATGTTAGAGCCGTATGAACCATGTCAGGGAGGGGTCTCCTGGTGGTTCATGGAGTCAGGATTAAACACGCTGAGGCTAAAGCTAAACTCTGGAACAGTCTTCATGAGGATGTGAGACAGGCCTGACAATGTTCAAATCCAGGCTGTTCTTTAAGTGACTGTGAATCGCCTTGTTTTATGAATTGCGCTCCACAAATAAACTTCCTCTCAATGGGGAAAATCATTTCCTTTTTGCGTAATGCGAACGAGAAGTCGTCCTGAGCTGCCAGACTGCACTCGAGCGTCCCGTCTGTGTGAGTAAAACCCGCAGCGTGTGTTCTTCCCCATTGTCCGCCCGGCCCGGCTCGGCCTCCATGTTTGTTTACCGTGTCACAGAGCTTGTTTTGTGACGCACCAGCGGGCTCCTGTCATGGCCGCCACGTGATGCTCGCCCTGTGACTGCACGCTCGGATTCCCCGATCAGTCTAAGAACCGCCCCCCCCCCCCCCCCCCGGGCCCCTGTGGCACGGACATGTGTGGGAAATCCAGCGCTCGATACGGGGGGACGGCACTGACCCCCTTGGCCCCGCACTGGCTCGCGGGGCCAACAGCATCACAACTTCTGTCTTTAGATCCAAGTTGTGATGCTGTTGGTCCAGGGACAGCACTAAAGGAAATGACTTGGTTGTTTCAGTTCAAATAGGAAATGATTTTTCCCTCAAATTTTATTAACGTATTAATTATTGCCACATTTTTCCCAATTTAAAAAAAAAAAATCTTAATTTAGCCAATTTTTTTCTCCATTTTCTCCATATTTTTGCCCAATTTTAAAACATTTTTTCCCCCCCATTTATCCCTATTTTTTCCCAACTTTTGCACAATTTTTGGACAAATTCATTTGGGAAAAAGTTTGAACATTTAGAAAAAATATATATATTAAGGTTTGAAAATGTTGCGAGGGGGGGGGGAATGAAAATGTTGAAAAAAGATTGAAAATGTTTAAAAAAAAGTTGGAAATGTTTAGAAATGTTTTGAATTTTTTTTAAAAAGTTGTAAAATCTTTGTTCTGAGCGTACTTTGGTGAGCGACTAATATCTGCCCTAGTCGCTACAGACTCCACACTTTACAGAGCTGGACTGAACAATATTCAAATTTTGGCACAGAAAATAGAGACAATTGATGTCAGTAGTAGTAGTAGTAGTAGTAGTCAGTAGTAGTAGTAGTAGTAGTAGTAGTTCTTTCCCTAACCGTCCCGTCTCTCTCCTGCAGGACCTGTGCGGGCACCACTCCTGTGACACCCTGGGCATGGCGGACGTGGGCACCATCTGTTCCCCCGAGAGGAGCTGCGCCGTGATCGAGGACGACGGTCTGCACGCCGCCTTCACTGTCGCTCACGAGATCGGTAAAAAACACTTCTCCTCAGTCCAGTTGAGCTTCTTTTGTTTTTTTTTACACTTAAAGCCCATTTAAAACTTAAACACACTATTCACCATACAAACCATACATTTAAGTCTGGGTTCATCCATTATTCCGATTTTGTCGCTGAAAATCTCCGCCTCCAGGCATAAAACGCCGTATTTTTACATGAATACATAAAATGGCAGAAAACTTGCAATACATTATTTTTCTCGCGTTTATATCAGTAATGTTCAGCAAAAGTTTCAAACTGATATCTCTACATTTAGTTTTTTTACCCCCATTCACCTGCAGCGTATCGCCTTAAAAAGCGAAAAAGTGGATATTACCAAGAAACCAAGTCCCGGACAGCGGCCGAATCCCTCTCCCTGATATGAGACACAAAGACTTTTCATCAAGGTGGTCACTGGTGGTTCGGGGCCCAAAAGTGGGTCACGGGGCCTAAAATAGCAGCTGAATATTAGTTTTAGTCACTTTCCTATAGTCAGCTTATGATAAAGTGCAATATTAACTGCACTTTATTCAGGCCAAACAGGAAATGTGCAATAGAAACGTATTAAAGGAACAGGTAAACACAGCACAGACGACGTTAGCATTTAGCCGTTAGCATTTAGCCTCTATAGCTCCAGGTAAAGATGGAAGCTACCAAACTCTTCCACGTTTTCCCTATTTAAATATGGTTACGTGACGTGTTACACTATAAAGTATAATTACACAAAATTAAACTATGTGGATTTTTAAAGCGGATAAAAAGGGGAACTATATTGTAAGGCGTAATGATACCAGGAGTAATTCGGCATCCACGCAGGGATATCTTCACTGTTTTCCTTCCTTGTGCTGTAACTTTAAGGTCACCTCCTGGGCCTGTCCCACGACGACTCCAAGTTCTGCGAGGAGCGCTTCGGCGTGAACAGCGACAAGCGGCTCATGTCGTCCATCCTGACCTCCATCGACGCCTCCAAGCCCTGGAGCAAGTGCACGTCGGCCACCATCACCGACTTCTTCGACGACGGCAACGGTACGGAAACGGATCCCGGTGTTTTTTCTTACCATCTTGCTTTTCTTTTGATGGATTTTGTCACTTTTTTCATCACCCTTTTGTCATGCACTATTGTCGCGGCCGGGTACCGTTAAACGATGCCCGTCTGGTATCCCGAAAAAAAAAAGGTTCAGGTACTACTATCGAAAAATAAAAGAAGCAGGACCCGAAAATAAATATGCAGTCTTTATATTCAAGTTCTGATGCTGTTGGTCTTCAACATTTAAAAGAAAAACTAAGTGAAAGACAAGTTGAAAAAAGAAAAAATTGAGGTAAAATTGGGGAAAGAAATTGGGAAAAAATGTAGGGGGAAAACTTTTAATATTGGGAAAATTGGGGGGAAAAACACATAGAAAAATTTGGGGAAAAAGTGGGAACATTTTGGAAAAAAAGATTTTAATTGGGGAAACAACAAGGTACAAAACTGGCAAAATTTGGAAAAATATGAAGAAAAAAATAAAATAATAATAATTCAGTAAAAAATCTTGAAAATTGGGGGGAAACGCATAAAATAATTGTGGGGAAAAGTGGGAAAATTTGAGTAAAATTGGGAGAAAAAAACATTTAATTGGGGAAACAACAAGGAACAAAACTGGCAAAAGTTTGGGCAAAATTTTTGAAAAATATGAAAAAATATATAAATAAAAAATAAAAATGTAAAGAAATTTTTAAAAATCTTGAAAATTGGGGGGAAACAAATAGAAAAATTGGGAAAAAATAAGAAAAACTTGAAAAGTGTTTTTTCTGCCCTTTGTTGTTTCACCTCAAACAAATGATACAAATGCAAAAGAAATTCATTGGAAGGAAAAGTAATTTTTTTTATCTGTTTTATGGTTCTATATGACTTATCATTTAGTATCGGTATAAAAACAGCCCTTCTCTTCTGACACTCCTTGTCTTTTAGATTTGAGTAATGCCATGTGTCTGACACGTGGTTTCTCTCCCACAGCCGAGTGCCTGCTGGACTCCCCGCGGCAGCCGCTCCTGGGCCCGGAGGAGCTGCCGGGACAGTCGTACGACGCGGTCCGCCAGTGCCGCCTCGCCTTCGGGCCGGAGTACACGGTGTGCCCCGGGATGGACGTGTGCTCGCGGCTGTGGTGCGCCGTCATGCGCCAGGGCCAGATGGTGTGTCTGACCAAGAAGCTGCCGGCCGTGGAGGGGACGCCGTGCGGGAAGGGGCGCATCTGCCTCCAGGGCAAGTGTGTGGACAAGACGCGCAAGAGACACTACTCGGTGAGTCCCACCTGAACCCAGCACGTTCGCCCCAGTTCGGCTTTACCCCAATCGAAAACGTCAACATAGAGACCAAGAAGATACAGGGGAAAAAGCATGAAAAAGCCATAAAAATGCAAGAGAAAAGTGACACAAAAATGACAAAAAAATTATGAAAATGTGACAAAAATCTGACGAAAAAGTGACAAAAATGTGGAAAAAAATCTGAGGAAAAAGTGAAAAAAATGTGACAAAAATCTGAGGAAAAAGTAACAAAAAAGTGACAAAAAAGTGAAAAAAAATTGAGGAAAAAATGACAAATGTGAAGAAAAAAAGTGACAAAAAAATTAAGAAAATGTGACAAAAATATGACAAAAATATGAAAAAAATCTGGCGAAAAATTAACAAAAAACTGACGAAAATTTGATATATTTTTTTTTTAATGTGACGAAAAATTTGATAAAAATGCAGAAAAAGTGAAGTCAACGCGGTAACAACGAGAGGAAACATATCCATTTAGATCATTTTTGTGGGTCTTAGCTTTCAAATGAGGCCTTACTCTGGCGTAGTATTAGAACTATCTTCACCGGCAGCGTCTCCAGGTTTGCAAAGCCGTTCTCACAGACGCTCGTTTCCTGACTCTTTCTCTGGGCTCGTCTCGGCTGTGGGAGTTTTTTAGGAGAAGCAAAATGTGACTTGGAGCGGATATTTTTAGTTCGTGTTTACATCATGACGTTCTCGGACTTGGGACGGGAGCGAGGCCAAGCAGTGACTTGTTTTCATGACGAAATGTGCAGCGCTTAAGCCTCCGAATCTTTTAAACGTTTGTGTTTCTCACAAAGCACTTAATGTCGATTTTATTGGCTTGGAATTACAGCAAAAAGCTCCGCAGGATTTTTAACCAGTTCCCTGCCGTCCTCCACTTCATCCCCTCTGACTGACAGAGGCGGTTCACCCCCCCCCCCCCCCCTTCACTCAGTTTACACAGGACTGGAGAAGATAAAAGATCACATCGGTTCTACACGGACACAAAGCCGTTTATAGGCTCAGAACAGATTCTTAGAACTGTAGTTACATAAGTAACTTTTGTTTTACTCACACTGATCTTACACACATGAGGCACGGTAGCACAGCGGTTAGCACTCGTGCTTCACAGCTAGAAGGTCCGGGTTCGATTCCCACCTGGACGGGGCCATTCTGTGTGGAGTTTGCATGTTCTCCCCGTGTCTGCGTAGGTTTCCTCCGGTTTCCCCTACCACTAAAAACATGTACAATAGGCCCAGGGACTGCAGGTGGAAATTAGCACAAGTGCTATAACCTGGTACAATGCATCTCTCCTTTCTGAGGCTAATGTATATTGTTCACTGTCCCTGTTCAAATAAATAAATAAAATAAAAAAAATAAATTAAAACACCACAATTAACGACAAAAATGTGACAAAAACACACATCAAAAACGCCTTATATTTACATTAAAAACAGAAAACAACAGAAAAAAAACATTTTCCCCCCATGTTTATATTAGTAATCTAAAGCAGAAGTTTCTAATTGACGTCTCTACAATTAAAGGTTGCCCTATTCCCCCGCAGCATCTCGCCTTCAACAAGAGCGTTTTACTCTGAAACCTTTGTAGTCAGTCTTGTATCTCCACAGACAGTACTTGGTGAGTTCAGGGGGAGGCGGTGATTCTTTTTAGGAGAATAAGGAGAATCATCCGCTGAGCATGTGAGAAATGAACAGACGGTCACAAGACTATCTATGAATAGAGCGCCTCTGGAAAGCACTAACACACACTTGTACTTTTACCTGATCTGGATTTGTGGTTCTCACGTGTGGCTGTTGACATTCCTCTGTGTGTCGCAGACGTCTAACCACGGCAGCTGGAGCTCCTGGGGGTCGTGGGGCTCGTGCTCGCGCTCGTGCGGCGGGGGGGTGCAGTTCGCCCAGCGCCTGTGCAACAACCCGCCGCCGCGGAACAACGGGCGCTACTGCACGGGCAAGAGAGCGGTGTACCGGTCCTGCAGCGTCACGCCCTGCCCGCCCGCCGGTGAGCGCCTCAGGTCCCGGTCGGGTCGCTCTTCTCCCTCCGGGCAACCGGTGGAGAAGCTGCACCGATCTCAGTCATGTGTGCTCACTACTGCCACCTCAGGGCTTAGGCGTAACTGCAGTCTCTATATTGACCCGGATTAACAGCTTTTTTCTGGGCTCATTCTACACATTAGGACATTACTGGAACATGTAAGGGGAGGATAATACTTCATATTAACATTTTTAAACTCCGTATAGTCCCTTTAACACAGATGCAGCTTACTCGGGGATCTCTGGTGAGGGGGTGCCTACAACATTATTGACTCTTTTCAGTCTGGTTTTTGTGGGACCTGGATTCTCACCAAACCTAAAGCATTTCAAAAACAGATATTTTTATAGAAAGAAAACATTTAACACCAAAGATAATGGTCAGACCTTTTTGTATGAACTTCCTCAATTCTGTTTCGCAGTGAAGAGTTTCCGCGAGGAGCAGTGCGAGGCGCGCAATGGCCCCCAGACCGACCCCAAGGGCGTGAAGACCTTCGTGGAGTGGGTCCCGAAATACGCCGGCATCCCGCCCAAAGACATGTGCAAACTGACCTGTCGGGCCAAGGGGACCGGCTACTACGTGGTCTTCTCCCAGCGGGTGAGGTTTAAAGACATGTTTGAAGCTGCGATCATTGGTATTGGGGGGGCCGCGAGGTATTAAGCAAAGTAAACCCCGCCTTTTTGTTTAGTTTTAGTCTAAAAAACATGACTGACTAACATTAGGCCAACAGGAGGAGGAGGACCTGATGCATTTGTTTTATTTTTGTCCATATGTGGCTGAGTGTACAGTTATGATTAAGGTCTCTGCATATTGTTTTGCAAATCATACCTCAGAATATCGTATTTTTAAAGCTAAAACTTTATTAAATTTATGTATAAAACACTTTAAGAATAGAGTTTATCATCAGTATATGTTGGAAACAATTATAGCAACAAATAACAACAGAATAATTGAGCATGAAAAGAAATGGAACATCTGCTTACTTGAATTAGAGCAGGGGGGCCCAAACTTTGTGTCTCCGAGGGCCAAACACGGTGATGTCGAGCATGAATCACATATAAATAAATAAATAAATATAAATAATAATAGTTATTTTATTTTTCGGTACATATTTGCATTTGATTATATCTATGCAAATAACATGCTATATTAAAACAAATGTTAACTCTGGCAAAAGCCTAGTTTTAGTAGAACAAAACCAACAATTGTAGCAATATGTAAAACAACACCACCTGTACAGTACATGCAGTGATTTTACCTCATTCATTAACAAAGAAAATGCCAAATTAGATCATTTTTAAAGTGTCAGTTCAGCATAAATTATTTTACAAGTACATTTTTAACATGACCTGTGTTGATGTCAACAAACTTTGCCATAAAAGTTGGAAAACTGGGAAAGCCGACGCTACAACGCTCTGTGATGAACACCAAGACGCCGCAACAGTGTTTCCTTAACTTTGCGAAAGGAGTGAAACAGCGCCCCCAATTTGACGCTGGTGGTCAAAACGTGTACTGCATCCATATTTACCATTGCGAATGAATGGGAAAGTTAGTATTAACCATACAGCGCAAAAGTAGGTCACTCTATGGCGGGCCAACATCATTGTTTTGGTGGCCCCCACTTTGGGCACCCCTACATTAGAGATATAAATATTGTGTGTACTTGCTGTGCCATTTGTTATGTCATAAATGTTTTGCCAATATAATATAATTGAATATATTTAATGCATCTTTTATATATTGCTACTGTATGAACCACAGCATGGCAAGTCCAAGACAAATTTCCCTATGGGACAATCAAGTTTATCTTATCTTTTGTTTATGGGTTTTTGACTGGTATTAGTTTTTTTTTAATGATTTTATTTGTTTGTTTTGTGCTTCCTCTCTGTTTATAGTCTGTGTTCCTCAAAACACTATGAATGTGTGGCTGATTGTGGTATGAATGCAAGGGGGAGTGGCTGGGCTTGGGTGGGGGGTTTAAAGTTTGTCTTATTTTATTATGTAAATAAATAAAAACCATGATGCCGCTCCAATGGCTTCTGCCTCTGGGTGCAGGTGGCGGACGGGACGGAGTGCCGGCCGTTCAGCAGCTCCGTCTGCGTCAAAGGGAAGTGCGTTCGGACGGGCTGCGACGGCATCATCGGGTCCAAGCTGCAGTTCGACAAGTGCGGCGTCTGCGGGGGCGACAGCGCCGGCTGTTTACGCGTCGTGGGCAACTTCACCAAGAAGAGGTACGAGGAACACGCGGCTTTCAGACTTTACACACGTTCCTCGCCTAATATCCCAGAGTTCAGCGCGTGCGGGACATTTATTTTAATGATTTCTGGAAGAGGTTTGCGGCGCTCGGCCAGTTCTCGAGTTTGTTCCTCCCGAAAGGCGGAGGTTTCCCGTTAACAGTTATTAAAGCTTTTATATTCCACAGGTGAAGGAAACTATGGTGTAATAACCATGTGCAGCTTTAGGTTTGCATTGAAGGGCGAAATATCAAATCCACTTTATTCACCTGGTTATGATCTTCTCGAAGGCCTTAAATGACATTAAAGAGCATTTCATTGGATTCACATCTAAATATCTTGGGGAAATTACATTCCTGCTTATGTTCATCGAGAAATATTGTCTGAAATGTATTTGCTAAAAAGTCCAGTTGTGTCTAATTTGCTTTTGAACATCAAACCTGATTCCTGTTTGATGGAACGTGTGCAAATCTTAAAGGGACAGGCCACCGTTTTTCCATCCTGAGATATGTTCTAACAACAAAGATGTTGTTAGCCTTTAGCCTCTCCTCTATGGGGCCAAACGGGGGTGAAGTTAGAAGCGACCGAGCTCTTCCACGTTTTAAATACAGTTACGTGAGAAGTTACACGATCCAAGTCTAGTTACACAACATTAAACATGTGGATTTTCTAAGCGGATAAAAAGGGGAACTATATTGTGAGGCGTAATAACACATAGGAGCACTTCGAAGTCCGCGCAGTAATATCTTCACTTTAATGATTGCGCTTTACAAGCCTGTATACTACATTTCTCAAAGCTCTGTCGTCATTATTCATTCACTCCAGACTCGGTGATGGTTAACTACTGTTGTAGCCACAGCTGCCCTGGGGTAGACTGACAGAAGCGAGGCAACCAGTCTGCTTAGCTGCTTAGCTTCAGAGATCTGACGGGATCGGGCAGAGCGAAGGCAATATGGCCGCTTTTGCTATTTAGCACTTTTTAGTCGTGTTTTTGTCGCTTTTTTTGGTTATAATTTTTTGTTTGTTTGTCGCTGTTTTGTTGCTTTTCCTGCATGTTTGTGTTCCTCCTGGAGCCCCTCCCTTAACGTGGTGGAGGGTTTGAGCCTGAATGATCCTGGAGCTCTGTGGTCGGAGGCTTCGTGCCCCTGGTAGGGTCTCCCAGGGCAAACAGGTCCTAGGTGACGGGTCAGACAAAGAGCGGTTATGAGAGACCAACAGGCCCGGTTAGAACCATGAGGCCGTCCTTCTGTGGACCCACCACCTGCAGGGGGCGCCATAGGGGCTGGTGCAGCTCCACCAGCTGCCCCCACGACCCGGCAACGGACAAGTGGAAGAAAATGGATGGATGGGAGTTTGTTGCTATTTTGACACTTTTTCAAGAAGCTTTTAGATTTCTTGGAGAAATGAGTGGTCGGTTCAGGTGGGGGTTAAGAGGTTAAGATGCTTATTCTTCTCCCGGTGCATGTGCAGAGGTTCCTCACCTCTCGTCTCTTGTCTCCGCAGTAAGGGCTACACCGACGTGGTGAAGGTCCCGGCCGGCTCCACGCACCTCAAAGTCCGGCAGCACAAGGCCAAGGCCCAGAGCCGCTACAGCGCCTACCTGGCCGTGCGCCGGCCCAACTCCGACTACCTCCTCAACGGCAAGTTCATGATCTCCACGTCCGAGACCGTCGTCCCCGTCAACGGCTCCGTGCTCAACTACAGCGGCTGGAGCCAGAGCGACGAGTGGCTGCACAGCATGGGCCCCGGCGCCATCCAGGAGCCGCTCGTCATCCAGATCCTCGCCACGGACGCCAAGAAGCCCCTGGACATCCGCTACAGCTTCTACATGCCCAAGAGGAACCCGCCGGCCTCCAAAAGCACCACCACCACCACGACAACGGCGACCACGACGTCTACGACTCACACGAGCGTGACGACCCGGGCGCCCGTTAGAGAGCTGACCACGCCCACAGCGGGGCCGCGGTGGGTGACGGGGGCGTGGATGAGCTGCTCCAGGACTTGCGACACGGGCTGGCAGAGCAGGACGGTGCAGTGCAAAGACCCCGAGGGGAAACTTTCCAAAGGCTGCACGCTGGGGGCCCGGCCGTCCGCCTTCAGACACTGCCAGGTCAAGAAGTGCTAATGGCGAGAGCGCGGATTCGGAAAAAAGTCACGTCACGGGGAGGGGTTGGTGTTTGGCGCTCGGGGGAAATGTTAATACGCTGCGAAAAGTAGTGCAGAAATAAGTGCTTGAAATAAGTTTCCAAGTTATTGCACTAAAAATGTAATTAAAAACTCGTTATTTGAAATAGAGATGCACCGATCCAGCTTTTTTTTGCTACCGATACCGATACTGGGGTTTGAGTATCTGCCGATACCCGATATTTACCGATACGAAGAGACTTTCTTAAAAGTCTTTTTCTCTGAGTGACTCTTTTTTCCATTTTAAGATCAAGAAAGTCATATTTTATTGTCAAAATATCACAGATCAATTATTCATTATATCTATTGATAAACTCTTGGATAAACGATACGCTATCCTTGGGTATTTGACACGCTTTAGGTTACATTAATATAAACAACTCACATAAAGTGATCTGATTATTACAAATATGTTCGATCAGTTCTTTCTTAAACTCAAATACAAACACTTGGCTTCAGCAGTAGTCATTTTATTTTATTAGGCTACTTTAGGTATTTCTATCATAGTTTCTGACCCAGCCTTGATTTGTTTTCGTTAGCATTAGCATGCTCCCGTTAGCTTTAGCATACTGATGCTAACCGCGGATCTTCGCGCGGCGATCATAAATACATTTGCGTAGGTAAAAACTAACTCAGCTAAATTCTCCTGGTTCTGAGCTTCAAAATGACATACAGCATGTCCATATTCACTTAGATTTAGGTGGTAAAAGTTGGGTTTTTAAGGCGTCGAGAGCCAAAACTGGTATCGGTTCAGTATCGGATATTTGTACCCAATACCCGAAATCCTATTTTTTCCAGTATTGACCCAGAACGGTGCATCCCTAACTTGAAATGAGAGTCGATCTTTCTTAACTGTGAGTGTAAAAAGACAAAGTCACTCGAATCAAAGACAAATGTACTTTTGAAACTGGCCAAATGTATTATGGGTTCCTACCAGCCCTATGTGTCCTGTGTACGTTATCACTGCCCCTTTGGGCCTTAGACGGGCGTACAGCATTAACATTTCAACCCAGGGGCCAAACACCAAACGTCCCATGATGTCACTGTTTTGGGTGCGTTCACACTCGAATGAATAAAGGAGCCAAGACATTCCTATTCACTTTCCCCATAGACTTTCCCCAAAACGAGCGGGAGTTTTAACCTCTTAACCCCCGACCTCACAGCCTATAGGCCTGAGTAACACCTCATTTGAAAGCTAAGACTGAACAAAACTCATCCAAACTGATCTTTTTCCACGTTTTTTTGTCGCTCTTCTGTTGCGTTTTCATCCTAATTTTAGTCACGTTTTTGCCACTTTTTCAACGCGAGAAAATAGTCCCTCAGAATGTGCTAATTCATGTGATACAAAGTTTTTTTAAAGATATTCTATTAACACAGACATTTATATGGTTAGTCTGGCGTTATAAGTGATTTACCTCGGGTGCACTGTGGAGCGGGCCAGCCTGTTTTTAATGCAGGCTAGCTGATACCGGAGAAATGCGTTAGCCTAGCACTAGCCTAGCGCCACTAGCCTCTTCAAATATAAGAACTGAATGAATTTTTGAAAACAATATCTCCAGACATCAACAACACTAACTAGGAAATGAGGCCCTATGTCAAAAATCCTGAATGATCCCTTTAAGCTCCGGGAAAGTCTACGGGAAAGATGAATTTGCCCCGGGACTCCAACAACGATGAGCTTCTGACTTGGAAACTTCTTCTTCCGTCACTTTATGTTCGTGGACCATCAACAGAAAGTGGATTTTTGTGCCTGCTGACCCGTCCAGAGGAGCCTTTTGTTGGATTACATCAAGCTCTCTCCTTCTTCTTGGGATGATTTTCTTCTCGATTCGGATCCGAGTGTGAGCGCACCCCGATGACCACGGATTTGGGAACGCTATGCAAGTGGCCCGGACCGACGGAGAACAATGCAAAGGACATCTCTGCACAGACTTTAAGAACTTGCCCCCCTCACTCATTTGTCACGAGCGATCTGTTTTGTGTCGACCATCCCGACTGCGGGAGGCACGCCGTGTTTGTTTTTGTGTTTTTGTTCCGTTGCCAAAAGCGCCGACTGTTTCTCGTTCTAGGGATTAAATATTCCGAGCCACGATCAGGTCCGGGAGGAACAAGATCCAGGACCAGCCCCACACCAGACGTTCCCCGGATTCTCCTCCCGTAGAAACGAACGGCCCGTTTCGAGATGTAGTCCCGGGATGAGCTGCTACGAGGCGGCGCTTTAGTTTGACTGAGCACACGTGGGTTTAAAGAATTGTATCGTTTCATTATAAACTATTAAAGGGGCATCGTGCAACTTTCTATGTGGGAAGAAGAGTTGATATCTGTGTGTATTTGAGCGTGTTGTGTGAGTACTTTCCCTCCCAGTGGTCTCTACGTCGCTCCAGGAGGCGCAGGTGTTTTTTTTTTCCCAGTGTGGGAAAGGCCACATTTGCATATCGACTCCCTGATTGGTCAGATTCATACTACCTTCTGAAAGACACCATCCTGGAAACTCCAACGCCCTTTGAAGGAACAGGCTTCGCAGGAGGAGACGGAGCAGCCATGTTAATTTCACAAACCACTCGTTACAATGAATGGGGCTGAACAGATGATCGATCTCTTGTATACTATATCTATGGGTTAGGGTTAGTTTGTAACATGTCACTATCCCAGGTCGAGTATACAGTTAGTTTGGATTACTTTAAGATAGGAGACTGGCCAATCAGGGAGCGACTGGCCTTTCCCATCCTGGGAAAAAAAAAAAGGTCGCCTCCAGGATCAATTGTTTAGGTGTTTTCTGCTGAGGGAAAGCCTACTAAACTCATAGAGTTCAAATGTGCACAAATATAAACTTTTTTTTTTGTGCATAAAAAGTTACATACTGCAGCTTTAAGTTTTATAAAAGTAAATGTACCCGTAAGCCGCCGTTCTCTTGGAATATTTGACAGCGAACCTGGACATACAGGACTTTTCTGTCTCCGTGCGCTGGACCTTATGGACAAGTTCAGCCTATATGAAAAAAAAAAAACAGTCTTATTAAATTTACACTACAGCTACGGTGGCCTTTCATGGACAAACTTCGGGAATGATCCACGACTCAGTTCGAGCGACTTCGGGGCTTGACTTCGTGTTTGTGCGTCTGTTTTATTTTTTTATTTTTTTTCGCCGCTTCGGGACAAATTGACAATGTGTTGCCCTGGAAACCAAACAATCTGCAACGTCCTTTCAGCAATTCAGAGAAAAAAACAAAGTTCTTTATGACGCCACACGGTCGGGGACAGCACTGAGTGTAATTTATTGCTTTATGTGTGAATAATAAGAACAAGAGGACTTTATTTATTTTAGTGATTTTTGTATCAGAGTGATATTTAACTCCATAGGACTGTGCAGTTCTCTGTGTCTTTTTCTAGCCATCCACATGAGATATATGTACATAAAAACTCTATATTTAACGTCCTGAGCGTGTCTGTCGTCATTGTGGATCTGGGATGAGGACGGGCTGGGTACGGTTAACCCACCCGTCCGGTACCGGGAGGGGGGGGGGAGGTTTAGGTTTAAAGCTTATAGTATATATCTTTAGATCCAGGGGCAGCATTGAAGGAAGTGACTTTTATCTTTTCCCCATAGTTAAACATTTTCACCCAATTATTGCCCCATTTTTCCCACTCTTTTTTTTACACTTTTTTTTTCCTCGTCTTACCATTTTTTAATTAATAATATTTTACCTATTTCTCTAAATTTTTTCCCCAATGTTTCCCTATTTTTGCCCCATTATTCTTACATATTATTCCCTTATTTTTGCCGCAATTTCTCCCAAATTATTCCCCATTTTTATTCTTTCCAAATTTGTTTCCATTTATTTTTTGCCCCATTTTTTTCCTCGTTTTACCATTTTTGATTAATTATATTTTCCCTATTTAGTAAATAGTAGTGAAGTAAATAGTTAGTAAAGGTATCGGAAAGAGTATCGTTCAGGTATCGGTATCGAAAACTCTGAAAATTAGAATATCATGAAAAAGTTTATTTCTGTAATTCAACTTAAAATGTGAAACTTATATATGATATAGACTCGTGAACTAATTTTGATTATTTTGAGTCACAGCTTGTAAAAAAAAACAAAATGAAAATTTCAGAAGATTCGAATATTGTGAAAAGGGACTATATTGTGTCTCCTTTCATCAGATCATGAATCCAAAACACCTGCAAAGGGCCCTGAGACTTTAAATGTTCTCTCAGTGGTTCAGTAGAATCATGGGTTCAGACCTGCTGACCTGACAGAAAACCATCACTGACAAAAGCCTCAGAAGGTCAGAGCAAAAGAAGTTAAAGGGAAGGGCAGTCTGGAGAGGACTGTCAGGAAAAGGCCATTCAAAAGTGTGGGGGACCTTCACGAGGAGTCAGAGCATCAAGAGCCTCCACACACAGACGGATCCTGGACATGGGCTTCAGATGTTCCTCTGGAGCATCCCGGTCTTCCATAACACCTCAGCAGAGCCACAGGCTGAGAGCATCCAGGCCACGCAACCACATTAAGGCCGTCATTCAAGTAACTTTGGGTTGCCAGATCTGACAGCTCAAACCGTTGCTGCCTCGTTAGATCTCATTCTAAGCCTGATTTATTATTATTACCCCTAAAGCAGGGCCAAATTAGATTTGTGTTGTTGTCACATTTCTCCAGTAATAACTGGTTTATCCAAAGACTAAAAAAGTTATCCAATATTCACGCTGAGCACATCTTTGTATCTAAAATAAATCCATGAATCTGAACGCGACTATATACATAACATGTGTTGCTAATGACAATTATGGCCATTTTTAAGGCACAAATGACCTACTTTATATCAAAGGGAAACTAAAACTGTCATTATACATGTTTTTATGATTTAACTCCTACCTGCAGCTGATCTTCACGCACACTTAATGCCCTAATTATCGCCTCCCATTCGCCTCACAGCCCCTTTCTCAAACCTAAAACTCCCCTTCCCTCCAAACAAACGCGGTACAGCAGCGCCACCTGCTGTCCTAACCCTAAACTGCCCCAGTGATCTCTAAAAACTCCCATCGCCCATTTCTGACTTTAGCGCTCCCTCTACCGGACAAACGGCGCATTACAACAAGCGCCTTTTTCACTCCAAGTCTTCTTAAGGTGGACTGGCGGAGTTAGAGCATCATGGATTCACTAAAATACGCGTTTCAAGAGACGTAATCCCTATTCAGCTCATCATACTGCTTTAAAATGTGTTCATTTGTCTCTTTGGGTCATTTTGGACACGTGGTGAGGTTGCGCCTGTGGCACGCGCGGATTTTCCGGCTAAATGTCGATCCAAAACGCAGGGATTTTTCAATAACTCGTAACACAGATCCAACTCATTGCTTTTATTGCCGTTTCGCCCGCGTAACCCGCCCGTCCGGGCCGTTCGCGGATGATACAGCGCGCAGAAATGCCGTGCGTAAAAAGAAGGGGAAAGACCCCTCCTCCTCCTCCGCGGCTCTCTCGCTGTGATAGATGACTCTGGCGGGGCTCCAGCTCGCTGCTTGCGTCCGAGAGTTGGATCAAAGAGTCCCGGAGGAGGAGGGGGGGGGGGGGGACGGGGGGGGGGGGGGGGGACGAGAGAGGGGGTGGTCTCGTGGCAGGGGGAGAGGGATATAAGCGCGAGCTCGGGGAGACTTTAACGCAAAAGACAAGCGATACAGAAACGGGCAAAGCTGCGAAGTTTCCAAAGAACTCGCCCACGAAATTTGAAAGAGAACTTGGAATTAACATTTTTTTAAGCAATTTATTTCCAATTCCCTGCACGTGTCATTTGCCTGCACTGGATTTGATTCACTTACAGAGACGTTATTAGGATACCGCACCTTTTTATCAGCCCTTACGCTATAATTGTTCATACTTTTTTGGGGGGCTCTCTGGGTTTGTTAGACGGGACAGCACCGGCGTCAAAGAGTCTTGGGGAGAGATTTTGCGAACCGGAGCCGGGACTCGCTGAAATCGGGGCAAATATGTGGCTTTTACGCGTCGTTTTATCGGCGAGTTTGTGCGTCACGGCGGCGCAACGGAGCGACTGGGAGCGCGGCGAAGTGAGACCGGTGCGCCTCGAGCCGAAGGCTGCGGGTCTGACCGCCGAGGAGCGCGAGAAGGCGGCGGAGATGAGAGTCTACCGGCTGGACGTGTTCGGGGAGCGGATAACCCTGACGCTGGAGCCCGACCGCACGTTCCTCGCGCCCGGGTTCGTCCTCCACGTCGTCGGCGGGCAGGGGGACGCGCAGCCCACCGCGGCGGAGCCCGAGCGCGAGTGCTTCTACGCGGGGGAGGTGAACGGCGACGCGCGCTCCTCCTCCGCCGCCGCGCTCAACCTGTGCCACGGGCTGCGGGGCGGATTTTACCACGCGGGACGGGAGTACTTCATCCAGCCGCTGAACGAGAGCGACTACACGCACGCGCGGGACGGGGACGCGCACGTGGTGAGGCGGTGGTGGAGGAGAGGCAGCGCGGAGGCGAGGGCGGCGGCGGCCCGGGAGGGAGGCTCGAAGTGCGGGGTCAACGAGGACGAGGCGCGGGTGCCAAGGAACCCGGAGGAGAGCGGAGCGGCTAATGCGGAACAGACAGGTGAGAGGCTGGAGCTGGTACAGTCTTTTTATAGCATGTTCTCCAGTTCAGCTTTACTCAAATCTAAAAGGTCAGTGTAACGCCTCATTTGAAAGCTAAGACCTACGAAACTCATCTAAACGGATCTTTTTCCTCGAGTTTTTGGTCACTTTTCTGGAGCTCTTTTGAGGGTTTTTTGTTGCTTTATCATCACAAATGTTTGTCACATGTTCACAGGGGCGGATCTAGAAGAAAAAATAAATTGGGGGGGGGGGATCATTTCTGGGGTGGCAACACATTTTACATTGTTGTTACATTGTTGCAGCTAGTCCTTGGAACAAAGTGTTTGTAAAGTGCCAGGTTGATGATTACACTAGAATTTAGTTCCAGACAAGGAACTTTACTCGGGGGGCCAGCGCCACCCCGGGCCACCCCAGTAGATCCGCCCCTGCTTTTTCGTCACATTTATTTTGCTCTTTTGTGGCGTTTTTTGTCCTCATTTTTGTGGCCATTTTGACACTTTTTTCAAGAATCTTTCAGATTGGGGTAAAGCCAAAGGTTCAGGCGGAGGTTAAGAGCAGACTTGTGTACAGCAGCCAGGCTTCGAGTGGTTGGTTGGAGGTAGAAGAGATCGGAGCAGGTTGGAGGTAGAAGAGATCGGGGCAGGTTGGAGGTAGAAGAGATCGGGGCAGGTTGGAGGTAGAAGAGATCGGGGCAGGTCGGAGGTGGAAGAGATCGGGGCAGGTTGGAGGTAGAAGAGATCGGGGCAGGTTGGAGGTGGAAGAGATCGGAGCAGGTTGGAGGTAGAAGAGATCGGGGCAGGTTGGAGGTGGAAGAGATCGGGGCAGGTTGGAGGTAGAAGAGATCGGGGCAGGTCGGAGGTAGAAGAGATCGGGGCAGGTTGGAGGTAGAAGAGATCGGGGCAGGTTGGGGGTGGAAGAGATCGGGGCAGGTTGGGGGTAGAAGAGATCGGGGCAGGTCGGAGGTAGAAGAGATCGGGGCAGGTTGGAGGTAGAAGAGATCGGGGCAGGTTGGGGGTGGAAGAGATCGGGGCAGGTTGGGGGTGGAAGAGATCGGGGCAGGTTGGGGGTGGAAGAGATCGGGGCAGGTCGGAGGTAGAAGAGATCGGGGCAGGTTGGGGGTGGAAGAGATCGGGGCAGGTTGGGGGTGGAAGAGATCGGGGCAGGTTGGGGGTAGAAGAGATCGGGGCAGGTTGGGGGTGGAAGAGATCGGGGCAGGTTGGGGGTGGAAGAGATCGGGGCAGGTTGGGGGTGGAAGAGATCGGGGCAGGTTGGGGGTGGAAGAGATCGGGGCAGGTCGGAGGTAGAAGAGATCGGGGCAGGTCGGAGGTAGAAGAGATCGGGGCAGGTTGGAGGTAGAAGAGATCGGGGCAGGTTGGGGGTGGAAGAGATCGGGGCAGGTTGGAGGTGGAAGAGATCGGGGCAGGTTGGAGGTAGAAGAGATCGGGGCAGGTTGGAGGTGGAAGAGATCGGGGCAGGTTGGAGGTAGAAGAGATCGGGGCAGGTTGGAGGTGGAAGAGATCGGGGCAGGTTGGAGGTAGAAGAGATCGGGGCAGGTTGGGGGTGGAAGAGATCGGGGCAGGTCGGAGGAAGCCGGAGCCCGGCAGAGTCGGGGCCGAGCGCTCCTGGTACCGGCGGCGCGGCACAAATGAGGCAGGATTTACTCGGGGCTCAGTGTGTGGAATGTGGAGCGGACGGTGACGCCGGCGTGAGGCACGTCTCCCCCGCCATCCAGGAAATGCTGTTAATGTCATATACATTCAAAATACACGACAAGCTGCAGTTGGGTGGATGAGAGCAGAATGTATTTGAATGAAAACCCTAAAGGGCTTTAAAACCTACACTGTCTCATATGTGCCCGTCTCCTCCCACAACATGACTCTAAATGTGAGATGAATGTTCAGAACACCCGTGGAACTGTGGTCTACTAGAACATTATTGGAATAGCTGTTTGGAAGATATGCACATTTCCAATACTGAGTTTGTCTCCAATGTCAAGAAATGTGAAGGAATAAAATAAAATAAAATAAAAAAAATAGGGGAAAATTGCAAACACATGGAGAAAAAAATTGGGAAAAATAAAGAACACATTTGGAAATATAGGGAAACAATTTAAGAATAAATTGAGAAAAAAAATATGGGGAAAAATTAAAAAAAAAATTAAAAGAAATTGGGAAAAATATTAAAAAAAATACGGGAAAATTAGGAACAAATGGAGAAAAAAATGGGAAAAATAAAGAACGCTTTTGGAATAATAGGTGAAACAGTTTAAGAATAAATTGGGAAAAAAATATTTGGATAAATTGGAAAAAAAATTGAAAGAAATTGGGGACAAATTGGGAAATATAGGGGAAAAATAAAGAAAAAATTGGGAAAAATATAAAAAAAAATACGGGAAAATCAGGAACAAATGGAGAAAAATCGGAGGAAAGTTGGGAAAAATAATTGGGAAAAATAAAATCTGTTTAGGACAATTATCTTTTAGGGCGATCCAGGAAGTAGAAATGTTTGCGGCACATTCATCACTGTCCCTAAAATAAAGAGATATTAATAATCATGTCTTCCTGCAGCTTCCCGCCGGTCCAAGCGCTTCGTGTCCACGCCGCGCTTCCTGGAGATCCTGCTGGTGGCGGACCAGTCCATGGCGCAGTTCCACGGCGCCGGGCTCAAGTCGTACCTGCTGACCATCATGGCGGTGGCGTCGCGCCTCTACCGCCACCACAGCATCCAGAACTCCATCAGCCTGGCCGTGGTCAAGCTGCTGGTGGTGTACGAGGAGGAGAAGGGCCCGCAGGTGTCCGCCAACGCCGCGCTGACGCTGAGGAACTTCTGTCAGTGGCAGCGGCAGCACAACCCGCCCAGCGACCGCCACCCGGAGCACTACGACACGGCCGTGCTGTTCACCCGCACGGTGAGGTCAAGGGTTAAACCGCCGCGAGGCCTTCGTTTATTTATCAATACGCCGGGACTTCGAGATCCACCTTTAACAAGAGGCCATTTTAAAAAAGATCGGCCAAGTGGCGTGCGTTAAAACTGTATAACGCACAGTTAAATCATATCCCTCCACTGCAGCTGTTTCCATAGTAACGACACACATTTGAGCCGGAACTAGTTTCAGGTTAAACAGACTTTAAAAAAAGGTTTAACTATTTATTATGGGTTAGGCATTAACTGCAGTAATTAAGTAGTTATTAAGTGTTAGTCACACTTAATAACTAATAAACTTAGGTATAGTTATTATCAAGTGTCAGATCACTTTATAAAAAACACTTAATTCATCATGAACAATTCATTAGTTAATACATACGTTATTACTGCTGAACTAATACAGTAATTAATGCTTAACTTCTAACAAATAGCTCCTCAGATACTTTTTTAAATACTTAAAGGGACTATTCGGAGTTTAAAAATGTTAAAACTAAGTACTACATGTTCCAGCCATGTCCTAATGTGCAGAATGAGCCTCTAAAATCCTCAACATTTCACTCAAAAAGGGTCCGAAGTCAAGCCCGAGCTTAATATAGAAGCTGCAGTTACGCGTAAGACCTGGGGTGGCAGTAGTGAGCATGAAAAATGACCAACTCTTTAATAAACTATGAACGAACTATTATAATTTTGAGCATCGTTTTTTTCACTGCCCGGGTATTCATCTCAGCTCTTGTTTGAAACACTGTCTCCGCCTCCAGGACCTGTGCGGCGCCCACTCCTGCGACACCCTGGGAATGGCCGACGTGGGGACGGTGTGTGACCCCGAGCGGAGCTGCTCCATCATCGAGGACGACGGACTTCAGGCCGCCTTCACTGTCACTCACGAGCTGGGTAAGAGCAGAGGAAATACTGAGACACAGACCGGTCCCTTTACCGCCATGTTTACGCCATCACAGATTCACAAATACCTGCACGGAATCCCCCCGGCAACACTCGGCGATCCAAATACGGTATTCTAAAGGTTTGCTCTGAGGGGTCTTGTCAATATATGTTTTTTTAAATACTTGCTTATTCAAAAATCTAAACAAGAATCCAAACAGAATTTCCTCTGAACAAATCTACATAAATATATCAACAAAACAAAACCATACATTTGAACCTGGCTCTGTCCATTGTTATTTCACCTTCAAAAATATAGGACATTTCTCTATTTTTTTTTAAAACATAAACTACAATTTTTTTTCTCATATTTATGTCATATCCTGCATCTGGCCTTAAAGTCTGGAAGTCTAAATGTTTTACACGTTTTATAAAATATGCTAAATTGTCTTTCTGGTCTTATATTTTGATATAAAGTTAGTCATGTGTATATATATATATTTTTTTTGTAAAGTCCCTCCTTCCCGGATCTCAGCAACTAATCAGAGTCTAGTATCCTCCCACGTCGACCAATGAGACGAGCTTTTCCTGTGAACCAGCCGGTCAGGTCCAATCAGGAGGGAGGGGGAGGAGCTTGATCGTTGACTTTTGAAATTTCTGTTCCTGCTCTCCTCACTTTGCAAACTTCCACACTATCCCTTTAAGTCACCTGATGAACGCCGTGTGTTTTAACGTGACCCTCTCCCCCCCCCCCCCCCCCAGGCCACGTCTTCAACATGCCGCACGACGACGCGCAGCTGTGCTCCGGCGTGAACGGGCCTCACTGGGGCTCCCACATGATGGCGTCCACCCTGTCCAACCTGGACCAGGGCCAGCCGTGGTCGCCGTGCTCCGCCCTCATGGTCACCTCCTTCCTGGACAACGGCCACGGCCAGTGCCTCCTGGACCAGCCCGCGCGGCCCCAGAGCCTGCCCCAGAGCCTGCCCGGGACGGTCTACGACGCCGACCGACAGTGCAGGTCAGAAAAATAAAGTCAATTCACGAAAAGGCGAGACGCTACGGGCAAAACCGATTTTTCATTAATCAAGATATTTTTGGACATTAAACGCCTTATTTTTATATGAAAACATAAAACGACAGAAAACTTGCAATATAATTTTCTCTCATATTCCTGCCATTAATCCACAGCGAAAGTTTCAAATTGATATCTCTACATTTAAAAGGTCTCCCTATTCACCTTCGGCGTCTCGACTTAAAGTGATAGTCTGGAAGTTTGCAAAGTGAGGAGAGATAGAGTTCAATTTTAAGTAAACAATCGAATTCCTCCCCCCTTTAACCAGAAAGCCCTTCTGTGTTTGCAAAATGATGAAACTTTTCAAAGATCAATCTCCTCCCCCTCCCTCCTGATTGGACCTGACAGGCTGGTTAACAGGAAGAGCTCGTCTCATTGGTCGACGGGGGAGGGCCCTGTCGGCTGTCCCCGAAGGAGATTGGAGTAAAGTGAAGAAAGATTCAATCTGAGCCCACCATTCCGGAAAGAAAACCCCTCCATGAACCGGAATGGCGGCCTCAGATTGAATCTTTCTTCACTTTACCCTAATCTCCTTCGGGGACAGCCGACAGGGCGGGGCCAGTCCGAGGAGACAACAAAAGAACAATAGGCAGGTAATTAGCAGTGGTCAGCCATGAATAGGACAGGACTGACCGATACTGGGGTGATCGTTAGAGACTACTGTACTGAACACAGGAGATGACTCAAGTACCTTCGTTGAAGATGGACAACTCCTGTACGACTGAGAGCTTACACAGACAATATATGTATTACTTTACATCAGGACCAGCTGTTCTCGGTGAAAGTCTCAACCGCTCGTGTCCTCCTCAGGTTGACCTTTGGAGACGAGTCCCAGCACTGTCCCGACCTCAGCAGCACCTGCTCCGCGCTGTGGTGCACCGTCACCACCACCAACGGGCTCCTGGTCTGTCAAACCAAGAACTTCCCCTGGGCCGACGGCACCCCCTGTGGCCAGGACAGTTACTGCCTATCGGGGCAGTGCCTGAGCCGGAGCCAGGCCGCCAAACACCAGGTAACGCCGCGCCCGCCTGCTGGTGCTGATGTTTGTTTTGATCCTTTATCATGGACTCTAAATCCTCCCTCTCGCCTCAGACTCCGGTGAACGGCGGCTGGGGCGTGTGGGGCCCGTGGGGCGACTGCTCGCGCTCCTGCGGCGGCGGCGTGCAGTACTCGTTCCGGAGCTGCGACGCGCCGCTGCCCAAGAACGGCGGCAAGTTCTGCGAGGGCAAGAGGATCCAGTACCGCTCCTGCCACACGGACGCCTGCCCCGACACCAACGGTACGACCCGTCTGTGCTCGGGACGAAAACGAAATCCTGGCTGCAGTTCATAGTTTAGCCATGAGGGGGCAGTACACGCGCAGTTTTGAACCACAACAACGCAAAATACATATAGTTTACGGGAAGAGTTGACAATACTAAACAAGTGAGAAAATAAATCTTTCCAGAGTGCGTTAGCCTGCTCATTAGCCGTTAGCATTAGCCATCAAACGCCGCACATTCTGAACGATCCAGATGTTTACAGCTGCTGTCAGCCATCGACCACATTTCGGGGAGGTCAGAGCCTGGTTAAAAATCCTTAATGAACGTACAGGACCTTCGGAGATTTTCCTTCAGACACAAATTAGCGTCCTCTGAGCTAAATGCTAACTCCAATTCAGTCAAGTTTCTGCGTTTCGGGGGCTCAGATACACATCCAGTGGCCACTGACATCATATAGATGCCCGGACGAGAACAAAACATACCTCGCCATACTTTAATATAGCGCCTGGCTTCACCATTCATTTGCCTGGGGAGAGGAACGCCCACTCGGAGCGGGCCTGGGAGACGTTGGCAAACACCATGAGCGTCGGAAAGCCAAAGGCATTCCTGCGCTCGCTTTGGGGCGGGAGCGCGAGGCCGACGCTCATGTGGCTGCCGTGTTTACCCCGGTTGCTAAGCGACGGCGTTTGAAGCCCGTGGCGGTCCGCCGTGACATTTAGCGCGACGCCGCGAACAGCGCACCTCTAGTGTCCCGGCGACTTCGCACCGATTAGTGAGACAGGAGTCAAAGATGGAGGACGTTCTCCCGCTGCGTTCTCCCCCCTCGTCAGAAGCCTCGCCGTTTGAAACCCCGCCTCTCCTGCGTCCTCAGGTCTGTCCTTCCGCGAGGAGCAGTGCCTGGTGCACAACGACATGTCGGCGCAGGTGTCGCTGGGCTCGGGCGAGGGCGTGGAGTGGGTGCCCAAGTACGCGGGGGTGTCGCCCAAGGACCGCTGCAAGCTGGTGTGCCGCGCCAAAGGGACCGGCTACTTCTTCGTCCTCAAGTCCAAGGTGAGCGCCGTGTGTTTGGAAAGATCACGTGATGCGCCTCCTCCTGGGTCGAAGTTCAGAAGTGAAGCGATAATGAAAAAAAAAACAAATTCTGAAAGCTTGATGAAATAATCCCCCCTCTCTCTGTCTCCCCCCGCAGGTGGCGGACGGTACTCCCTGCAGCCCGGACTCCACCTCGGTGTGCGTCCAGGGACAGTGCGTGAAAGCCGGCTGCGACCGGGTCATCGGCTCCAGCAGGCGCTTCGACAAGTGCGGCGTGTGCGGCGGCGACGGCTCCGCCTGCAAGAAGGTGTCGGGGTCGCTGGAGCGGGCCAGGTGAGGGAGTCAGTAACACACCTGTGGGACAGCGTTCGGCCCCAGTGCTGCCCCCTACTGGTCTCACTGAGTTCTCGATCATTATTGGCCCCTAATGCCTGAAAGCAGTGGAGCGCGGCCGCCTCATTAATATGCATGATGTCATCAAAAGTATCGGAAACTGATATATTGCCACACCCCTAATTAGCATCTCATTTGCATAATGTGTTTCCTTCAATTTCTCAGTTTTTTTACTTTTAAGTTTAGATGCAGAATATTTTCTTATTGCCTTATAAAATTCTGTGCTTCAAAACTACAAGAAAAAAATAAGTTTTTTGTGTGAAATCCCACTTTAAAACATAATCCCTTTGCTCAACTATTTTGATTGCATAGCTTTGTCAAATACAAAGGTTATGAGGGTGGGAGGAGCTTAGAGTTAGTTCTCTTGAAAATCAGGAAATTAAATTAATACATATTTAGTTTGAACCGCTCTTTAAAATGTAATTAAATCGGAGCCCGCTGTATCGTTTGTCCCTTTAAACGTTCTCCTCTGTCCCGCCGCAGACCCGGTTACCAGGACGTGGTGACCATCCCGGCCGGCGCCACCCACGTGGACGTCAAACAGCGCTCGCCGGGCCGCGACAGCAGCTACCTCGCCGTGCGCAGGCAAGACGGCGCCTACCTCCTGAACGGCGACTACAAGCTCATGACGGTGGAGACGGACCTCGCCCTCAGAGGCGCGCTGCTCCGCTACAGCGGCTCGTCCGCCGTCCTGGAGCGCCTGCGCAGCTTCTCGCCGCTGCCCGAGCCGCTGACCGTGCAGGTGCTGTCGGTCGGGGAGGCGCCGCGGCCGAGGGTCAAGTACAGCTTCTTCGCGCCGCGGCCGAGCGGCAGCGCCGACGGCAACAGCAGCCGGAGGCCGTCCATCAACGCCATCCGGGAGGTGGGCGGGGCGGAGTGGACCCTGAGGGAGTGGGGGCCGTGCTCCAAAACGTGCGGCGGCGGCGGGAGCCAGCGGCGCGAGGTGGTCTGCCTGGACGCGCACGGCAGGGACTCCAGGGACTGTCCCGAGGAGCTGCGGCCGCTCGGGGCCCGGGCGTGTGCCCCCGCGCCCTGCCCGGCGTGGCTGCTGGGGGAGTGGTCGCCCTGCTCCAAGACCTGCGGGCGGGGCTTCAGGAAGCGGCAGCTCCGGTGCATGGGACCCAGCGGGCGCGTCCTGAGCAACGAGAGCTGCGACTCCATGGACAGACCCCGGCCCCTGCTGGAGCTGTGCAGCCCGGGGCCGTGCTAGACCGAGCGCTACGGCGGCCCGGAGGGGACGGGTTCTCAAAGGGGGAAATACCGTCACCACGGAAACCGTTTTCTAAAACTGTTTGACTAAATCTAGAAACATATGATTTAAGTCGGCAACGTTTGTTTCCTGCTTACATCATCAGTGACATCATCAGTGACATCATCATTGACATCATCATTGACATCATCAGTGACATCATCAGTGACATCAGCAGTGACATCATCAGTGACATCATCAGTGACATCAGCAGGAGGCAGGAAGTAACGGTGCGTTCCAGGTCACTAGTATTTTTCCCACTTGAAAACTATGACTAATGACCTCAGAGCGTTCACCTTAGCTAATGCTACAACAGTTAGCTAATGTTACAACAGTTAGCTAATGCTACAACAGTTAGCTAATGCTACAACAGTTAGCTCATACGATGCTAACGTTACAAGAAAGTTTCTCTAAAAGTGCGTTTATGATAAAAAATACCTTCAAACTATTTTAACTATTGCGATACTTGGTAAAGTATCGATACTTGGTAAAGTATCGATATTTGGTAAAGTATCGATATTTGGTATTGCGGCACAAAGTATTGCGATCCGATATTTTGTCCGGTATTTTGTAAACTAAAGTGAAAAGTCACAACAACAACTATCGGGGCTGTAAATGAAAGTAAAGTTTCATCCGATATATCGAACAACAGTTAGAACATTTTGTCCACTGTTACTATGACAACAGCGTTCAGCTTCCTGCCTCCAGCTAAGCCCCGCCCACCACCTCCGACGTTATAAAGTTTGCTCCAAACAGCTTCAAACGTTGATATCCGAGCAATTCAGAGGAAAATCCCTTAACAATTTCAACATATGCAGGATCAAATCCAAAATTTCAACATATGCAGGATCAAATCCAAAATCCATATCGGTATTTCCCACTTTGGTTTTGTGCCTCTCGGGCCGCCGTAGTCGCCTCCCCCCACCCCCACAGACTTGCCACCGAGCCTCGTCCACCTCGTTTGTTTACATCCGGGAGTGTTCGCGCGCCGGATCTTTCACCGCACGGCCAGCGATCTCTCCTGACCTCTTTTTTTTTTTTTAAAGTGACACATTGTAAAAAAAAAAGAAAAAAAAGATTGGGAGTTTTTTTTTTTTTTAAGTGACACATCGTTAAAAAAAAAAGAAAAAAAGATTGGGATTTTTTTTTTTTAAAGTGACACATCGTAAAAAAAAAGGAAAAAAGATTGGGATTTTTTTTTTTTAAGTGACACATCGTAAAAAAAAGAAAAAAAAGATTGGGAGTTTTTTTTTTTTTTTTTAAGTGACACGTAAAAAAAAATAATAAAGATTGGGATTATTTTTTTATTTTTTTTTAATGCTTTCCTCGCTGCTTCACCGTGGCCAACGCCGTGCTCGTGTGCGTGAGGATGTACCTTCTTCTTTTTTTTTTCGTGTATTGTTATTTTTTGTCTAAGCTGGGCTGGACAAGCGCTTAAAGGGGCACATTTTTGCTACATGTCTATTGAGATAAACGGAATCACCCCATCAGGTATGGACCGTACAAAGCAGTCTCAATATAAGCAGTTTATTTAACGTTGTTGTGTAGCACCTGGGGCCACAGTCTTTACTTGTTTAAGGCACGTTTTCACCAAACATCGGCGAAGGTTACGCCGGGGATTTGTCTGATTGAACCGAGACGCTGCGGGTGAAAAATGAAAGAGCAAACAAACGCACAAACCACAACAACAACACAACCACATGACGACACAAATGGGGCGAAAACATTGCAGTGAGATTTGGGTGACGCCGAAATGGAGAAGATTGGGAAAGAAATGAGAAAATAGAAAAAAAATCAAATAAAATACGATAAATTGGGTGGAAAATGGGGGTAAATAAGGAAATTTTTGTAATAAAACATTTACCAAAAATAAGGTGGAAAAAATTGGGACATAAGAGAAAAATGGGGCAAAAATAAGAAAAAATTTGGAAAAAAAATTGAGAAAATGGGGGAAAAAATGGATGGAAAAAAATCTTTTATTTGAGCTAAAACAACAGAGTCACTTCCTTTAATCCTCAGCATCAACACTGGGATCTAAAGAGACATTTCGATGCTTTCAGTGTACCTCCGGGGGACAGCCACGGGACTGAAATAAGTCCGGGATGGGATCACAGCGCTTTGGAATCGGCTTCACGGAAACTCCGAGAAACTGAAACAAAACCTGAGATCGAAATGTTTGACAAATCCGTGACTCCGAGGCCAGAGAGAGAAGAAAATGTAAAAAACCTTATTGCAATTTGATATCGATATACCTTGCAGCCCCAGTTTGAACCCCAAAAAACTGATTTTTCAGATAAGTCTTTGTAATTAATATATTAAAAAACAGAGCAAATGAGAAAGTTCCATTATTTAGGATTTCGCGGCTGGAATTCTAAGCGATTTTGCCCATTTCGTGCATAAACTGCCTTATTTCTAGATGAAAACAGAAAACGACAGAAAACTTGCAATACATTTTTTTCTCACATCAATATAATGAATCTACAGCAAAAGTTCCAACTCGATACTTGTACTTTTACTTTCTGACGCCGTTCCCCTGCAGCGTCTCGCCTGGAAGCGCACATTTCATTAGAGCGTAGGTGTTCGCAGTATTTGGTGAAAACACGAACCTTGTCTTAGCCATATCTTGCCCTCGTGTTTTTTTACGACCAAAGACGACTGTGTGAGTGTGACCGAGCGTTTATACTTCGATGAGGAAGTCCGTGCTGCCTTCCGCGAAGGTCTTTGTATACAGAATATTGAGACGTTATTTATTTTTGTACAAACTCTGCATAACCATGTGGCTTTTAATATTATTTTATTTGTCTCACAGAAGGAAGTAGAGCTATTGTTGTTATAGAGTATTTATACAATGGTAAATAAATATAAATATAAATATATATATATATATATATGTGGTTCTAGAGTCATGAATAAATATCACATGGACTTCTGCAAAACAATGTCTCGATGTCTTTATTTGTGTATGTTTATTAAAAGGATTAAACATGGATGGTCTCTCAGGGATCACGTGAGCTGCAGTTTAAGTTAGGCTAACAAAAAAAAAACATACAGGAAATCAAAATATCAAAAGTGTAAAATGGCCTGAAGAAGTTTCTTTCCAACCAAAATGATACGATAAAGTAATGGGCGAGAAAACCCTTCTCTTTGCTGTAATACCACCCCCTGGTGGCCAGGAGCGACTCCAACACACGCTGGGTACTAGGGCAGGGCGATATGGCCTAAAATCGATATCACGATATAAAAAGAAATATCACGATAACGATACATTTGACGATATCATTGACAATGGACACATTTCTTCAAAATCCCAGGCTTACGTCTATTGGGAAGATTAATTCAGTGAAAGCCTAAATCTCTGACTGACAGGCTCTGGAGCTCTGGGGGGGCTCGTGGCCGGGCCGCCTGCTCCGCGAGGGCGGGGCTTCCTGCCTTTTTGGCCTTTTAAGGAACAGGCGGGATCATTACGATAATGGACGGGGCTGAATGGATAGTCATCAATCTCTTGTATGTGATAGCTATGGGTACAACTGATGGAAGAGACTGTCTTTGACCACTAGAGGGTGTAAACAAGCTTATTCTACAGCAGTGGAGGTCACAAGATGATTTTAATGCAATGTCTTTGGAATTTAGGATATTGAGCCGAATATCAAAATATAGATTCCAAACAAACATCGCGGAGCCAGAGTTGAAATGTTAACTATGAACTGAATCCTGAATCAAACCTTTCTGCTGAAACAGTTGCTCACATTATACAAGCAAAAAGGAAAAACTACTCTTTTTCTTTTACTTGAGTAAATATTTGGGCCACTACTTTTTACCTGCTTTACTCAAGTCCATGTACTTAAGTAAATGTAACTGAGTCCTACTTTACACACCTCTGCTCATCATACAGGTCTAGGATAACACTCGTGCTGTTTTGGTTTTATCCACAAGAGGGCGCGCGAGCTAAACCTGGAGTGACCATTTTCAGGAGATAAAGCGAAAAGTAGCCATGAAAACTCTTTTTTTTTGTATCATATTCTTGTTTCCGCCTATGAACAGGTCTGTTAAACTGGAGGACATTTCCATCACTATAACTATACTATCCACGCTTTTATTTTGAAAAGTCACATCAACTTTTACTTTGGTAGCGCTCCTGTCTCTCTCCCTTTCGGCGCTGCGTAAAAGCCACAGGCCGTAATCTGAGCCGGCGTGAGGGGAGGGCGCGCGAGGACGTGTGACGGGGGAGGGGGAGCGCGAGACAAAACTTGTGTGCGCGTGGAGGTGTGGGACCAGAGCCTCGCGACCCAGAGACAGGCGATCACACGTGGGAGGGCGAGCGGATGGACCGCAACGAGCTCCTGACGCACGCGTAAAAAAGGGGGTCCACTTTTGGAGACGAGCCTGTCCCGATGCGTAAAAGGGGGCCGCTTTGGACACGCGTAAAACCTCTCTGCTTCTGAGCGGCGCGATGAGGTGAACCGAGAGGAGGAGAGACCCAGGAATTGCGTTCGGGCGCCGGGGAAGAGTGGAGGAAGAGCGGCCCCCGCGGGAGGCGAGGGAAGCGGGGGAGAAGAGAAGAGGGGTCATGGAAAGCCCCTGGGGGATCCGCGGGGGGAGGTGGGAGATTCTGCGAGGATCGCTGCTTTTATGCGTCTTTACAAGTAAGAAACTCATCACTCACGCTGGATTGCAACTTGTGTGGACGCGTGTTCCGTGTTATAAACCAGTAAATAAGACTTGATACGTGAGTGGAGTTTGTGAGTGGAGTTTGGCAACAATCCGGGCGCGTTTACAACTCTTTTATGATGTTTGTCCATTAATTAGCACTAAAGCTATAGAACAAAATGAAACCGCTGCTCTCACACTTATTACTAAAGCTTTAGAACATTTCAGCTGTAGATAATGTACGATTCACACATCAATGTAAACATTATTTGAATTACTCCAAATGGTTTAACCTCTTAACCCCCACATGAACCGAGCACTAAAAAAAATAATAAAAAAAATGCGTCAAAATAGCGGGGGGAAAATCCACAAAATAGTGATTAAAAAAAAAGATGCCACACAAAAAAATAAGCGTCAAAAAAGCAAAATAAACGTGCGGGAAAAGCAACAATAGCGCAAAAAAAAAAGCGACAAAAACACGACTTTTTGAGCGATGAATAAGTAACAAAAGAGCGACAAAAACGGGACGAAACGCAACAAAAAGCATTACAAAAAAATGCTACGAAAAAAGTGATTCAAGAAGTGGTCAAGGAGAACTCTGCTCCCACATGGACTGGATGTTCTGTGATCTGGGCCCGTCTGCTGAGGGATCCTTCAGCCCTGGCTCTCTATGTCCTAACGTGAGTCACTTTGTCGTCATCATTTTGTTGCTTTTTTTTTGGTCACACTTTTGTTGTCACTTTATGCTTTTTTTTTTGCTGCACTTTCATCCCCACGTCTCATTTTTGTCGCCTGTTTTGTTGCTTTTTTTTGTCGCTTTTTTTTAATCACTTTTTTGTTGCTTTTTTCATCACTTTTTTGTCGCCTGTTCCCGCGGTGGGGGCGGGGCAGATTCGGGGGCAGTAGTTGGTGGAGTTGGTGGTTGGAGTCGTCGGGGTTAAAAGACATGTTGCTATTGTCCACGGCAGGAGCCAAAAGAGCCAAAAGAGCCAAAAGAGCCAAAAGAGCCAAAACAGCCAAAAGAGCCAAAAGAGCCAAAGGAGCCAACAGAGCCGTGGCTAAACCAGGACTAAAACTCAGGACCACCCACAGAGTCTGAAGAGAGGGATGAGGGTTTGTAATGCGGGCGCTTTAAAGAAACGGCCTTTGACTCTTTTGGCTCCTTTGGCTCTTTTGGCTCCTTTGGCTCTTGTGGCTCCTTTGGTAAAACAAAGAACTAAACCAGGAAGACTGAGCCATATTTAAATAAGTTCCATCGACTAAAACCAGAACCCAACTAAACCCCCACTTTAGCGAGCGGCAGTTCGGCTTTACCCAAATCTAAACGCTTCATGAAAAAAAGTGTCAAAATATCATCAAAAATGAGGTGTAAATGAGGATAAAAACGCAGCAAAACAGGTGACAAAAAAGTGATGAAAAAGCAACAAAAATGCTACAAAAAAGCAAAAAATAAATAAAAAGAAAGCAACAAAAAAGGACAAAAAACGCTAAAAAAGGGATGAAAACGCAACAAAATAGTTACAAAAATGCGACAAAAATGAGACGCAGGGACACAGCAAAAAAAAAAAATCAAAACAGGCGACAAAAAAGCAACAAAAAGGTTATGTTTTTTTTTTTTTTGAGTGGGAGGGGGGGTCAAGAAGTTAAAAAACAAGGCAAAATGTAAGTTTTTACAGATCTTTCCCGCTAAAATAAAAAACAGATTATGTTAAAACTGAACAAGATCCAAAATCCCCTCTGACAAAGTAACTCGTATATCAACAAAGTAAAACCATGAATTTAAACCTGGCTCCATTATTCAGAAACCCTCCGTATTCCCAGATGCCGTTGTTGTCCTTCAGAGTGGTTTCCAGGTTCGTGGTGAATCCGAGCAGCTGTCCCCGTGTCTGAACCTGCTCGCCTCCCGGTCGTTTACCCCGGCGCCGGGGGGGGGAAGCGAACGCCACGCCAGAGCCAACACACGCCTTGTTTGTCCGTGTTCAGTTCGTTATTACTCAGGACAAACACGCACCTTTAATTAGCCGCCTATTTGACTCTCTCCCAACCATTTGTGACTTAAAGGGATAGTTCAGGATTTTTGACATAAGGCCTCATCTCCTAGTTATCCAGAGTGTTGTTGATTTCTGGAGATATTATTTTTTTTAATTCATGCAGTCCTTATATTTGAAGAGTTTAGCGGTGCTAGGCTAGTGCTAGGCTAGTGCATGTCTATGGTAACTAGTAGCCTGCATTAAAAAACCTCTTCAAAATCATGGGCTCGTCCTCCAAACGTTGCCATATCTGATTTGTAGAAAGCTCCTTTGTGAATTCCACGTGTAGTAACGCCGGCCGCAGGTAAACAAACTACTGTAGATCCGGTAACCGAGCAGATCACTCCGCCGCTGCCTAGCTTACAACCAGGAAGCTGATGCTGCTAAAATATAAGTTATTTTAAATGCAAAATGGTTATATTTCAACAGACATTTATATCCGTAGTCTGGTGTTATAAGTGATCAGGTGCTCTGTGCTTGAGTCAGACTGTTTTTAATGCAGGCTACTAGTTACCATAGACATGCACTAGCCTAGCACTAGCCTAGCATCACTAAACTCTTCAAATATAAGGACTGCATGAATTTAAAAAAAGAATAACTTCAGAAATCAACAACACCCAGGGCCTAATTTCCTAGTTATCCAATGTAAAGAAAATCCGGAAATATCCCTTTAACTTTTGAAATACCCCCAAAAAAGGCTAAAATATGGATTCAAGGCAGAATCAAGAGTAAACCTGGTTTGAAATACCCACTTCCCGATGGATAAGGTTTGAAATACTTGGCCATGAGGATGATCTAATCTTACTTTGATCATTCTTTGTGATGTAATTGACCTTTCACCAAAGCCCCACCCCTTTAGGTATTGAGCTATTGTTGGCTAGCTCCATCAAGAAGGGGAGTTGAGCACATGTCGTCCCTACGGAGGAGCAGGGCGACTCTTTTTGGAGCAATGGGCTTTCATGGCAGGCAGTGAGTTACTGGTGGACAGTCACGAGCATCATGTTAAAAACATGGCATCAGAAGCAAAGACTTTACCGGAGGAAACTTGCTGTTTTTGTCTGGAAGCTAACGGCTAACACTAAATAAAAATCAAAATGGCGCTGGTAACATCTGGTGGCAACGTTTCCTGAGGTAAGATCGGACAAGGTTTAGCCCTCATTGATTCTCCGCGTACTTCTGCAGCCGGCTGAACACCGGGAACGAAACATTTTCATGTTTTTCACGCCGTGACCTAGATGTGGATGCACTCCTTCGATCTGTGACCCTGCGGAGAGGCTACAGCTCATATAGAGTTATGTGCAGTGGACGGGCCTATTGTATTTGAATCATGTTTCATTCAGACCTCGGTGTCATGGGCCATTAGAGCGGTGTTGTGTTGCACAGGGCAGGAGATGATATTTATAAATTAATCTATATTTAGCTGCTTTTTCATTCTTCGGCTACACCGGACTCTGTATTTGCACGGTTGCTGTCATTAAATCTCGACGGCGGGCATTCTTGTAGGCAGTATCGCGTCTCCACGGGGTTTCGTTATGTATAGAAGCCGCTAACCTTGTTGCTACATGACCGCGAAAAGGTGCACCGACTTGATCTCTTATGTTAGTCCAGTATTGATTGAAATGTGTCCAGTCTGAGGTCGGCTCCTGCTGTCGAGGCGAGACGGGCTGCAGTGGCTTTGTCTCCCCCGCGGCTCAATGTCTCGATGTTTTTTTAGAAATATGCAAAAATGTGCAGGTAAACATCTTAATTTAAACATCGTAATTGTTCTGAACAGACTGCATAATGGCAAAAAAAGACTTTCCACATTTCCCAATTTTTTTCTGAATTTTCCCTATTTAGTTTTCAATTCTTTACCAATTTTTTCCCAATTTTCCCCCCTATTTTTCCCTGTGTATTAGTGATGGGCTAAACGAGCCGAGGTATCGACTCACGTATCGAGCACAGAGTTGTATCACTGGGTCATTTTGTATCATGTAGCGCCGTATGCAACGTGCGGCAGCGAGCAGCAGGGGGCGCCAGGTGAACGAGAGCAACATCTGCACAAATCTTGGGGTACGAGGCGAATCTGAAAACAAAATGATGCAATAGATGGCATGTAAGACACAAGAGCTGGTTTCTTCTTTAGCTAGGCTAGTCTCGTAGCTCTGGAGAGGAGATTGTCCAGTTTATGATCAGGGGTCGTGAGTTCGAGTCAGAGGACGGTCTATATGATGCCATATTATTGTCAACAGGACTATCCTTTATTAAATCTTGGTCAGTGACTTGTTTTGGTTGTATCACTGACACTTCTCATTCACTTGTTTCTATTCTCATAATCCAGAATGGGTTTCCTCTTTCTAAAAGATCGCTCCCCGCTGGTGGAACAGCTCAATCCTGACCATTTGGTTCACATTTCTGAACGAGGATAAATGAGCTCAGTCAGTGTTGAGTTCGCTTTTTTCAGGCTCGCTGCTGCAATGCTTTTTCACCACCAGATGGCGCCTATAAGTCCACCAACACAATGTGACACATCATCTACCCATCACTACTGTTTATTTCTAAATTCTTTCCCAATTTTTCCTCAAATTCTTGACACATTGTTATTGTATATTGTATGTGCGTATCTTCCAAACCATGTTGATCTGATCTTGTAGAGACTGTACCTCTGGTCCCAGTGCAGCTCAAATCTCAAAGCGGAGGGAGAACATCCGGGAAATGTCTGGTGGCGGCGGCCGACACGATTGGACAATGACCGTTTTGGGATTGACACAAAATACTCCCGGCCGAAAGATCAATGAGTCAGAAAAAGGAGGACGCTCGGGTCTCAGAATAAACCCGTAAATATTTAATGGGGTGTGGGCTTACGGCGGCAGAACGGGGCCAGAATATTCTGAACACCCGCCGGGCACGGGTACTCTGTGACTGCCGTCGGTTTGAGCGGTGGGACTGACGCCTGTGTGTTTCGTAGGGTGCAGCCGTGCGGAGTGCGAGGGCTGTCTGGAGTACTGCTGTGACGGGACGCCTCCTTTCTGCTGCTCGTATTACGCCTATGTGGGGGACGTGCTGTCGTGAGTATCAGTCCGCCCCGAACGGTTGGAGGCCAGACCACGTTTTCCCCGTTCACATCTTGGTTTTAATCCCCTTTCTGGTATTTACACGTACTCAGCTTCCCCTTCACAAAACTCCTATAGAGATCATTTTACCCGAAATGTAAATATTCTAAAGTGAGACTAATAAACAGACCGATAAAAGGCTGGTTTTGGAGGTCTAAGTCTCGTTCAACCCAGAAGTGCTTGTACTCTTTTCATTTGTTATAATATTTAGAATAGACAAATCCAATCGGTTTTCCTATATGAAAAAATGGTGTTGTAAAAATAATTCAATATCCAAAATTCATATTATTCATAAAAATACACATAAGTCATTGTGCATCACTTCATCAACATCTCTTTCTCATCGGGCGTAATATATATATATACAATATCAGATGTCTTTGTGTTCCCCGGCTTCATGCCTTCAAAATAAAAGCATCCCAGAGCCTCCAGTGCCGCGGTTATAGAGCTGCACCCTTCAAAGAAAGCAAAGGTGCCATTTTGCACAGAGATGGACCACATGAGCCGAGTTGTCTTTATATGCATAAAAGTCCAAACTATTATTCCCACAGCTATACAAATGTACGTGTGATTCCTCTCCCCCTGCGGCGTCCCGCCTCAGTACTAACGGTCCCATGTGCGTCTCCTCTGCTGCAGCGGCACGGCGATCAGCGGCATCGTCTTCGGCGTGGTCTTCCTCATGGGGGCGGCGGCGGCGCTCTTCCTGTGCGTGTGCATGTGCGTGAAGAACGGACGCGGGACCAGAGTCGGGGTCTTCAACGCCAACTACGTCAACACCGTCACGCAGGGCTATCCCGGTGAGACCCCCCCCCCCATAGGACTCGGTACCTTTCCGATGAACGGGGCTGAATGAGACCCGCTCGTCTCTAATTATTATATCTCTGGTTTATCTCCAATGTCGAACTGTGGGGAAAATGGGTGAGAAACAGGGGAGAAAGACTGGGAAAGATTTTGGAAGAATTGTGATAAAATAGGGAAAATGGAGGAAAAATGACAATAAGCTGGGGGAAAAATTGGGAAAAAATTAGTACAAAATAAAAAATAAATAAATCTGTGAAAAATTGGGAAAAGGAAAGCTAGAAAGCTAAAAAATGAAATAAAAAAAAAAGGTTGAAAAATAGTGATAAATTGAACAAATCGGGTCAAAGTGGAAGAAATGGGAGAAAATTGGCAGAAAACTTTGATAGGGAAAATGGGGAAACATGAAACAAAAAAAATGCTAAATCGAAAGAAAAAACAGATTTAAAAATGAGACCTTTGGGCTCTTGATTGACCGGCCCTGGAGAACTGCGGATGCTTGTTGGTGCTGGAGTTCTCCGCCATTTTGGAAGATGTTCAGGAGGAGGAGACTGAATCATGGACTCTCTCCTGAGTAACGATTGAGCGATGACTCAATATATTTATACCTGCAGCGTCATCTCGGTCACAGCCTTTCCTGCTACACGTGGATACCAAACTGTCAGTATTTGTGAATGAATAAGTGGGGGAAAGTTGGTCTCTGATATTTTCTCCAGTTCAGCTTTACCCAAATCTAAAAGCTTCTTGACAGGAGCCTATAATGTTTTCGTGGCTGTTTTCAGGTTTTCGGGCTGAATCTGTTTCCACCGGCGGCGTCTGTCTTATGAAATATCGACTGCTCTTCTGTTCCCCCCAGGCCCGCCTCCCCCGTACACCCCGGACTACGAGATGTACTCGCCGTCTCTCCGACCGCCGCCCTACTCCCCGACGCAGCCGCGGCCCGCCCCCTACTCCCCCCCCCCGCCCTACACCGGGTCCAAGTGAGGGGGCACAACGGACTGGGAAAGACGAGTGTGGCACCGCGGCCCTCCACAGACATTTGAAAGATGGCCGCCTCACCGCCTCATTGTACATGAATTATTTAAGAGACGACGGGCTTTACGTGAAGTCTTTGAACGCACCTGGACTAAATATTAAAGAGACAAAAGACACTACAGGAAAAACTCTTTTTTATTTCAAGTTTTGGGCCAATTCGGCCTCAAACAAAAAAAAAGCCTAAACTTCAAAACAACCTGTTTAATTATTCACTGAAGTTTCTCTATGGATTTATTCAGTGGTCGAAGAATTGATTACGTTTATTGATGGAGATGTGTCTCAATATTCTTACTCACTTAGAAGTGCAGATACACGACCAAAAATGTACTTAAGTAAAAGTAAAAGTTTCTAATAATAACTTTTACTTAAGTCAAAGTATGCATTGTAAAAATGTAATGTAAAAAAGTCAAAGTATTTAAGTGTTTAATGTGCAGGATTTTTTGTAATAATTTCAATCAATAATAATATTTTTTATATCGCGCTATATCGCATTATTCATTCACTCCATACTTGGTGGTGGTAAACTACTGTTGTAGCCACAGCTGCCCCCACAACTTCTAAATAACCTATTGAAAAACTAACTGTGAGCAAGTCAACGAAATAAACACATCGATTCAAACCTGGCTCCAGCATTATTTCACCTTCAGAAAATAATGTGGAAATAATAGCACTTGCGGTTCCCCCGTGTGTCCGCCAGAGGGAGCGCGTGCGTTACAAAATCCTTACTCTGTAGCTCACTCTGGTGGACACACGGAGGAAGTACAAGTGGCATTTTAAGACTAGCAGATTGAATTTAGCAATTGTCACGTGTTACAATTTAACCCCTTAACCCCCGCCTTAACCGAGCACTTTTTCTCCAGTTCTAAAAGCTTCTCGACTGGAGGTTACAGCCTCACGCCTTATTTGAAAGCTAAGACCTACAAAACTGATCTAAGCTTCTTCCTTGCTTTTGTTATCACATTGTAGTTCTTCTTGCGTTTTTCTCGCTTTATCGTTGTTGTTTTTTTGGACCAAATTTGTAACAATTGTTTTGTCTTGTTTTTGTCATTTTGGGCTTTTGTCTATTTTTTTTTTATCACATTACTGAGTCAAGACCCTGGAGGATCCTTGACCCACATTAAAGCCATTACCGCAGCCCAATACCCAGTGCTTCTGCACACACTCCTGCACTACCTGAAGCTCCATTGTCCCACTGGAGGAAAAAGGCTCCTCTTATGCAGCTCCACGACCACATTCAAAACCAGAACCTTTTATTTTGCTTTTGCATCGGGACAATGACACTGAATCCACTTTTCTGCACTGATTCCTAAAAACCGACTCTTCCAGTTTGATTTTTAACATTTTTTTTTTGCCTCGCTCCCGTTTCGTCACCGGGTTTGTTTATATTGTGAAATCCGCCCGTGCTCTTTGGTTGGACGACCCTTACCCTCCCTCTCCCTCTCCGGCGGGACGTCCCACGCTTAAATAGGCCGAGCTCCCGGCTGAAGCTCGGTCGGCTGAAATGACGGGCCAATCATCGCACACATTCGGGACGTTTTGAATCACGATGCTCGGTAAGTCCAGTTCATGGGTCTGAGGGACGCTGTGTGACTCCGGACGGGGCTTCGGTATCGGGACAGGACAGGGCAAAGAGGCACAAGTGCAGATAAAACCCAGTCAGTGTCGGTGCAGCTAAACAGAGCAGTTGAGACCTGTCCCACGAGCTATAGGAACATTTGTGGGGTTTTAGACTGAAGGGGCCCGACCACAGTATGAGCAAAGGACTCAGTAACTTGTTTACCTTAATAAATCCTCTCCGTCGTCCCTCTGGGGGTCATACAGGTGTTAATGGGACGACTGGGGGGTCTTTCATCGCCCCCTGGTGTCTCTGGCCAGAAAACCACATTTGCAACTTGACTGCACCGGGTCGGAGTCACCAATACACACTAATGGAATCACGAAGAAGAAGCTAACAGGCTAACGGGCAAAGCTTACTGCCGGCTAGCGCCACTTAAACACTATTTACAGCCAAGTTTGAGTGAAAAAATAATTTCCATTGTGTAACTGGATGAACAATATCCCTCTGTCCCTTTGTCTTTTCTGTCAGCGTAGTATTTACTCTCACGGACGATTAATGAGTAAAAAACACAACATGCTACGACACCTGCAGTGGCGCTTACGGCCTCTAGGGGCACGAGTTACTTGGTACTGCTTTAAAAGGAAATATAAATGTGACCATTTGACGTATTGTTACATCATTGGTTTTACATTTGTGAACAGTTTTCATCTTGCCAGGCCGATGATGTCATAACGTATGACATCATCGGCCGGTAAATCGCAAGAGAGTCATTACGTCATCGGCCGCTATAAAAGGCCCTATACTTGATGATTTTATTTTTTTCATTACACACAATAACAGAGAGAGCCGCTAAATGAAAGTGTTAGTAGTGTACTGTAAATCCAAACTCATTCTTAACATTTTATTGCGTCCCAGTTCACGAGCCCGTTTCATTTCCTGCAGGGTCACTTTTCAGGGCGACAGAAAACTCGTTCACGCTAAAGGAGGACAAAGCTAAAGTCTTTCCCCTACCAGAAAAACAAAATCCGCTATAGCGCCTTTACGTCATTACGCAGGCTCTTGAACGCCGTGTTTCTCCGCAGCTCGCGAGGCCTTCGTCACCCTGGCGACCACCGACTCCTACTGCAAAGGCGCCGCGGTCGTGGCCAAGAGTCTGCGGCGGCACGGCACCACGCGCAGCGTCGTCGTCATGGTAACGCCCGACGTCTCCAGCGAGGCCAGGTACGACATATTTCAGATTAGTGACATGAATATGGGGAGTTTTTAGTTTGGGACGAGTACTTCTTCGTGTATGAGCCCATTCCTCTGTGGGACGTTCACGTGTTCTCAAACAGGGCCGCCCTCTCGGAGGTGTTCGACCACGTGGTGCTGGTGGACCTGCTGGACAGCGAGGACTACCTGCGCCTGTCTCTGCTGGGACGTCCCGAGCTCGGGGTCACCTTCACCAAGATCCACTGCTGGACACTCACCCAGTTCAGCAAGTGCGTGTTCCTGGACGCCGACACGCTGGTCAGTGCGAGAACCCTAAAGTAAAACAACGAAATATCACGTTTAATATCGCATCAGATTTCCACTGCTGTGCCATTTCCGTTAAAGCTTTATATGTTTGGAAACCTCATAAGCAATGAGGAAAACAATGTTTCCATTTGTGCCATTAGAGTAAAGGGGGAGTTCTGGTCATCGCTATGGCAACTCCATAAAACATAATATGACATGGGTTTCATTGACTTTTTTGATTGGAACGACCAAATGGAATTTTCTGCCAAATTTCATAAATTTCCGCCAAACTACGTTTTTTACCTCCCATATAAATGTATTCTTCTTCTTTTAATCTATAGTTTTGATACTCTCCACAAAAATCCGGCAAAATTACATAGTGAACCGGACTAATAGTGAGTTTAAAATTGGTTAAAAAAGGGCAAAAATTGGGATTAAAATTTGAAAGAATTTGGGAAAAATGTTATATAAATATTGTAATAAAATAAAAAATACAAAAAAATACTAAAAAAAATAAAAAATGGGGAAAACGTTTATAAAATTTTTTAAAAAAAAGGGAACCAATAGAGAACAAATTGGGGGGAAATGGGGAGGGGGGAGAATTTACAAAAATGAGGCTAAGGTGAAATAAAAGGTAAAAAGTTGGGAAAAGAATTGGGGATAAATTGAGGATTAAATGAGAGCGGGGGAAAAGGCAAAATAAGGGGGGGCTCTGGGAGAAAGGGGGGAATAACTAATGTCACTTTAACCAAACTGACTGGTCCCGGCCAGGTCCTGTCTAACGTGGACGTCCTGTTCGATCGGGAGGAGCTGTCCGCGGCGCCCGACTCCGGCTGGCCCGACTGCTTCAACTCCGGCGTGTTCGTGTTCAGGCCGTCCCGGCGCACGCACGCTCAGCTGGTGCAGCACGCCGCCCGCCACGGGAGCTTCGACGGTCAGTCAGTCCCACGTGCTTTACATCCAAAGTACTTTGTTATCGAGCCCTCTGTTTGGAAGATATGCAGGAAATAGGGAAACAAAGTGGGACAAATTTGGGAATAATTGTGGGAAAATTGGAAACAAGAAATTGCGGAAAAAAAATAGGTTAAACAATTAAAAACAATGGGGGAGCAAGAAAAAAATTTATTAAAATTTGAAAAAAAATTGGGGTAAAGTTGGGACAAATTATGTTACAGATTTTGAAAAAATTGGGGAAAAGTGGAAAAAATAGGGATAAAATATTTGTTTTTTAAAAAGGGGAAATTGTGGGAACAAAAGGTTAATAATTTGGAGGGGAAAAATGGGGGAAAGTAAAAAAAAATTGGGATAACATTGTTTTTAATGGAGGGTAAATTGTAAAAAAAAAAGACATAGGTTAAACAAAAAAACTAAAACAAAAAAAAGTGAAAACAAAAATATGGGGAAAAAATAGGTTAGGTGTTATTTTGGTGTCTGTTCAGGACAATTATCTTTTTGAGTGACAAAGTGATGCGTTTGCAGCACATTTCCCCGACAATAGCCCGCCCTACGATAAAGAACCCTCTGTTGTCCTTCCAGGAGGGGACCAGGGCTTGTTGAACTCCTTCTTCAGCTCGTGGGCCGTGGAGGATTTGTCCAAACACCTTCCGTTCGTCTACAACCTGAGCGCGAGCGCCGTCTACAGCTACGGCCCGGCCTTCAGACGGTGAGGCGAGCTCCTGGTGCTTCACACTCTGGGACCTTTAATGCCTCATTCTCCGCCTTCAGATTCGGCCACGACGCCAAGATCGTCCACTTCCTGGGCGCGTCCAAGCCGTGGGACAGCGGCTCGCAGCCCACGGGACGCTTCGTGGACATGTGGTGGCGGGAGTACCACGCCCACGCCGGGTCCTCCTCCAGCGCCGGGTCCTCCTCCGGCGCCGGGTCCTCCTCCGGCGCCGGGTCCTCCTCCAGGGCCGGGTCCTCCTCTCCAGCAGGTGGAGGCAACAAGAAGGAGGTGAAGCAGGTGAGAGCGGGATAGGAGACGGAACAGATGCCATCACGAAACCTCATCATAGTTTACTAAATGTTCTGTTTGTCAGATCGAGGCCGGAAACGCCCAAGCGTCCGTCAGAGACACAACAGAAAGCCCCAAAGCGCCGCTGGTACAAGTCTCTCCGGTAAGATGCACCAGGTTTAGAATCAGAGCTGCAAAACCTGAGCTAACGTTCTCGCCGAACCTATGACTTCCTGACTGAACTGAGCGCTCTACCAACTGAGCTAATGCGTCTTTCAGATGAAACTCTTTTTATGTAATTAATCTGTGCAAAAGGAATTCTGAACTTCCATAAAGTTAACTGAAGTCATTCATAGGGTTTGTCGTGTGGATCTGTGGCCCAGTGGTTAAGTTACTGCACAATAGAAAGTCTTTCTGCTGTTGGAGACTGTGGGTTCAACTCAGCCCTGGACATGAAGTCTACAATGTGTTTAAGATCAGACTTTAAAGCTACTGCCCAGTGTCTTCACTCATATGTGAGATTTGAACTCAGAACCTTTAAATAACAGCGACACAGATCTTATAACCAAGTGCTCGACCAACTGAGCCACTGTGTTCTCTGAGCAGCAGCTTCTAGATGGACTTAATATCATTAATATGAGCAAAATGAAGCGTGAACTTCCATAAAGTGAAGTAATTCATGAGTCTTAGTATGTGCTCCTGTGGTCCAGTGGTTAAGTTACAGGTTAAAATGGAAATCTCTCTGGTGTTGTTAGACTGTAGGATCAAGTCCAGCCTGAGGGAGTTTTTTATTTTTGTGATGATACTTAGTTAATAAACAAATCCACAAAACTCTACTTTCATTTAGTCTTGCACCTGTGAATGGTCAGGCACCCGCTGCGCGGGTGCCTGACCATTCACAGCTGCTGGGGAGACCTTTGGGCGCTCCACACATCCTGGTTATGACCCACAGGCACAGGTGTGAGGGTGGTCTCTGGTCCAGATGATCCAGTATTTGGGATGAGCAGTGGTTTGAACCCAGAACCACTGGGTTCTGGTTTGAACCCAGAACCACTGGGTTCCGGTTTGAACCCAGAACCTACGACTTCTTGACCGAGTCTCCTAGTCCTTGAGCTAAGCTCCCACCACCACCAGCCTTCACACGGCATTCATCACTCTAACATGAACTATAAGCACCTAGAACTTAGACACATGAGCCTGATGGTCTCAGAGGAGCTGCTGGGATGTGGTTCAGAGGTGAAGTTACTGCACATTGGAAGTTGCTCTCATGCAGGTCTGGAGGTTGTGAGTTCAATCTTGGCTCAGTTTCTCACAACATCTTTACATAAGACTTTAAAGCTTCTGTAATTCAGTCCTTACTCATGTGTGAGCAGGAATCGAACTCAGAACCTTTAAATGACACAGACCTTAAAACTGAGCTCTCTACCAACTGAGCTAATGCGTCTTTCAGATGAAACTCTTTTTATGTAATTAATCTGTGCAAAAGGAATTCTGAACTTCCATAAAGTTAACTAAAGTCATTCATAGGGTTTGCTGTGTGGATCTGTGGCCCAGTGGTTAAGTTAATGCACAATAGAAAGTCTTTCTGCTGTTGGAGACAGTGGGTTCAACTCAGCCCTGGACATGAAGTCTACAATGTGTTTAAGATCAGACTTTAAAGCTACTGCCCAGTGTCTTCACTCATATGTGAGATTTGAACTCAGAACCTTTAAATAACAGCGACACAGATCTTATAACCAAGTGCTCGACCAACTGAGCCACTGTGTTCTCTGACCAGCAGCTTCTAGATGGACTTAATATCATTAATATGAGCAAAATGAAGCGTGAACTTCCATAAAGTGAAGTAATTCATGAGACTTAGTATGAGCTCATGTGGTCCAGTGGTTAAGTTACAGGTTAAAATGGAAATCTCTCTGGTATTGTTAGACTGTAGGATCGAGTCCAGCCTGAGGGAGTTTTTTATTTTTGTGATGATACTTAGTTAATAAACAAATCCACAAAACTCTACTTTCATTTAGTCTTGCACCTGTGAATGGTCAGGCACCCGCTGCGCGGGTGCCTGACCATTCACAGCTGCTGGGGAGACCTTTGGGCGCTCCACACATCCTGGTTATGACCCACAGGCACAGGTGTGAGGGTGGTCTCTGGTCCAGATGATCCAGTATTTGGGATGAGCAGTGGTTTGAACCCAGAACCACTGGGTTCTGGTTTGAACCCAGAACCTACGACTTCTTGACCGAGTCTCCTAGTCCTTGAGCTAAGCTCCCACCACCACCAGCCTTCACACGGCATTCATCACTCTAACATGAACCATAAGCACCAAGAACTTAGACACATGAGCCTGATGGTCTCAGTGGAGCTGCTGGGATGTGGTTCAGAGGTGAAGTTCCTGCACATTGGAAGTTGCTCTCATGCAGGTCTGGAGGTTGTGAGTTCAATCTTGGCTCAGTTTCTCACAACATCTTTACATAAGACTTTAAAGCTTCTGTAATTCAGTCCTTACTCATGTGGGAGCAGGAATCGAACTCAGAACCTTTAAATGACACAGACCTTAAAACTGAGCTCTCTACCAACTGAGCTAATGTGTCTTACAAGAGAAACTCTTTTTATGTAATTAATCTGTGCAAAAGGAATTCTGAACTTCCATAAAGTTAACTAAAGTCATTCATAGGGTTTGCTGTGTGGATCTGTGGCCCAGTGGTTAAGTTAATGCACAATAGAAAGTCTTTCTGCTGTTGGAGACTGTGGGTTCAACTCAGCCCGGGGACATGAAGTCTACAATGTGTTTAAGATCAGACTTTAAAGCTACTGCCCAGTGTCTTCACTCATATGTGAGATTTGAACTCAGAACCTTTAAATAACAGCGACACAGATCTTATAACCAAGTGCTCGACCAACTGAGCCACTGTGTTCTCTGACCAGCAGCTTCTAGATGGACTTAATATCATTAATATGAGCAAAATGAAGCGTGAACTTCCATAAAGTGAAGTAATTCATGAGACTTGGTATGAGCTCCTGTGGTCCAGTGGTTAAGTTACAGGTTAAAATGGAAATCTCTCTGGTGTTGTTAGACTGTAGGATCGAGTCCAGCCTGAGGGAGTTTTTTATTTTTGTGATGATACTTAGTTAATAAACAAATCCACAAAACTCTACTTTCATTTAGTCTTGCACCTGTGAATGGTCAGGCACCCGCGCAGCGGGTGCCTGACCATTCACAGCTGCTGGGGAGACCTTTGGGCGCTCCACACATCCAGGTTATGACCCACAGGCACAGGTGTGATGGGATCTTGGTCCAGATCATCCAGTGTTTGGGGTGAGCAGTGGTTTGAACCCAGAACCTACGACTTCTGGACCGAGTCTCCTAGTCCTTGAGCTAAGCTCCCACCTCCACCAGCCTTCACACGGCATTCATCACTCTAACATGAACCATAAGCCCCTAGAACTTACACTCATGAGCCTGATGGTCTCAGAGGAGCTGCTGGGATGTGGTTCAGAGGTGAAGTTGCTGCACATTGGAAGTTGCTCTCATGCAGGTCTGGAGGTTGTGAGTTCAATCTTGGCTCAGTTTCTCACAACATCTTTACATAAGACTTTAAAGCTTCTGTAATTCAGTCCTTACTCATGTGTGAGCAGGAATCGAACTCAGAACCTTTAAATGACACAGACCTTAAAACTGAGCTCTATACCAACTGAGCTAATGCGTCTTACATTTGACTTTCTTTTTATGTAATTAATCTGTGCAAAAGGAATTCTGAACTTCCATAAAGTTAACTAAAGTCATTCATAAGGTTTGCTTTGTGGATCTGTGGCCCAGTGGTTAAGTTAATGCACAATAGAAAGTCTTTCTACTGTTGGAGACTGTGGGTTAAACTCAGCCCTGGGACATGAAGTCTACAATGTGTTTAAGATCAGACTTTAAAGCTACTGCCCAGTGTCTTCACTCACATGTGAGATTTGAACTCAGAACCTTTAAATAACAGCGACACAGATCTTATAACCAAGTGCTCGACCAACTGAGCCACTGTGTTCTCTGACCAGCAGCTTCTAGATGGACTTAATATCATTAATATGAGCAAAATGAAGCGTGAACTTCCATAAAGTGAAGTAATTCATGAGACTTGGTATGAGCTCCTGTGGTCCAGTGGTTAAGTTACAGGTTAAAATGGAAATCTCTCTGGTGTTGTTAGACTGTAGGATCGAGTCCAGCCTGAGGGAGTTTTTTATTTTTGTGATGATACTTAGTTAATAAACAAAACTACAAAACTCTACTTTCATTTAGTCTTGCACGGGTGCGGGTGCCTGACCATTCACAGCTGCTGGGGAGACCTTTGGGCGCTCCACACATCCAGGTTATGACCCACAGGCACAGGTGTGAGGGGATCTTGGTCCAGATCATCCAGTGTTTGGGGTGAGCAGTGGTTTGAACCCAGAACCACTGGGTTCTGGTTTGAACCCAGAACCTACGACTCTGCCCTGGACATGAAGTCTACAATGTGTTTAAGATCAGACTTTAAAGCTACTGCCCAGTGTCTTCACTCAAAGGTGAGATTTGAACTCAGAACCTTTAAATAACAGCAACACAGATCTTATAACCAAGTGCTCGACCAACTGAGCCACTGTGTTCTCTGACCAGCAGCTTCTAGATGGACTTAATATCATTAATATGAGCAACATGAAGCGTGAACTTCCATAAAGTGACGTAATTCACGAGACTTAGTATGAGCTCCTGTGGTCCAGTGGTTAAGTTACAGGTTAAAATGGAAATCTCTCTGGTGTTGTTAGACTGTAGGATCAAGTCCAGCCTGAGGGAGAGTTTTATTTTTGTGATGATACTTAGTTAATAAACAAATCCACAAAACTCTACTTTCATTTAGTCTTGCACCTGTGAACGGTCAGGCACCCGCTGCGCGGGTGCCTTACCATTCACAGCTGCTGGGGAGACCTTTGGGCGCTCCACACATCCTGGTTATGACCCACAGGCACAGGTGTGAGGGTGGTCTCTGGTCCAGATGATCCAGTGTTTGGGATGAGCAGTGGTTTGAACCCAGAACCACTGGGTTCTGGTTTGAACCCAGAACCTACGACTTCTTGACCGAGTCTCCTAGTCCTTGAGCTAAGCTCCCACCACCACCAGCCTTCACACGACATTCATCACTCTAACATGAACCATAAGCACCTAGAACTTAGACTCATGAGCCTGATGGTCTCAGAGGAGCTGCTGGGATGTTGTTCAGAGGTGAAGTTCCTGCACATTGGAAGTTGCTCTCATGCAGGTCTGGAGGTTGTGAGTTCAATCTTGGCTCAGTTTCTCACAACATCTTTACATAAGACTTTAAAGCTTCTGTAATTCAGTCCTTACTCATGTGTGAGCAGGAATCGAACTCAGAACCTTTAAATGACACAGACGTTAAAACTGAGCTCTCTACCAACTGAGCTAATGCGTCTTACATTTGACTTTCTTTTTATGTAATTAATCTGTGCAAAAGGAATTCTGAACTTCCATAAAGTTAACTAAAGTCATTCATAGGGTTTGCTGTGTGGATCTGTGGCCCAGTGGTTAAGTTAATGCACAATAGAAAGTCTTTCTGCTGTTGGAGACTGTGGGTTAAACTCAGCCCTGGGACATGAAGTCTACAATGTGTTTAAGATCAGACTTTAAAGCTACTGCCCAGTGTCTTCACTCATATGTGAGATTTGAACTCAGAACCTTTAAATAACAGCGACACAGATCTTATAACCAAGTGCTCGACCAACTGAGCCACTGTGTTCTCTGAGCAGCAGCTTCTAGATGGACTTAATATCATTAATATGAGCAAAATGAAGCGTGAACTTCCATAAAGTGAAGTAATTCATGAGACTTAGTATGAGCTCCTGTGGTCCAGTGGTTAAGTTACAGGTTAAAATGGAAATCTCTCTGGTGTTGTTAGACTGTAGGATCAAGTCCAGCCTGAGGGAGTTTTATATTTTTGTGATGATACTTAGTTAATAAACAAAACTACAAAACTCTACTTTCATTTAGTCTTGCAACTGTGAATGGTCAGGCACCCGCGCATTCACAGCTGCTGGGGAGACCTTTGGGCGCTCCACACATCCTGGTTATGACCCACAGGCACAGGCACAGGTGTGAGGGGATCTTGGTCCAGATCATCCAGTGTTTGGGATGAGCAGTGGTTTGAACCCAGAACCACTGGGTTCTGGTTTGAACCCAGAACCTACGACTTCTGGACCGAGTCTCCTAGTCCTTGAGCTAAGCTCCCACCACCACCAGCCTTCACACGGCATTCATCACTCTAACATGAACCATAAGCACCAAGAACTTTAACAAACAATATTTAAAGCTCCTACTGTTACTTAGGGGTGTACGAGTGAGAATTGAACTCAGAACCTTCAGATCTCTGTCGGAGCCTTCTGACCGAGTGCTCTCCCCACTGAGCTACAGCCTCCTTGAACTCAGTGCTTTTGAATGTAATAAATCTGGTCAAAATGATTTGTGAACATCTATAGAGTAGTTTTAATAATTTCTTCATTTTGCTCCACGGGCAGATTTATTTTACCTCTCAAATCCAGGGCTACTCAATTCAGGATAAGGTTACTCAAAAGAGGAAGCTTCATACAAGCTTTGGATAATGTGAACAAAAAGGCTTTAGATTTAGACCGTTCCTGTAACATTCCGTAGTGTGAAGTTCTCTCAATAACCCTCGTCTCGCTCGTGTCCCATCAGAGTCACGCCTTCTGTCGCCGAAAACCCGCAATTACTCCCGGCTTTAGATAAGGCCTCTCCGGCTGTGCCCCCGAAGCCATTGTCCCGCGGTGCACCGGGCCAAATTCATTAACAAATGACCCAGATAAGGGAAAGGCGCTGGAGGAGAAACAACAGGGAAACGTTACACTCTCAGAGGCTCGAGAAGCGGCTGATTACGCCGACGACTGGATCGGTTTCTTATGAAGTGGCTTCTCACGAGACGAAGAGGAGGGCTGGACAGGATCAACTTTACATTGATCTTACGGTGTTGGGCAATATATATCGTTCACAAGATCGTACAGAATCACGCAATATCGAGTTCATCCAATGTCAAGGAATGAAAGTGGGAAACCAAGTGTGTTCTGAAAGCAGACATTTGTGAGTCTAAAGTCTAAAGTCGTAGCTGAGTCTTTGGGATCCGTTCATTTTGAATTTTCCCGTGTAAAATTTAATGTTGGGAATGAGTTTGGACTACAGGTCGAATTTCTATACATGCGTTTCCAATGACATCGCGCATAGTTCCGGCGGCCATTTTGAATACTTAAGTAGAACTTCTCAAGAAGATAACAGTAAAAACTCGGCCCCAGAGACGCACGTTTATGCGACATAATAAGCGCCGTCTGTCGAGCTACAGCAGGATTTACAGTTCGTCATGTTGACAGAGTCTCAGTCTGAGTCGGTGTTTAAGCTGCTCAAGACGTTAGCATGCTACCGGTTAGGCAACTGTCAATGGCTTCAACACGATAAACACATGTGTGAGGAAAAACTACAGTAACAGCTCAGCTCCGACCTCTGTCACATGTTGTATCCAAGGCTAGATGTTTGTGGTTCAGGGCTTTTCCTTGGGGAGGGCTGAGCTGTTGAGAGGCTAAATGCTAACCGCCAGCATGCTAACGTCTTGAGCAGCTTAAACACCGACTCACTGGTTTCTCCACATACACGTGCGTCTCCGGGGCCGTGTTTTTACTGTCATCTTCTCGAGCAATGATTACGAGGACATACAAAGGCCACTGTCAATCAGTTTCTTTCATTCTCCCGCCTGAGTAGAGATATTGTTACATGTTGTAGTACTGCATAATTCTACTTCGGTATTAAAAATGGCCGCCATAACAACAAAAGTCACATGACAGAAAGGCATGTATTTCAGCGGATATTTTTTGACCAATATTTTTCCAAATGTTTGGTCTATAATCCAGTAAAAACATAAATACTTGAGCACCCCAGCAGTGGCCGATATAACCGATATTGTAAAATACCCAAATATCTAGTTTGGATTAAACTAAACTAAACTGTCCAATCGCTTCCTTTTTGTAAATAAAGAAATTACGTCTGAATAGAGACAGCTGGAAATATGTTGATGTTTTGTGAGTCTTCCCACAAAATGTCAAAGAGGACAGGAATGGAGCACAGGTGTTTAAAATGACTCAGAAGCAGCAATCGCCCCGGATATTTGAGGGGTTCCAATACCTGTTTGTCTTCCTTATGGACTAAATTGTGTTTGCCGTCCCACAGGTGGAGGTGGAGATCTTCCCTGTAGAGGAGGAGCCGGCCGACTCTGAGCTCAGTCAAGAAGAAGAAGAAGAAGAAGAAAAACTTCAGGAAGCGGAAGAGGAAGACGACACTGATCCAGCAGAGGAAACCATTTTGGAGGAGAAAGAGGAGGAGGAGATGAAGATGGGCACCAGCAGTGACGCCGCTCACCCCGTAAGAAACGAAACGCCAACCGTTCTGTCTATGCCAGGGTTTCACCTGTACTTTTCCAACCACATCTCCACAAGCTTCCCATTCTTGTATTTAACGATATTCGGAAGGTTTATTCAAAAACTAAACAAAATGAACAAATCTTTGTAATTAAAGTGGCAACGACATAAACCATAAACCTTGCTCCATTATTTAGAACTGGCCGCTGAAAGCTTTAAAATGACCACTTGATTCATGATGTTTTTGTTGCCCGTCAGAGCCCAGTGGATCCGGAGGACGAGAAGCAGCACCGGCGGCAGTGGGAGATCGGTCGGGCCGATTACTCGGGCCGCGACGCCTTCAAGAACATTCAGAAGATGCTGGACAGATTCCTGGGCTGAGAACGGCAACACGTTGACCTCCTTTCTCCTCAGTCTCCGCTCGTGGTCAGGGCTGCACAATATACGAGAGTTCATTATAGAGTTCAGGACTGTGATGTGATGTGGCTGAAGGGATTTGCAGTAATAATAAACGAATGGAGATTTTAAAAGGTAAAATACTGGAGTTATTGTTCACATTAAAACATTCGGATAATACAGGGAGTTATATGTCAGTAGTGACTAACAGAGACAGGATAAACGACTTAGGATCTTACTTAGAAACCTTACTGACAAAAAAACGAAAGAGGGATTCTATGTTTTTATTTGTAATTCCAGTTTAAATGTTGTGAATATCGGCGACACGAGGCCACAGTTTCAGACCAACAGTGGCTTCAAGGGTCAGAAATGTTTTTCTGACATAGTTATTCCAACTGTGTCACTTTTGAAGCATCTCTTCGTTTGAATGGCAGTTCTGTTTTTGTCCATCTCCGTGCACAGCTCTGGTTGAAAAAAATAGACTTTAAGCTAATATTGTAACAAGCGCTATGGCGAGTAGAAACACGCTGAGTACCTTCATTGAAGATGGACAACTCCTGTACGACTGAGAGCTTACACAGACAGCCATAAATCATCAACTTTCCAGCGGTTAAAACGGTCCAAATCAGAGCTTTCTTTGTTGCTTTACGATAACTCATTATTGTTTGGGCGCCAAAAGAAATTCCATTACCCATAATGCAACGGGCGACCCTAGATGGGCATTCGGCTAATTACTTATACCTTTATAAACGTAGAGTTAAAGTAAGAATTCCAAATGGTGTTGTTAGCTAAACTTTCGTCACGCATGGCTTTTTCCTTAAAATGAGCTAAATTAAACTTGTATAAGGACAAAACCACGAGCAGATGTGTGGTTTTTTTGGGGGGGTCAGAATTGCATTGTTTTTTGTTTTATTTTCCGAGTGTCGAAAAGAAAATCCACTTTTGCCTCGGAGTTTGCTCGGTCCCCGGACGCGCCACCAGGGGGCACTGTCGCGCTTTGCTCCGCGGCGGGGACGCTCTGCAGCAACAGTGAAGAGCGGCGCTTGAAAACTTTCCAGAGAGAGAAGCACTTGAGAAAATACCTCATAACTTCAAGTGCCGCCATCGGAAGAGACAGGATCACAAAATGACCTCCGTTATTTATGATAAGAGGAATAGAACCAGATATCTTCGCCTCCGCAGTGAGTATTTAAAAGGAAATGTGGCCACATTATCCCACGTATCAGACCAGCAGATGGGCCTACATCTTTATAAAACACAAACGCATAGGTGAGTGGGAAAAAACCGAGCTTTACCCAAATAAGAGGTTAACTGAATTCATTTTACCCAGGCTCAAGACCAACCCCACGCCTGAACGCAATGTCCATGTACTTTAATAATGTCAATAAAGTTCCTAAAAATAAACATTTCTGAACACAAACTACATTTTCAGGTCGACATGAAGCTTTTGTAACTTAAAGCAGCACTAAGTAACGTGTTTACCTTAATAAATCCTCTCCGTCGTCCCTCTGGGGGTGATACAAGTGTTAATGGGACGACTGGGGGTCTTTCATCGCCCCCTGGTGTCTCTGGCCAGAAAACCACAATTGCAACTTCGCTGCCACCGGGTCAGAGTCACCAATACACACTAATGGAATCACGAAGAAGAGGCTAACAGGCTAACGGGCAAAGCTAACTGCGGGCTAGCGCCACTTAAACAGTATTTACAGCCAAGTTTGAGTGAAAAAAATGATCTCCATTGTGTAACTGGATGAACAACATCTCTCTGTCCCTTTGTCTTTTCTGTCAGTGAAGTATTTACTCTCACGGACGATTCATGAGTAAAAAAACACAACATGCTACGACACCCAAACTGGAGAAAATGTGCTAAGAGGTTAAAAATTTACTCACAGTATTTACGTTTTAAATCAGCCATTTTTCTTTACAACACATGATCAAAATAAAGCAAATGACGCCTTTAATTTCTTGAGCTCTGCATTCGCTGCTCGGACTGAAATAACTTCCCATTGAAACTTTGCAGATGTCCAACTTTCTTATCTGACGTCTCTATTCCGGGCCTGAACTTTCGAAAGGGTCAAACGCCCGTGTTTATCATTTCCACAATTGATTGGAGTTTATTTGCAATTTCAAACAGCTGCGGCGGCTTTATCTGTCGCGCGGCCCATTATCATTTATTTATGATCGAGTTACGAAAGGCAAATAAATATGGTCGACATTTACGAGCTGGTTTCGATTTGACGCGACAAAGGAGAAGTTATTAATTGGAAGTATCTGCGCTGGTCTGGGGCTCCTGACGATTACGATAGTCTCACGATACGATAAATATAAAGAGATAAATATATTTCACTAGAATAACATTCGATACCTCACTTTATTTTAACTTTTATTCGTTTAAGAAAAAGGGGTACAAAGCCCATGGAAACAAATGTAGAAACGGGTCCATTGATCTGTCAGGGACTTAATTTACATTTAAGTAAAGAAGAAACCATTGCCCTATTTCAAAAAGGAACAAATCAAACCCAAATTAATCATATTTAGGATTACAAAAACGATCATAAAGAGAAAAATGTGTGTGTGACCGTGTTTGGTCCAAGTGCTTAACATTGTAGTGCTGCCCTCTATTGGTAGCTACAGGAAACAATCATGGGACAAACAAGGAGGTATCCGGGCAAGGCTCGGAGCTAAGCCACACAAATCTTCTATCCCCACTATCGTTCTGACTAATGTTCATTCACTGGAGAATAAAATTATATTTTCACTCCTACAGATGAATTATATTATATATATATATTATATATATGAATTATATTCATCTGTAGGAGTGTGACAATATATCGATTTTCCGATATATCGCGATATTTTGCGGGACGGTACGATACCGATACTTTTTATTCCAATATTGATACTTTTAATGATAGTTTTTATAATTATAAAGAAGATTAATTTAAATAGGACTGTGGTTTCTTGTTTATTTAATTGTAAATGAAGTCAGTGACAGATCTATAGACCCGTTTCCAGTGTGCGAGTCAGGGATCATTTATAAAAGTGGTACAAAACACATGAAAAGAAATGTAAATGATAAATCATATGTAGTATGTTAAAAGTATCATGTATTTTTTTTATCGTGATGTATCGTAGATCATTTTGGTGCAATATATCGATTATCGCAGTATCGGCGTATCGTGAGATAATCGTTATCGTGAGCCACGTATCGCGTATCGAATCGCGAGCTACCCAGAGGTTCCCACCCCTATTCATCTGTACGTGGAGCGGAAGGAGCTGCGCAGGAGGAAGGAGGAGGAGCTAAGCGGTGCAGGACACCACGCTCTGAAACAGGGACAAACCCAGGAGAACTGCTCAGGACGAACCAAACCCCTGAACGCGATTTCCTTGTACAATTGTATTCTGACAATAAAGTTCTTCATTCACACAGTAAAGGAAAGTAAAGGAATACAGTTTAGGATCCTGCTCGGCCAATGGGTTTTCCTCTTTCTGCAGCTCTAATGTTTGAACTCTGTATCAGATTGTAAGCGGACGTCTTGTGTTCATGAGTAATGGCCGTCAGCTGTTGTGGGGGAGGAGGCTCGGGCTTCTCCAGAACGACACTGACGAACTATTCCACGGAAAATATCTGCTTTAGAGGCAACGCTGAGGTCAAGTTTCAGTAAAAAAACAACACGGCTGATTTTCGAGGATAAACCTGATTAGCCTCAAAGAGACGCAACGTTTCCGCGTTTGGTCCCGATTTCAAAGTTTGAGTAAATATATAAACATCCCGGGGCGATACGTTGCCTCATCGTTGTGATCAGAGGAGGAGACGACACATGGAGCCAAGCTGAGCCTCATCTCCACCACCAAACAAACGAAGCCCATTTAGGAGGTGGGAACGCCGCCCCTATGGGACAAACTATCACCCAAAGAAGGATTCTTTTGTTTTTTTTACAACTAATTGAGTCGTCGGTTTGCATTTATAAAGTTCCAATTGTGATCAAAGCGACTCTGGGCCAATCATTTAACCTCAGGATGTTTCTCATCAGCCCATAAGGAGCGGAGAACAATCCCAGAAGCCACCGCCTCCTGAGGGTTTACGAACCCGCTGATCTCCGCACGAGGGGGAAATGATTGTGACGTTTCATTCAATAAAAACATGAGCTTTGTCCTAAATGTATGGAAGTATAACCAGGTCAGGCAGCGTTTTAGCTTCTGGAAGATTTATTATAGGAAATGTCGGAGCTCACGGCAACATTACGCACTTTTGTTTACATTCTACAACAACGAAACGTAAGCCATATGGCTCATTTCCATAAGATGTGCCGTTAAAGACCAGATGTGAATGCAGATGTTTGCTGTGAACTACAGGACGGGGTTTGGTGAATATTTGACCAGAGTCTGTTATTTCTGTGTCCGAGTCGAGGATGAAACAGTATTTTCATCAGTCACATATCACAGTGTTTGAAACGGTAGCGCGGCGGTTAGCGCTCGTGCTTCACGGACGGGGCCTCTCTGTGTGGAGTTTGCATGTTCTCCCCGTGTCTGCGTAGGTTTCCTCTGGGTACTCCAGTTTCCCCTTCTAAAAACATGCACAATAGGTGAATCCTCCAGCCAGGTGTTTCTGAGCACCAGCATGGTGGTTTGATTGACAGGCCGTTAGCATTAGCGCTAAAGGCACGGTTACGACCGAACGATGCGCCCCACGAGAGTCTACAGTGAAGATCCCGCCCTTTTTATCCATATTATTTATTATGTCTATGAGCTCTCATGAAATCAAAGACTTTGTATTAACTTTTTACAGCATGGATTTAGGAGAAACAATGTTAATTCTTTGACAGAAGTGAAATACCACCAGGCCAAGTGTTTCCCGGTGTGGCTTTAAATTAAATTGGATACAAGGGGAAACTTTTGGGCATCAATTTGATTTAGAGACATTTTCAGCAAAACCTGCAAATGAATGAACTTCGGACCATTTCTATTCTTTTGTATTTTCATTGTAAGTGCAGGACAGGTGTTAAAAGGTTGAGCAAAGTTACTCAAGAGTAAAGCTTCCACTGCTATAGGTCCTTTTCACTTGACTTCAGTGCCTTTACATAATGCTAAGTCGGTCTGCAGCTAACCATTAGGTCATAAAACAGAAGGGAAATCGAAAAGTGCCAATGCATGACGTGATCCAGCACAGTTGCTCGTTCACATTCCGGTTCTTGGGAAAACCATGTGCCGTCGTGGCTTTGGCTGGAAGCGCTCGACCCGATGTGACTCTAATACGAAACGCTTCGCCGCGGAGCCGACCTCATCGCTTAACAGGCCTTTAATGACAGATAAAGACGATCCGCAGATCTAATGGGGGATTTCCTCCCGCGCAGATGCGAGCAGATGTTTGAGAGACGGCGCCAGAAAGCTGTGACCCCATTTCCCTAATTCAAACTTCACAGGCATTTGCAGAAATACAGCAAACTTAAGATGCATTAAGACTCAAGAGACAACAGGCCCTGGTTGCTCTGCTTTTTGACCGCGACGCTAGGGTCCAACATGGCTGTAGTACCTTGATATATGGGCGGGAAAACAAGCTAGTTTTCCATTAGAAAGCATTGCACTTCATACATGTTCCAAGCAACTGTAAAGTCAAATTTTTATATAAACATTCTACAGCTAGATATTGCTCTTGTAATAACGCTGGGTTAGACACAATTAAAGAAACCAGGCTGGTGTTTGTAAGGAACATTTTAGAAATCTCGTCTACTAATGAGTGCCGGACTTTGATTGACTGGCTGTTAGCATTAGAGCTAATGGCGCGGCTACGACTGAACTACGTGCCCCACGAGGGCCGAGTCTACAGTGAAGATCCCGCCCTTATGCCCTGGGTAGGAGAAGTCATGAAATCCCATAGTCTGTAAAAAAAAAAGAATAGACAGCTCCTCCTCACTCCTCCCTGTTTTTCCATAATAACTTTCATTGGCAGAAATGCTGTGACGGAGCATGTTCCTAAAAACGGCAGGGATCTTCACTGTAGACCATTAGCTCTAATGCTAACAGCCTGCCAATCAAAGCAACCATTAATTATGCACGATTTCTAAAATGTACCTCACGAAAACCCGCCTGGTTTCTTTAACTGTGCCGAACCCACCATTATCACAGGAGGAATATCTAGCTGTAGAAGGTGTAGGAAAATTAGAAACCAGTTGTTTTTAACATGTCTAAAGAACAATGCTTTCCAATGGGGAACTAGCGGCTATATGGAGGTACTACAGCAATGGCGGCCCAATGGCGGCCCCTAGTGTCGCGGTCGCCATGAATTCCCTCTCAAACATAGTTATTATGGCAAACGGGGAGGAGTGAGGAGGAGCTGTCTATTAATTCTACAGTCCATGACCAGAACTCCAACTGGAAAGTTTATTTAAAAAGCTTAAAACTTTTTTGCCTAAAAATGCCCCAAATGACGAAATCTAACGAATGGATCAAGCCAGGTTTAAATGTATGGTTTTAATTTGTGACATATTAAAGAGGTTTTAAACTAAGCTGTTAATTAGTGGGGGAAAAAAAATCTGTAAAATCAGGGTAGGAATCAGATATTTGAAAATCCCTCTGAAAAACAAAAAACTAAATATTTCCCTCACCCAAACACTCAGCATCTCCGCTGCATAAAATCTCCATCCTAATCCCGCTAACTTCATCAGGACGCCGTCCCGCAGCCGCTCGGGCCCGAAAGGCGAATTACCGATGCATTTTTCTCACCTGGAGATGTGACTCCAACAACAGGAGTCATCATTTTCTGCACTTTTTTTTCGCCACGACTTCGCAACAATAACTTCTCTGTTCGGGACGCCGGGGTCAAAAACTGTGGGGAGTTTTATTAAAATATGCAAATATCAACGCACTGCAGTCTGTCATTGACAAATAAGTTACGAATAGAAACTCGCCCGGCTCAGCGTTTTCGCCGGCCGCTTTAATAGTGTACGGGGGAAGGAACAAAACAAAATATGTGCATTAGACAAACATACACAATAATTATCAATCTATTATTATTAAGTTAAACAGTATTTTCTTGTACAAAGCAGTTCCTGGTGGTTGTCAGCGAAGGCCCAAAACATCCATATGAGGACAAGAACTGTGTGGATTAAGCTAAACTGTGCTTTTGACGAGGGTATCCACCTTATTCCTGCGCCTCTGAGTGAAGTACGGGAGGGACTTCTGGTCTGACCGAGACTGTTTGTTTGTTTGCGTGTCGACCGTTCGCTCTAAACACCTTTTTATGAGCTTCAGAGTCGTAAACGATGCGGGAACACGAGCCGTCGCAGCGGAAACCAAACTACGAGCCAGGATTAGCTGCTCACGATGAACTCAGGACTGACAGTGGCACCGTCCAAGAGTTTTCTGACACATGGGCGAGTTGGCCAAGTCTCCACGTAAAGCAGAACTAAGTCACTTTGCCTGCCTCTGGGTCGGAGGCGCAATGGAATCACAAAGAAGAAGCTAACAGGCTAACGGGCAAAGCTAACTGCGGGCTAGCGCCGCTTAAACAGTATTTACAGCCAAGTTTGAGTGAAAAAAATGACCTCCATTGTGTAACTGGATGAACAATATCCCTCTGTCCCTTTGTCTTTTCTGTCAGCGTAGTATTTACTCTCACGGACGATTAATGAGTAAAAAAACACAACATGCTACGACACCTGCAGTGGCGCTTATGGCCTCTAGGGGCACGGGCTACTTTGTACTGCTTTAACATCTGTGGATCTTCTAATTCTGCGATCTTTCACAAAGACTTGACTCAGATGTGGAACTTTAGGCTCAGAGAATGGACTGTCAGCATAAAAAAAACTTTTTGTTTCGTGTGTATTGGTCAAATATCCGCGGAGATCTTCACATTTTCTGATTAAACTGAGCCTCAGTCAGTTAGATTTTACTCAAGAACCATCAGTAAATAGTTGGAACGCTCTTTAAGATGTAAAGGGATTGTATCAGACCCGGCTCAGCCTCACGGGGCTCTTTACAGTAAAACACCTCCATGGGCTCAGGCTCTCCTCGTCTGAGAGTCACTCACAGTTTGAGCCCAGCTTTAGTCCATGTTCCAAACACTGCAGGTTCCAGAGCCACGAATGTTACTTCCTCTGGACTTTAATTCAACCGCGAACAGCAAAACATGTTTGTGAGCTGTGCAAGGACATCTTTACAAATATACAGAGGCCGATCGTCCAGTGAATCATCTTGAAATGTTGAAATAAACCTCTATGTGAAACGAAAACTCGCCTTGGAAACAAATTCCTCCGACACGAGCCCCAGGAATAAGGTGGATAACGTTATAAAAAGCTAAAAAAAGTCAAGTTAGCATATGTCCCCTTTAAAACACAACAACTTGATTTTGTGGTCAATTTATTTTCACTTGTATTTTGCCTTTTCCGGCTCGTAGTTCATTGAGTCCATGTTTCAGAATCCTGTGGAAACGTCTCCCTGGCGCCATCACGAGCGTCCACTTGGCGTCTCCTCCACGTAAATGACGGCGCCTCCCGTCTTTAATCGACGTGCAGGTACGTCGTCTTCGAGTCCACGCCCAGCACGTTCCTCGCCGTGCACCGGTAAACCCCGGCGTCCCTCGCCGTCGGGTTCTGGATGACGAGCGAGCCTTGCGGGTGCAGGTACTTGTTCCCGAAGAGGCGCGGCCGGGCGCCGACGACCAGCCGGGCGTTGTCCGGCGTCTCCCAGGCCACCTCCGCGCCCGGGATCCCGGTGGCGCCGCAGTTCAGCTGTACCGCCACGCCCCGTCGCACACGGGTCGCCGCGCCCGGCCCGTCCGTGATGCGCGGCGGGTACGCGATCACGATCACGGACGCCGACATCGCCGCGGCGCCGTACTCGTTGGCCGCCCGGCAGACGTACACGCCCCTGTCGTAGACGCCGACCTGCTGCACGGCCAGCGTGCCGTCGCGCGAGACCGAATACCTCGCCGCCGTTTGCGCCCGGCTCAAGACGACCCCACTCGGCAGCGTCCACGTTAGCCGCGGCGAGTCCCCGGTCGCCGCGCAGTGCAGCGTTAGCATCTCCCCGTGCGCGATGCTAATCGACGAGTTGTAGCGAGTCACGATCTCCGGCTTTCTTCCCGGCGCCAACTGCACGACCTGCTCGACCTGAGCGCCGTTGCCGCGCCCCAAACACCGGTACGTCCCCGCGTCGGATAGCGCGGGGTTGCTGATCACCAGGGCGCCATCTTGACGGTGGTGAAACTTCATGAAGCGCGCCCCGCTCGGCAAAGGGGCGCCGTTCGGAAGCACCCACGTCACCGGCGGGGAAGCGGCGCCGTCGAGAACGCAACTCAAAGTCATGGCGTTCCCCGCGGTCAGCGCCACGGTCTCCGCGTTGGTCCCCGGGACTAGCGTCCTAGCGTTAGCGTCTTTAACGTCCAGGCTAACGGCGAGACGCACCTCTCCTCCTTCGTTCCTCGCGATGCACGCCAGCTGCCCCGCGTCGCTCGCCCTCGCCGAACGGATTTCCAGCGTGCCGTTTCGGTGCACCGTCATGCGGGTGCTGTGGTACGGCGCCGGGAGGATGACGTTCCCCGGGAGCACCCACATGATCCGCGGCATCGGCGTCCCCATGGCGACGCAGTCCAGCCAAACCCGCTCGTTCTGAACCACGGAGAACTTCGACGGTCGCCCCCGCGTCCCGCTGATGACCGGCGGCGTCACGAGGACCTCGACCTTCACCACTTTGCTGTCCCGTCCGGCGCCGTTCCTCGCTGCGCACGTGTAGTCCCCGGCGTCGTAGCGCTGCGCCTTTAGCACGACTAGCGCGCCGCCGCTCAGGACGTGATATTTGTCCTTGGTCGGGACGATCACGCGGTTCGTCGGCGATATCCAGGTGAACAGCGGCGCCGGCTCGCCCGTGGCGTCGCACGGCAGAGTGAAGTTCCCGCCGTAGGGGACTTGGACGGGCGCGGCGAGGGCGAGGGCTTTGCCGAGGATTCGCGGCGGGGTCGAGGCCGTATTGACCTTGACGTGGACTCTCATTTCGTCCTTGCCGAGCTCGTTTTCGGCGTAGCAGGTGTAGTCGCCCTGCTCGCGCATCCCCACGGCGTTGAAGAAGAGGGTCCCGTTGTCGAAGATCACGTACCTGCGAACAGAAGGAGGGAGACACGTGAAATAGAGAGATTTTTTATTTTTTGTGGAAAAAATGAGCGAGTTTATCGATCAGTAGCATCTGTTATGGCCATGTCAGAGCTCATTACTGAGACAACAGCTCCCCCTGGTGGCCGTGTATTATACACTTTATGTAACGTCTTTAATAGGTAATTATTTAAACTCATCAAACCTGTTCAGCTTTAGGCCTAATTAATGATTCTCTCGGTTTTAAAACGCACGTTAACGTTAGCATTAGCAGCTAGTAGGTTAGCTGCTGAACGAACCGTACCATTTGCTCTCATAAGCTACAAAACTGCATCGTAGGCTGTATGATTTTGATTTAATGATAATATAAAAGCAACAGACTAAAAGCTGAAGCTGTTGTAGTGACATTATGAAGCATCCAGCAAAAAAGTTACACAGGCAAGTCCTGATCACAGTGGGTTTAGCTCAGTTTTAAAACGTTAACCGTCTTCTCTGTGAATTATCTGAAGCAACAGGTCACTTCCATGGCTTCCTTTTCACGATCGATAATTAAATAAAACTATGAAAATGGTTTTCAGACGATCTTTCCTCATTCATTCCAATGTACGGAGCTTCTGTTTCGCCCCGAAAAGGGGCATTAACCTTCTGGCGCCATCTATAGTCGAAGCCTCGCCTGATGACGGAAGTGATAATCCCATTGGAAATCTCCATAGACTTTTCAAAACATGACACACTAACCCCTTAACCCCCACCCGAACCAAACACATTGTCTCCACTTTGGCATCTTGAAAAAAAATCTTCAAAATATTGACGAAAACGAGGATGAAAATGCGACAAAAAAGTTACAATCAGTTCTGTAGGCCTTAGCTTTCAAATGAGGCATTGCAGTGGCCTGTGGGCTGTGAACAAAAACGCAACAAAAGAGCAACAAGATGGCGACAAATAAGCAATGAATACGTAACGAAATCGATAGATCGGCCTATTTAACAAAATAGACCCTTTAACTGCTGACATCATCAGTGACATCATCAGTGACATCATCAGTGACATCATCAGTGACATCATCAGAGGCAGGAAGTGATGAAATAAGATTAAACTAAAACTAGCGATTTTAAGTGTAAAACTACAACTGAAACATGTGGAACGACGTTTGAGACGATAAAATAAGGTTTATCTGAGATTCCCAACAACAGTTAGACATTTGTTTATCGTTACTATGACAACAGCTACAATGGAAATAGATAGGACTCGAGCTTCCCGCCTCCAGCTAAGCCTGGAATGAAAAAAAAACAAAACACGAAAGCGCAACGAATACACAACATAAACAATAAAGGGACAACAAAAAAACAAAAAAGCAATGAAGAAAAAACAAAAACAGATGAAAACAGCACCAAAAAAGCGCAATTTTTTTTGTCAAAAACAAGAAAGTTAAGATGAGTTTTGTAGGTCTTAGCTTTCAAATGAGGCGTTACACTGGCCTGGAGGCTGTAATCTCGGGTCGGGAGGCTTTTAGATTTGGGTAACGCCGAACTGGAGAAAATGCGCTGGGTTAAGGTGGGGGTTAAGAGGTTTTAAAGGGATCGGGACAGGATTCCAACATCTAAATAAATAAATGAATCTCCGACATAATTAAAATGAAAACGTTCTTATGTATTTATCTTCCATCCCATAATCTGCTGCAAAGGCTTAAAGACGCACCGATATCAAAGGTTTATCGCTATAATAATAATAATAATGTTCTTTCACGCTGAACGTTCTCTTTAACTCTTTAGAAGCCGCAAGGTCGACGTGTTTCTATGGCGCTTTTATCCTCAAGGTTTATTTTCCCTTTTATCGGCAAATACTTAAAAAAGGAATCCAGCCGATTTGAGGCCGCGGTGAAAGTGTCTCTCCAAGTCATTGATGCCGTCGAGTCTGCACATTTCAAGAGCAGCCCTGGAATATCGCAGATAAAAGGGGGGACTATATTGTGAGGCGTAGTAACACATTAGGAGCGCTTCGACGTGTGCGTAGTAATATCTTTAGAATTTCTTTAGGAGTGAAGCTGTTATAGGGGGAAATAGGGGAAACGTGGAAGAGCTCGGTCGCTTCTAACTTCACCCCCGTTTGGCCCCATAGAGGAGAGGGGGGGGGGGGGGGAGGCGACACGCTGACAACATCTTTGGTCTTTTTGCGTGACTAAAGACCAGACAGGTGCATCAGCTCGTCTACGCTCAGGTAAGAACAGATCTCAGTGTGGAAGAACGGCGCTTTGTGGCTTTAATCTCTAAACTCCCATCGGAACCGAGCCCTTTGTCTCAAGTTTGGCTTTACCCAAATCAAAAAGCTTCTTGAAACAAAGTGTCAAAATAGAGACAAAAACACGCCGGAAAAGCAACAATAACACAATAAAAAAGCGCCAAAAATGCAACGGCAAAACGCTCAAAAAGTCTGACAATATATCGATTTCCCGATATATCGCGATATTTTGCGGGACGATACGATACCCATACTTTTTATCGCGATATCGATGCTTTTGATGACGTCATGCATATTAATGAGCAACGTCATGCATATTAATGAGGCAGCAGGGCTCCACTGTTTTCACAGTCAATAGAGGCTTAAAAACAGTGGAGTCCTGCTGCCTCATTAATATGCATGACGTCATCAAAAGTATCGATATCGCAAAAAAAAGTATGGGTTAGGGTTAAAGATGCACCAATATCAAAGGTTTATCGCTATAATAATAATAATAATGTTCTTTTTGATTTGGGCTTTACTCAAATCAAAAAGCTTCTTGAAACAAAGTGTCAAAAAGTGTGACAAAAACGCGCTGGAAAAGCAACGGCAAAACGCTCAAAAAGTGTGACAAAAACAGGGCGACAACTATATCGATTTCCCGATATATCGCGATATTTTGCAGGACGATACCCATACTTTTTATTCCGATATCGATACTTTTGATGACGTCATGCATATTAATGAGCAACGTCATGCATACTAATGAGGAGCCACTGTTTTCACGGACAATAGAGGCATCAGGACAGAACTTTAAACCGGTGCTACCTGCGCCTGCGCCCCCCGCCGGGGCGCTCCTGCTGCTTGTCGGTGTTGACCATGGTCCCGTCCGGTAAGGCCCAGCGGATTTCCGGGTCGGGGAGTCCGGACGCCACGCAGTCCACCTTCAGGTCCCCCCCGTACGCCACCTCCTGGCTGGACCGCTGCGTCTTCTGCTCGATTTTGGCCGGTCTGGTCAGCACCGCGGCTCGAAGGACCACGTAGTCGTCGCCGATCTTGTTGCGGGCCACGCACAGGTAGTCGCCGCCGTCCCGGTCCGTGACGGAGAGGACGGTGATGGAGCCGTTGGGGTGGACTCGGATCCTGGGGTCGAAACTGGAGAGAAAGAGTTTCAAGTTTCTTCAGACTAAACACCACGATATACTATTTATCTTAAAGACTTTAGGCCAACTAACTAGAATCCAATCTGATACAGTTGGTGCTGTCGACGGATTGTTTAATAAATAACAGATAAACTATACATTCTTGGACTCAATAACTAAAGGTTCTTGTCCTGATCCGAGCCTGTATTCAGTTTCTCAAAGCGCTACAGCGTCGTCATTATTCATTCACCCCAGACTCGGAGGTACTTAAACATTTCATATATTCTTTATTAGTGATTGCAGCTTTAAAAATGTAATCTAAACGAGCTGTTAGAGCTGCAGAACATCCAGAACGCTGCTCGAGTCCTGACATGAACCAGGAAATAAATACGACCACATTAGTCCAGTGCTCCGGTCTCTGCACTGGCTTCCTGTCACTCAGAGAATAGAATTTAAAACAGCTCTGCTTGTTACAAGTCGTTTCATGGTTTAGCACCAAAGTCCATCTCTGACATGTTAGAGCCGTATGAACCATCTCGGGCCCTGAGAACTTCAGGGAGGGGTCTCCTGGTGGTTCCCAGAGTCGGGACTAAACACGCTGAGGCTAAAGCTAAAATCTGGAACAGTCTTCATGAGGATGTGAGACAGGCCTCAACTCTGACAATGTTCAAATCCAGGCTGAAAACAGCTCTTTTTACCCGAGCAGATGAAAACTGAAAGTATTTTATCTGCACTCTTGCCTTTTACTGTAATTGATTAACTTTATGTTGATGTTTTAATTATTTATTTGTATCTGTTTTCTTTGCACTTTGAATTGCCTTGTGTATGAATTGTGCTCTACAAATAAACTTGCCTTGAAACTGTATCCAGTCAAACCATAACGCGAATCAAGTACCGGATACTTGATTCGCCTGAACTTTACATTGTCTTATTTACTGCTCTGGTTTATTGCCTTAATGTTCAGTTCAGCCCTATGAGGCGACTCCTGTTGTGATATTGGGAAATACAAAACCATTGATTGATCGATTGATAAAAATATATAGAAATATTTCCACAAAACCTTTACTGTAGATACTGATATAAAGATGAGGAAGGTTTTCTGCGATGATGACTTAATAAAGTTACCTATAGTGCGAGTCCACGAGCTTCTTCGACGGCGTCCTCCATATCACCCCCGGTCGCGGGTCGCCGTGAGCCTCGCAGTCCAGCCTCAGCTCGCCGCCGTAAACCACCTCCGTCAACTTCGCCGACGACCTCGTGATGCTAGCCTTAGCCGCTAGCGTCCGGCGCGTCACGGCGAGGTTCACCGTCCTCCTGCTCGTCCCCAGGACGTTGCTCGCCAAGCACTCGTACCTCCCGGCGTTCCCCCGGGTCACACGCCGCATGAACAGCGTCCCGTTCGGGAACACCAGCGTCCCGCGTCCGCTCAGGTACTGCGACGACGTCAGCTGGACGCCGTCGGGCGTGGTCCAGCGTATCGCGGGCGGAGGGGACCCGTTGGCGGCGCAGTGCAGGAACACGCCCCCGTCCTCCGCCGCCGTGACGTTCTCGATCGGCGTCTGCTGGAAAACGGGCGGCAGCGCCGACACGAGCAGCCGCACCGACACCGTGTCGGCACCCGACGTGCTGCTCCCGACGCATTTGTAAATCCCCCTGTCGGAAAACGCCGCCCGCGCGATCCGCAGCGCCCCGCTCGGCAGGACGGCGACGCGCTCGGGCGCCGCCCCGGACGCCGCGGCGGCGATCTGGGCGTGATTCGGGAGCACCCAGGTCACCCTCGGCTTCGGGTGGCCCTCGACCTGGCACTCCACGTCGATGCCGGAGCCCAGGTCCACGGAGAGGTCCCGGTGCCGCGGCTGGAGGATCTTGGGGTGCTGGGAGAGCACCACGAGGTTGGTGAGCGCCCGGGCCGAGCCGTACGGGTTCTGGGCGGTGCAGAGGTACTCCCCGCCGTCCAGCGCCTGGGTGTTCCGGATGACGAGGGTCCCGTTTTGGTGCACCTCGAAGCGCTGGAGTCTGGTGTCCCGGGGAATGCTGGTGCCTGCAAAACAAACAACTCGATTAAAGGATCGATAGACCTGTTAATGCGGGACAACGGTTTACATTTAGAGATATTCATTTGAAATTCAAAACTAAACAGCTGCAGAACATCCAGAACCAGGAAACACCACCATATTAGTCCAGTGCTCCGGTCCCTGCACTGGCTTCCTGTCACTCAGAGAATAGAATTTAAAACAGCTCTGCTCGTGTACAAGTCGTTTCATGGTTTAGCACCAAAGTCCATCTCTGACATGTTAGAGCCGTATGAACCATCTCGGGCCCTGAGAACTTCAGGGAGGGGTCCCCTGGTGGTTCCCAGAGTCAGGACTAAACACGCTGAGGCTAAAGCTAAAATCTGGAACAGTCTTCATGAGGATGTGAGACAGGCCTCAACTCTGACAATGTTCAAATCCAGGCTGAAAACAGCTCTTTTTACCCGAGCAGATGAAAACTGAAAGTATTTTATCTGCACTCTTGCCTTTTACTGTCATTGATTAATTTTTATGTTGATGTTTTAATGATTGATTTGATCTGTTTTTCTGTAATTTTATGCAACTGTGAAGCAACTGAATTGCCTTGTGTATGAATTGTGCTCTACAACTGTTGCTGTAGATCACTGACATAAGTGTGAGGGAAAAATGTATTGCAGGTTTTCTGTTATTTTATGTTGTAAGGCCTTTTGTGCCTAAACATGCCCAAAATGGATATGGACTCCGGCTTTAAAACGGTAACAGGGATTATACAAGCAGCAGCAGCAGCGGAGGAAAACAGAGGAAATATCAATTTACAAAAACGTTTGGACACATCGGGCAACTTTTGAGCCAAAAATCGTGTCGGACTTTAGCCAAAACTGCAGCTGAGTGTGTTTTAGAGCTTTGGTATTTTCAACACACTGATCCAGTAAAACAGTCGAGCGACATCAGTATTTTCCAAGACATTTTGATTAAAAGCCAGTTTTAATGAAACATACTCCTTAATTTAGCCACAATCCATTGAATGACTTTTAATCGAGAGGCTCCTTGATCATTTTACAGATTACAAAGTGTTTTTTTTCTAATTTGTCTTATTTATGTTCTGGTCTTTTCTGCACAAGCATACCAAAATGAAAGCTTCATTTACTGTATGCTTCATATATTTCGAACATATGGATAATACATAAAATATACTAAACTTTAGTGTCATAATCCAGACATTTATTTGTGTAGAGCAGACCCTTCTTCGTCTTTTTTCTCGTAAATATAAGCGGTAACAAAAGTATTCCTCAAAGTAAACAGATTATTTTTTCAATACCAGAACTTTAACGATACTTGGTTTTCAATATCGATACCGACAATAGCTATTCTTAATAATGTGTCATCTAGAAACAGAAAACAGGACAATAATGTGTGGAAGTTCTGCAAATTTACAATATCGAGATCATCTCCAATGTCGAGAAATGTGTGGAAAATGGGGAATCATTTGGAAAAAAGTGTGTCAAAATAGGGAGAAAAATTAGGAATAAATTGGGGAGGAAATAGGGAAAATATTAGCAATAATAATATGACCCAAAATTAGGGAAACAATAAAAAATTGGGGCAAAAATAGGAAAAAATTGGGCAAATATTGGGGGGGAAAATAAACAAAAATAATAAAAAAATTGAGGGAAAATAATTTATTTCAGCTGAAACAACCACTTCCTTTAATGCTGAATCTGGGACTTTTTTTTTTTGGTGCCTGATTTTTCAATACCGGTAGAATCTAAACTTTTCGTATTGGTATTGTTTAACCAAACCCAGCCCTTCCTCCAAAATGTGCTTTCCAATCATTTCCACATTTACAGAGTCTCCGTTTATTTTGCCCGTCTATTAAACTTTCCTCGCCTTCCCTCGCGCTACATCTGTGCAACGTCGCCCTCCGTTTCCAGCGTCATAAACCGCTACATAATTACGACCCATTACAAACGAATCCCGTCGTCTCCAGGGCCGTTAAATGTGGAATTCCGAGCTCCCTGACTCATACGTACCGGTCGAAACTTTGGTCCACGACAGGAAGGGCTCGGGGTCTCCGCTCGCGGCGCAGGGAAGCACGGCGTCCGTCTCCGCTTTCACGCTCATCGTTTGGAAACTACCCGTGGTCATCCTCGGCTTCCCCCTCGGATGAGCGGGGAACCATGGCGTCGCTCTAGCTCGCGGCCTCTCCGTCCAGACATTCGCCGGGAGCGGGGCGAGGGTGGTCCTCGGCTTGATCGCGGGGGTCGTGGGATTTGTGCTAATGAATTGGTTCAGCCATTGGGTCACGAGATCCACAGTCGGCCGGTGGGTGTCGTCAAACAGAGGTGATACGGATGTTTTTAGCGGTTTAGCTCGACTGTTCTGGTCAACTTTGGGGCTAATGCTAAGGCTAGTAGCTTGCTCGGTGCTATCCCTTGACAGCATTGGTGCCAGAGTTGGATTTTGAACAACAAAATGAGGGGAATTCATCGTTTTAGCTTGGATATTTGGCTCCTTTTGAACAGTTGTCATGCTAGTGCTAATGCTAGGAACTCGCTGGGTCGAATATCTTAATACGGAAGGCATAAAAGTGGTACTCGGATTAGAATCTGTGGGAGAGATTGATGAATTCGTCTCGTCATTCTGGTCATTCATTTTCGGAGCGGGCGCAGTCGTAACACTTAGAAACGAGGGCGAGATCGCTGAGGATGGATTATCCGTTTGTGAAGATGGTTCTCCGGTTGCTCTCGCGTCCGTGGTTTGTAACGTCACGGAACTCGTTGGAGTGTCTTGGCTTTGGTCGTCACTGGCGAGGCTAAAGACAATGCTCGGTGTTTGCGTGGCAGCGTTTGGGGTCAAAATTGGCTGTTCATCTCGAGTTTGTTGGTTTTCAGGGTAGTTTTCAAGGCTGGCTTGTTGAGAAGTGACTTCGAACATCTGGGGAATTACGGTTGTTTGGGGGATATCTGTGTCCGAAGGCATTGGAGATTCACTTTTAGTGCTATCGCTAGTAGATTGTTTGCCACTTTCTTTAACTTCTGGTTCAGCCATTTTGGGACTGGAAATACTCATTGGTAAAGCAGTAGTAGATGCTATCACACAATTCATAGTGCCTAGCTCAGCGTTTCGACTTTCATAGCCTGTTCCTGGAGGTGTCGTGGCTGTTAGTACCTCAAAATCAATGCCTGTTGTGGCTATCAGCTCACTCTTGTCTCGCGAATGGTACATTTCCTCGGCTTTATGCTCTGTTAAGGAAACAAGCGGGGAAGAACGGCTCGCTAACTGCCCCCCGTTCCCATTCACAAGATGTTTCTCTCCCTCGGGGGCCGTATATCCTCGACGAGATTGACTTAGCTTCCCTTTAGCGCGCCTCCGCTCCCCGGAGGCGCCGTCTGCTACAGCGCTCTGCACCGGCGTCTGCGCTAAAGGTTTAACAGGTGCCAAAGGGCGGCTTGTAAACTCCAGCCTCGTCTCTGGCGGGGCCGTTGTGGTAAACCCTCGCACTTGATCGTTTGTAAATAATCCCGTTTTGGATGAATTTGAACGGCTCGCGTTACGATTCACGGCGACCGGTGAAAGTTCTTGGCCCTTTGGCTCCGAACTTGCGAGCACATCTGTTTTAGGCACAGCCGTCACTTGGCCAACACTTCCGCCGACTAAAACATCGCTATTTTCAGATTTGTTATGCTTGTTTTTGCGCCTGTTTGGCTTTTTCTTGCGATTCCTGTCACGCCGTCTCGAGGTTTGCTGCCGCCCACTCAACTGAGTGTTCCATATTTGCGCAGTCGTCGGGAAAACCACACTAATAATGGCCTCTATTTTTCGCTTGTGTGTGCCGAAAATCACTTCGTCGTCTCCGTTTGGCGTAACCGGGACGACGGTTGGAACCACTTTCACGGTCTTTAATTTGGAGAGTCTATTATTGCGATTCCCTTTAGCTCCGGGCCTTTTGGAGTCGCCCGGTCTCCCTCCGTCTGGTTCAATGTCCTCCTGTTGCGAGGAAGTCTTGCTCTCGCTCCGAGTGTTTAGCTTCGCCTGCCAAAGAGTGACAGCTTGCAGTGACGCAGAAGAGGTTTGCGGGAAGAAAAATGCATTGCTAGAAGTGGTCTGTTGCAAACTGGGGGAAGTGTGCGATGTCAGGGTTGTCGAGGTACTTTCTGGCTCAATCGTGGTCGCCGTGGGTAATTCTTGGCTGACTTTTTCTCGCCCTCCATCCGACGATCCTTCGATAGCTTCGTGCGCTAAGCTGGTCAAATCCTGCGCGTGAGTTGTCGCATATTTCTCAACGTCCTCCTGTCCTGGAGTCGTCAGTTCTCTCAATTGCGTCGTGACCTCGACGGTTGTTGCGATCACGGGGGACGCGGTCGTCGCGAATCGCCCGTTCTTGATGCGTATCTTCGCCAAAATGTCCGCCCATCTCTCCGGATTGATTTTCGCCATGTTCACCCGCCTGCGGTGATCCGGGACGTTCTTCCCGCTCTCCGTGCTCTGCAGATTGGGTCTTCGCGACATTGCCGGAGGTCTGCGGCGCGCGTTCCTCGACGGATGCGCGCCGCCATTTCGAACCGGGACTACTTTGCGCGTCGGCTTCGGGTCGCCGGCCTCCTCGGCGCCGCCCGATCCCTCGTCCAAGTCGTCGAGTTGGACCCTCGTGTTGACGCCCGCGGCAGATTGAGGCTTCATCGGGAGTCTACGCAAAGGCCGCACCGTCCCGGGCCACCGGTTCACGGTGACTTTAGCCGCTTTCGTGTCCGCGCCGTATCGATTCATGGCTACGCATTTGTAAAACCCGTTGTCGGGAGGTAAACTCTGCGCTATGTGTAGCGTCCCATTGGGGAACACAGACACTCTTGACGAATTCGAGCGAACACTAACGATGTTTCCATTCGGGGTAATCCAGTTAACTTCCGGATCAGGCGAACCCGAAGCGTCGCAATCCAGGTTTAGCGAACTCCCAGCCAATAGTTCCGTAGGCGCGGCTTGGTTCTCTCCAGGTTGGGGGTTGGAGGAATCTTGCACGGAAACGTAACGCGCCAAAACTGCGACGTCTCCGTCGACCTTGGCAACGCAATAGTAATTCCCAGCATCTCTACGTTCCGCCGTTTTCACAACGAGCCTTCCATCTGCGGAAACGGACAATCTGTCGTCTGTATCCCCGCTCGGAGCCGCTAGCTCGCTCCCATCCGGAAGCATCCACGTAACGGCGGGCTCCCCGATGCTTTGCGCGCTACACTGCAAGTCAAAAGCTTTGCCTACCGCGGCCATTTTGTGCGGCGAGTTCGTCCCTTCAACCGTCACCCACGTTCTCGGTTGCCGACGGGCCATTTCCAAGTCTAAATCTTCGGAAAGCTGCGTCGTCAAGATGAGCTTTACTTTCGTGGCGGAAGAACCGTGCCTGTCTAGCTGTAAACCCGCGGACGCTTGCATTAGCCAAGTCGGTAGCGCCGTGACGCTAGCCTTCACCCCCGTGTAGTACAGGGCGTCTTTGTCCGAATCCTGCGCGTAAACGTACGTCGGGTAGGGGTCCTTCGTTAGCATGACGCCTCTCTTCAGGTGCGCCGGAACGCTCGTGTAATACGCAATCAACCTCCACAAGCGCTCGTACTTCTCTCGGTCGACGTCGCAGTCCAAGTCGAGAGAAAGCGAAACATTGGACGCCATTATTTTCGCATCGTCGACCTGCTCGGAGCTAATCTCGACGCCGTCCCTCGGTTCGCCGATGCCGCACTGCAGCTCCACCGCGTTGCCGTGCTCGTCCGACAGCCCCAACGAGACGTTCCCGAAAGGTTGCCGGAAATCGGCCAGGAACGCGAAATCGTCGTCCGTCGCCTCGGGCTGTTCGCGCCGGTCTTTGGACTCGATGACTGGGCCGCGGCAGAACATGTCGTCCAGGGATTGGAGGGGTTTTTGGCGAAGGTTTCTCGGGGAGGAGCACACGGGGCACAGCTGACCGCCGGGTAGGGACTTGTCTTTCTTACACTTCAGCACACCTGTAAGAAAGGAAAAATGAAATTACTGTGATTATGGGATACTTTGGCTTTTGTCTTTCCGAGGATCTTTAATTAAACGTGGAGACCGTGGTGCTGTAGTCAATAATTCAGTCAGTAATGATTCTTTTTCCCATTGAAGTCTGCTCCGTGCCTAAAATTATCTCCCCATTTAAGCCGAACATAAACAAAGTAAAACTGTTCATTAAAAGTCGGCTTCGACATTGGAAAGAAGCAACAGGTGACTCTTTTACTCCAAAAACGATATTTTGTTTGAGTTCAGACAAAAGAGTTTTATTAACAACTTTAAGGCTACATTGGAGATTGTTTTCCATTACTGACAAAAGCTCTTAAACCGTGATCTGTACTGGGTCACTGAAAACATGAGGTTTGCTGCAACACATATCACAAACCCGCAGGGGGGGACAATGGGGAACACTGTCCGAGGCCTCAGGACTAGGGGGGCCTTCATATTGAGTCATTTTATTTTTAGTTTCATCAATTGCTTTGACGTGTATTCTCCTGCATACGATCATCTCAATAACTCACGATGACTTATTTTTGTCCATCTACAAGTTTTCCCACAGCCACACGTCTGTGTTCGCCGCAAACACGCCCTGAACGGGTCACATCAAGCAGACTCAAGCTCAAACTCATTCATCACAGTCAGCAGAGGAGAGTCAGAGCGGGAGTTTGGCCGATAGACGTGAGTAAAGTGGCCGCAGGCTGTTCGGGTCTGGCTGAAAGCCGTGCAGCCTGGTAACCTACTTTTTTCATAACCACAGTTCTGTGAATACGCAGGGTTTGAAGATAATTCAGACTAAATAGAATAAGCTTCGGTGACAAATACCAGTCAGGTGCAGGTTCAGTTTATTTTAGACCAGGGGTTCTCAAACTAGGAGTTAGACATAGCACAGGCCTACCGCTGTGGGAAACGGAATTGACAGTGAGCTACAAAAATATAGTCTATGAAACGATTACTATGGTCTGGGTGAATACTCGATTCAGATAGGAAGGTGTCCGTTAAAAAGTGATCATGTACACCTAGTCCGGCAACAGTTAAATCACAGTTCTGTATCACTCCACTGCAGCTGTTTACATAGTAACGGTAAACAATTGAGCTGGAACTAGCTTTCAGGTAAAACAGATTCAAAAGTGAAATAACTCCTGCCCAGGGACTTAAAAAAAATAAGCAAACAGGCCCCAGGGAGCAGTTTCAGTTCGCGGGACCACGGTGTGAGCGGGATGACGCACGACGAGGTGTCCATTACTTCTGATGATGGACACCTCGTCGTGCAGCTGCCACTGGAAGGGTCGGGGGATGGGATCAAAACTTAAACGTGGAATAGATTCGCCGTATTCTTGATCCAGTCAGGGTATGTAGTGCCTCTCCTTCATAAACACCCACCTGGAGCGGTTTGCAGCCATCGGTGAATCCACTTCATGTTGCAGTCACAGGCCCAGGGGTTCCCGTGGAGGAACAGGTTCTCCAGCTGCGGCATGTTCTGCAGCGCCTCCTCCGGCACGGCGCTCAGGCTGTTGTTGGACAGGTACAGCTGGCGGAGCGTGGACCGGCGGAAGCGGCCCATGACGGTGAACGTGGTGAAGGTGGACGCGTGGAGCCGCTTGAGCCGGTTCCCCTCCAGCTGCAGCAGGCGCAGGCCCGTGAGGCCGTGGAAGGCGTCCGGGTCGATGGCCTCGAGGCCGTTGTGGTCCAGGTGGAGCCGCGCCAACGCCCAGAGGCCGACGAAGGCGTGGCGGCTCACCTCGCGCAGCTTGTTGTAGCTGAGCTTCAGCATCTGCAGCGCCGCGAGGTCCTTGAACGCGCCGTCGGGGAGGGAGCGCAGCTCGTTGCCGTGGATCAGGAGCATCTCGAGGCGGGTCAGGCCCGAGAGGGACTTCTCGGAGAGTCGGCTGATTCTGTTGAACCTGGAGAACATCAGACCAGGCTCAGACCGCATTCATTTACTGTACACGTTAAAAACTGCCCTACACTCCAGATCCAGTCCTACATCTACTCACTACAACGTCCTACTCCTACGGCGGTGCTTTACCCGAGGTTGACGCGCTCCACGCCGCGGTCGATGTTGTGCGGCACGGTGGGCAGGGATCTGAAGGTGCAGTGCAGTTCTGTGGGCCGGGGGCAGGTGCAGGAGCGCGGGCAGGGGGCGACAGCGAGGCAGAGCGGGGCCAGCAGGACGAGGAGGGGAAGAAGAAGAGGAGGAGGAGCGAGCCGGGACGCGATTGGATCGGCCATGATGAGGGGGCGGGGCCTAACACAGCGGCATTACAATGAGAACTGAGGAGAGAGGAGGAAGAATTCAGAACAGGATTTACACAGTAGGTATTCAGTAGGGGAACTTTTTAAATGTCAAGATATCAATTTGAAACTTCTGCTGTGGATCACTGACATAAACATGAGGAAAAAATGTATTGCAACTTTTCTGTCATTTTATGTTTTCATATAAACATAAGGCCTAAACTGCCCAAAATGTCCTATATTTTAGGGGCAATTTGAAAAATGGACGTATGGTTTGGACTTTTCAGAGGGATTTTGGATCTGTTTAGTTTTAAAATAAGCTGGAAAAAATCTGTAAAGAACTAAACAAAAAACCTCAACACTTAATAAATCAGGTTAGGAATAAGATATTAAAACATTCCTGTGAACGAAACTTCCGAATATTGTTCAGTCCGAGGCTGGAAGGTTTGGCGTCTGTAGGAGCGACTGATGCGGCACCAGTGAGAGTAAAATGCATTTTGAGAAAATAAATCTATGGAGGAATCAGTGAATAATTAAACATTTCTTGTTGTTTCCAGGTAAAGGTTTATGAACATTTTGCCTGTCGAGTGTCTTAAAGCCACACTGCGTAACATTTTGGACTATACTATTTATGAGGTCAATTATGAAAATATCTGTCATCAAATTAAAGCTTGTATTTCCATTATATTTATTGGGTAAAATTCTGCTCGGTGTGGATTTAAAGGGACTGGATGCAAGTTGTAATTTGTATACTCACTACTGCCACCTCAGGCCTTGCGTGTAACTGCAGTCTCTATATTAAGCTCGTGCATGACGGTGTTTCGGACCCGAATTAACACCTTTTTAAGTGACAGGATTTCAGAGGCAGTTGTGGTGAACAGGTCTGGGCTCATGGCTGGAACATTTTTAAACTCCATCTAGTCCCTTTAAATAGAGTTTATGAGGATCTGTACTTTACTTTACTTACTTTACACTTGACTACATTTCTACTCCAAAGTATTCGGTCAATTTGAAAAGCCTAACAATGCACACTCCAGAACAGGAGGTGGCGCTGTGCACACTGTCAACACCACTGACTCACAAGAAGGTTTGACCCCGCCGTGTTGCCGTACAGTGACTTCAAGCTCCAAAGTTACTTTTCCTGACACTGAAATGATTCCTACTTCAGAGCAACTTCTACTTTTGTTGTAGTAGAATCTGCACTTTCACCCAAGTGATAAAACCAAGTACTTTGACCCGAGGACGTGGGAACCCAGGGTGCTGAGGGTGCTGCAGCAGCCCCTAGTGGGTAGTTTGTGCATTGCAAGCAATATTGATAATAGGAAATATGCAATCTCTTCCTTCAGATTGATTTATCTTCCATTTCTTGAGTGAAATGTTACGCAGCGTGGCTTTAAGTCAAGATAGAACTTACATTTAAAATATGGGATTCACAATTATGACGAAAACATTTATTGCAAGTTTTCTTTTCTAAATAATTATCACTGGGAAAAATCTGGTCAATCTTGGTCAAAGTCAGGAACTTCCAAAAGGCATGACTGGTACTTAATATCTTCAGAAAGGTCTTGACTTTGGCTGGAAAAGAATCATGTTGAGAAACCGCACTTTGAATTTGCAATTTTCCAAACAAATCCAAGGAGGAAAGTGGATTCAGCCCAGTGATCTAAGCGGATTCTGTGTTTACTCGACCGTTTCCCCGTTTCCTCTTGAACGCACGAGTTAAATCATTGGACACAGATTGAGTTTCCCTGCAGCGTCTCCATCTAAACAACGATCCCTTGCATATCGCTGCACGTAAACTCTTTCTCTAAACAAGTCTGTGGGGGTTTGGCGTTACCTCAGTGCTGGGGCAGCGTCCCATCGCGGGCCAAGGTTTTTTCTGCAGCGGCAAAGTGGAAAAAGTGACAGCTCCGGAGTGGAGTCCAGGTCCGGGTGCAGGATCTGGGACTTTGTGTTGGTGTGTGAAAGCTCTGAGCGGGACTGAGGAGCCGGAGGAGAGAGGAGAGGGGCGAGGGGAGGGGCCGGGGCGCAGCGGGGCAGGGCCTCCGCGCAGAAACGTCTGTCCCCGCGAGGCTCGTGCAGGCAGATTTAAGCCTTTTTAACTCCTTTAAACCGAGCACATTTTCTCCAGTTGTATCCAAATCCAAAAGCTCCTCGACTGGAGTTTTTCTTATGTTTTTGTAATTTTTTTTAATCAGATTTTTGCTGCATTTTTTTTGCCACGTTTTCATTGGTAATGGTGCACAAGCCACATCATAATCTTTGGAACAATCTTTGGAACAATGCTCCCAGAGACACAGCCAGTTACAGGCGACAGTTCGTCTAAATACAGGTTAAATAACACTGGGGACAGAACACCCCCCTGTCGGACTCCATTGCTCACTTTAAAAGGGCCACATACAATGTTCTCCCATTTAACCTGCACTGTTTGCTGTGAGTACTAAACAACTGTGCTAAAAAACGCACAGCAAACATACATATTGTAATATTTTTTATCACATTTTCGCTGCATTTTTTGCCACGTTTTCACTGGTAATGGTGCACAAGGCACATCATGATCTTCTCCCTCCTCACATCCCGGGGCTTTAACCTCAGAGGAACTGGCATTTTCAAAAAAGTAAAACCTGGAACGGAATAAAAATAAAAAAGTCAATGTAAATAACATCAATTCAACTTTATTCCATTCAAAATAAAATAGACAGAACCAGACAAACAATTAAGATGGCATTTTAAAAAGACAATCATGCCAATGTCTCCACAAGTCAGACTGATAACTTGTCGCACTGTGTTTTGTATTTGTGAGGGACGTTATCATTTCATTTTCAGAAGTGCGGCCTGTAAAGTGTTCCCTCTGGCATAGTTCGCTTTAAATAAAGTCAGCTTTACTCTCTTTCTACAGCAGAGTATTAGCCCGAGCTACACATTGTCTGTAAATGTCTTCATCATCTGACATGTCCTCAGTGTCAGTGATGAGGTGCAGAACATTATTACACAGACAAACGTTTGGAAATGTCATGTTCTTGTCTTCCTTGGCTTCACAAATCATAACCACACTTAACTGGCTATTATGCACGCGAGCGTCACGTGATTCCGAGTGGATTCCCGTCTCCGTTATTTCCCTGAGAGGTCTTGTCTAAAATGATAAATAGCTGAAGAGTCCATGGCAGACAGTGAGTTACTGGTGGAGTCACAGCATCAGGTGAAAAACATCGGGGCAAATGCACTCATTTCTAGACAACTTTTCGTCTGAAGTTTTTGTTCGATCCGTTTTCTCTCCATAAAATGACACGGATTCACCCAAACTGTAGATAATTGAAAGTGAGGAACATATGTCCAGGACCTTCTTCCTTGTATAAAAAAAACAGCGCAGAGAGAGAGAGATGTCGTTCACAGGAGTTGTTTATTCAGGCCTCAGCAGCAATACAGAAACAGCTTCTCTGATGTTCAAAATGGGAATTCCGAGTAGTATAGAAAACCGTTCAGCAGTAACTCAAAGGTGAAATCCAACAATAATCTCAGCAGTAAGTCCAGCAGTAAGTCCAACGTCTAGCTGCATTCCCAGATATTTTATAACATTAGCTACGCCCATCCCAATGTACGGAGACGGTGGTCTGATGTCTATGGATGGTAAGGTACAGCTGTGGACTAGGCTGTTTACTTAAAACCCCAAACATGGTCCTAAACCACGGCACGTCCAGGCCTTAGCTCATCCTATCTAAAGGACCCTTATTTGGATGTCCTATAGCCGACGAACTCGCTCAACCTTAGTTTCTGCACGTAGTCCGAGTAAACATGCTATAGGTGTTATAATGAGCAAACACACTAATTTATCACAAAACCTCACACGGTAAATCCACACGCCGACGGTTTGTTCCGGAGAAACTTTTTCATTAAGTGTTTTCTTTACCTCCTTCACGTCAGTCGTAAAGTTCCCCAATCCATCAGCGGCGTCTGTGCAAAGGTCTCCGGAGGAAACGAGGCGAATCTCGACACAAGGACACACGAGGAATGTGGCCTTTTGTGTTTGTTACGAACACTCTGGAGTCCACGGCACAGGGAGAAATAAGTAATGTAGTAAAAAAATCAAAGTTTATGGAGCAGATTGTTCCACCAATAAACATATTTTATCGTCTTAACCCTCACCTGAAGATTGAAAAAGCGTAAAACAACCCAACGCAAACACACGCACACACACAACGTGACAAAAACAAGATAAAAAGGCATTGAAAAAATGATTTAACAAAAAGCAATGGAAAAAGTGGCAAAAATGTGATGAAAACACAAAAAATAATCTATGAAAAAGTGACGATAACATGGCAACGACATGGGGATAAAGATCAGTTTATATCAGTCATGTAGGTCTTAGCTTTCAAATGAGCCTTTACTCTGGCCTATAGGCTGTAAGCTCAAGAAACTGTTAGATTTGGGTAAAGCCGAACTGGAGAAAACGCACTCTGTTATAACCAGTGTTGGGCAAGTTACTTAAAAATGGTAATATATTCTATGTTAGTGATACAGCTCTAAAAATGTAATATGGTTGTATTACATATTAGTTACACTACTTTAAGTTACTTTTGGCAAAATAGTAATAATGCCACTGAGCAAAAGTGCAGTCGGAGATTTCCTTTTTCCTTCTCTCATGTTTTGTTTTTGTCGAGTTACTTGAATAGTAATGACTAAAATATTCTGTGTCAGTAATATGTTACTGAAAAAAGTTATATATTTACTTTTATAGTTACTTTTTTTTTACAACACTGGTTATAACTAAACAAGATAGTTAGAATCCCCTCAGAAAAAGTATTTGAAACGAATACATCAACAAAATAAAACAGTACATCTAAACCTGGCTCGATCCATTATTCAGATTTTGCCGAAAACGTGGGAAATTTTAGACATTTTCAGGAATAAAAAGCCTTATTTTTATATGAAAACATTAAACGACAGAAAAAACAAGTCACTGAAGACAAGACAGGACAACACTGTACTTACCTTTTCGGGAGCGCTTCATTTACTGCTGTTTGTGGAGATAAATGTGGGTCAGCAATGTCCGAGCAGAGCAGGACACCATGGAGTCAAAACTCAATGTCAATGGAAAAAAAAAAAAAACTTTAGCGATATCGATTTGAAACTTCTGCGGGAGATCGCTGACATACATCTGAGAGAAAAAGTGTATCGCGGGGTTTCTGTCAATTTATGTTTTCATATAAAAAACAAGACGTTTTATGCGAAATGCCCCAAATCGCCCATATTTTAACGAGATCGACTTGAATTTATGTGTCGTCGTCTCGTGATCGGGAGGTCGGGGGTTCGAATCCCGCCTCCTGAAGGTGCACACTGTCGTTGTGTCCTTGGGCAAGACACTTCACCCGCCCTGCCTCCAGTGTCTGCGCATACTGGTGTATGAATGAGAGAGTGAATGGGTGACTGGTTCCTTTGAGTGAAAAAGCACAACATTAATGTGACCATAAACCTTTTAAAAAGTCATATTTCGCCTTGTTTTTTTTGTGAAATTCAAAACTGAATAAATGAGGCTATTATTTAGCTATTAAAAAAATCCCTCCAGTAACAACCTTCAAAATATTGTTCAGTCCAAGGCTGTCGGAGCTAGAGTGGAGAGTATCAATGAGCACCAATGAGAGAAAATGGCCCAAATCTATGGAGAAACATCAGTGCAATAATTAAACATGTTATTGTGACGATTAGGTTTCCAGATGTTAAGGGAGAAAACAGCCTTAAGACGGAGATGAACTGCTGATGTTGGTAGAGCCTCTTATGCAGCTTTTGCTTGGTTTCTCCAACATGAAGCTCTTTGCTAAACTCTCACATCAGTGAATTGCTGGGTTGCAGGTTCTAGAATGTGATGATGTCACCGGACCCAGAGGGGGGAGGAGCCAGTTTTTCCCATTAACAACTTTACACTTTCACAAGTCTCAAAAGAAAGAGTATGAATTACAAAAATGATCATTCATATCAGTCACTGGGTCCATGGTCTTTCTGTAATAGAACAAACATTTCCTCAAAAGCAAAATAATTTTTCCACCATATAACAGGCCTTTATGATGTCGCCCGCAGCCCAGCAATCGCCTAAACCTCCCCGCTTTATCTACGGCAGGGAGTTTGTCTTTGTGCGTCTCCATCTTCAGCTGCTTTGAAAAACTCGGGCTCCTCCGCTGCCGACTCTATCCGTCATTAGCTCCGGAGCATCTGGAAGCCATGTATTGTGTTGCCAAGACGCCAAAGCAGCCACTTTCTCTCGTAAGAAATGACTCGATTATTTCGCGGAGCTGCGAGTCTGAAAGATTTGACACTTTCCCATCGTAAATCAGCGCTCTGTTTTTCGGTCGGTGAAGAAGTTTCCAGCGACGATCCGGGATGGATTCGGTGGATGTTTATCACCGCCTCGTGAGCACGCCGACGCAGAGGATACTGCTCTTTCATTGTGCCACCAGAGAATGGATTTGGATGTTTAAATATCGTATTTGGCACCGTGTTTCGGTAACATCCACATGGAGACGACGGAGGACACTTTCTCTACGGAAGAATAAAGTCACGGTCCCGGACTGACCTAAACTGACCCAGTATTTCACTCTGTATATTATGTATTTGTTATGGTTTAGGTCATGTGGTCAGTGTTGGGGAGAAAACCTTAACATTTCCCTCAGTTTCAGAATACTGAATATTAAAAGTGAGTAAGTGCTTTATTTGTCACTGAACAACAGTACAACGAAACAGTGTTCAGGTGTTAGTCCTGAGCCGCTGTGGGCCGACCTGACCCGCATGTTTTTGGAGGTCGGGGAAACCGTAGCTGCCTTCAGTCTCCTCCGATCCTCTGAAACGGTGCAGCGCCTCCTGGGCTTGTCCCTGTTTCCGAGCGTGGTGTCCTGCACTGATCAGCTCCATCTCCTCTTTCCACTTCCCCCTGCGCAGCTCCCTCCGCCCCACAACGGTCTTTCAACATCTTCTACGTAGAGCTCAGCAGTTCATCTGTTTTACTCTCCAGTGAACGCACATTAGTCAGAACAATAGTAGGATAGAGGCATGTGTGGCTTAGCGGTGAGTCTGTCCCGGATACCTCCTCGTTTGACCCCGTTTTGTTTCCTGTTGCGCCTCGTGTGGACGCCTCCTCTGTGCTGCAGCTGTGGGGGCTCTTGGTGCCTCTTCAATGTTTCAGAAGAAGAAATGTGTAGGTCTCAAATGTCTTTAGCTCATAAGCTAAAGGAGTAACTGACCAGAGTACCATGACTTCAAATGAGTATTCCAGTTACTCCCGAACACTGCACGTGAACTCCTCTTTGCACCTCGTGGCCGAACTGAACAGCTCCTTTTGACGGACACGGCCTCAGGTTTCCTCACGCTCCCGTGGCTTCGAATTAATCTGGACTTTAGAGCAATATCCAGGAGGCCACACTCGCGGATCACGCCGAGGAAACCATATTTGGAGATAAAATATTCCGATCACGATGTGTTGACGACCTCGACGGCGGTTCCTGCGAGTCCATCTATAGCAGCGTTGTGGAGCTATAAACGAGATCCCGGGAAGACGCTCATGTCCTACAGAGCAGTGCAGTAGCAGCAGCAGTAGTCGTAGTACATCTGGTATTCGTCACTACTTGGAGCGCGGCGTGAGGATTTAGTCCCGGTTTAGGCCAAAGGGAGGACCGGACCTGGAACCGTCCAAATATCAAACACATGGAGGAAATCTCCGGCTCTGCACCTCGTCACGCAGAGGTCGGCGTTATCTGGAGCTTCTCCGAGGCGTCGGTCGCCGTGGCAATGCCAAACAAGTCCCCTCGATCAACGGAGAGAATGTGTTTTTATTTGGTTATTTTTTGGAAATCTAGATCCGACATATGCAAAAATGTGCTGATCAGAATATACATCGCAGGAGATGATTGTCCTGAATGGATCACAACATGGCAGAAAATCCACATTTACCCCATTTTATTCCTCTATTTCCCACAGATTTTTATATATTTTCCTAATTTTCCTCTTCTTGAAAAAAGTGACAAAAAACACAACAATAAACAACTAAAGCATAGCAGTAAAGTAACAAAAAGGTGATGAAAAAGTGACAGAAATGTGAAAAAAAAGTGAAAGGAACTTGACGAAAAAGTTACAAAAAAGTGGCAAAAAAATTACTAAAAAATTACAAAAAAGTGACAAAAAAATTACTAAAAAATTACTAAAAAATTACAAAAAAGTGACAAAAAAATTACAAAAAAGTGACACAAATATGAAGAAAAAATTACGAAAAAGTCACGAAAAAGTTACAAAACGGTGACAAAAAAAATGACAGAAAAGCAACAAAAATGCCACAAAAAACAGTGAAAAGAAAAGTCAAAAAAGTGAGTACAACGAGTCAACAACACAAGGAAGAAGATCAGTTTCGATGAGTTTTCAAATGAGCCGTCTCTCTGTTTCCAATCATATCAATTGATCGTTATTGAGAAAGATGGGATTGTGAAATAGATCTCAGGCTAAAGTGCTGATGTCGTTCTCGTCTGATTTGACTCGTTGGAAGCTTCTCAGTTGGATATTTCGTGGTAACAGCGGCTCTGTGGTTGAACAGCTGACTCTGTTTCCAGATGTGGGACATGTGGGAGCGGCCCGTTTCCCCCCGGGAGACCCTGGACTCCGGTCTGGAGCTGCTCGTCAATGAGGGGATTGTGCCTTTTCTGCGTCCGAGACATTGTAGTTCAGAAGAAAGTTTTTCCCTGATCAGTCATGTCACGCTTCAAGGCGAAAGGATAATAATTTAGAGATTTCGATTTGGAACTTTTGCCGTAGATCACTGATATAATTCTGAGGGAAAGCTTAGGCGCTGGATAGAGCCACGTTAACATGTACTGTGCTACACGTGGATACCAAACACGTCTGTATTTGTCAATGATTAAGCGTGGGAAAGACCAGGGAGCGCCGCCATTTTGGAGTGGTTTCCTGGAAAACTCTGACTCCCTACCCAGAATGACTGAAAACTTAAAACTCATCATTATTTATAATTAATGGGAAATATATTTAGCCTAACTTTAAACTTTTTACAGCTGTTTTTAATCGTCAACTTCCCCGTCCAAACTATTTTGATTTTTGATTTATTTCCTACAGTCGACTCTCCTCGTCAACGCATCAATCACAATTAGCCCAATTAGCTTAGCGTGTAGCGCCCACTAGCCGTCGAGCGTCGGTTTGGTTTGTTTAACGCGCCTGTCGCCCCCTCGGCCTCGGGATTCCAGCACCTGCGGCAGATGTTTCCTCTCCGCTCGTTAAACGCCCCCCCGTGTTTATGAACGGGCGGATTGTTTGAAAAGCGCGACCGGGTCACGGCTGTAGAAGTGTGAGCTTTTTTTTGGGAGCACATATTTGCTTTGAGGAGAAGCTATTTCTGCCTCTAAATGATCAATGCAGGACAAACCGAGAAACCTACAGCCATAACGGTGAGATATACTGCTGGAGTCGTTCTTGGCCTCAGGGGTCCGTTCTTGTCCCCACCCTTTTTACCATCTACATTCCTATCGCATCCAAAACAAAAACTTAATTTGTAAAATCTAAATTGTAATGTATTTTTAGATTTGTAGCACTTTGAGACATTTGTATGTAAGGCGCATTATAAATTAAAGGTATTATTATTATTATTAGTTGTGGTAGTCGGGTTATTCCTTTAAATGCGTTTAACCTCTTAACCCTCGCCCCGCACTTTTTCTCCAGTTCAAAAAGCCTATCAAAGTGGTCCAGGGACAGCATTTAACCTCTTTCTCTGAACCAAGCGTATTTTCTCCAGTTCGGCTTTACCCAAATCTAAAAGCGTCTCAACTGGAGAGTAACGCCTCATTTGAAAGCTAAGACCTTCAAAAGTGATGGTAACTTTTCTGTCACCCGCGTTTTTGTTGCGTTTTCATCCTCGTGTTTGTCGCTATGTTGACGTGTTGTTTTTTAAGCTCTTAAAACCCCCGGACTCCGACTCCCAGCATGCACCGGGGCGTGCTCTGTGACTGACAGGAGCGTGTTGTTGGAGGGCGAGGGTGAACTGTGCGAAGCCAAAGCCAGTGTGGACGTGAGGAACGACCGACGGACAAATGGGATTTAGATTTAGAGAAACCAAAACACGCAGAGGCGTTTGTGTGTTTTTTTATCCGGCTGTGAACAATGTATGTGGATAATACAAGGTATCCGCCATTGAAGCCTTAACCGAGTAGATCTTCTCCCGTTCGGCTTTACCCGAATCTAAAGGTTTCTGGAGTTTAACAGCCGATAGGTATGACGCCTCATTTGAAAGCTAAGACCTACAAAACTGATCTAAACAGATCTTTTTTCCTCGCGTTGCTGTCACTTCTTTTTCATCTAATTTTTTCTCCGTTTCTTGTTGCTCTTTTGTGACTTTTTGTTGTACTTTCATTCTCGTTTTCTTCTAGTTTTTGTCACTTTTTTTTTCCAAGAAGCTTTTAGATTTGGGTAAAGCAAAACGGGAGAAAATGCCCTCGGTTCAGGTGGGGGTTAAGAGGTTAATGTTTTCATATACATTTTTGTTGTTGTTGCTCTGTTGAGCTCCTTTGATGTAACAAAAATGGCGGCATTGAGAACAGATCTCAGTGTGGGGAAAACGGTGGCCTGTCCCTTTAAGACTATTGCGCTGTCGTCACAAATCAACGCTCAAACCCGCGGCCCCCGTAGTTTCCACATCAAATCCGATTAACCCCGGCGTTTCTGTGACGAGCGCCAGATCCAAAACGCCTTTCGGGGGAGACGTCTTCTTGGCCCCGGCGTGTTTCAACAGCAACGGGTCGGAATGAGGCGGCGATGAATCACAGTTAAAGCTCTTCTGTTGTGGCTTTGGAGCGATGGCGAGACGGCGGGGGGAGTGATAGGGAACGCATCGGAGCGAGACCGGCGAAGAGAACGAGTCAGCAACAAACGCCCCCCCCCCCCCCCCCCCTCCCCCGACAATGGCCTCCCGTCTGATGAAACCACCGGCTAAAGGACTGTTTTTGGAGGATGGGACCTGAATCCATCACGTCAGTCCAAAAGTGTTGGAAGCCACTGAAGAGGAGATGTTGTTAATGTGTGGAACGAAAACCTCATTTAAAGTTTAGTCACTTTATCTGCCCCCTGGAGGCGAAAGTGAGTACGCCGTTTGGAATTTCTCACGATTTCTTCATCGAAATCATAAGAATGAGTAACCAGTGTCTGCTTAAACGATCCATCCATTCGCAGGACAGGGAGGAATAAGTGAGTACACCCCCCAATTTTGGTTTGTGAAAGAGCACTTGGACAACGTGCTGTCAGCAATAGAAAAAAATGAAAGTTTATCCCGATATTTTGCAGAAAAACCTGAGACATTCACAACAGCGTGGAATAAGTAAGTGAACCCCTGTATTAAACATCTGCTGATTCTTCTTTTGTAGCAATAACTGTTTCCTGTAGTTGCAGATCAGACGCTCAAACGATCAGGATGAATCTTGGATCGTTCCTCTTTACAAAACTGCTGCAGTTCATTGAGATTCAGGCGGTGTACTTACTTATTCCACGCTGTCCTGTGAATGTTTACATGTTGTGGCCAATAAAAATATGATCAAATGTAAATGTTTGGGTGGTGTGAGTTTAATCATTCCTGTGATTTTGATGAAGATCAGACCACATTGTTTCTCCCACAGGAAATGACCAAACATGTCGGTATTTGTGAATGAATACGCGTGGGAAAGAGGAACGACACAGACATGTCGGAGCTTCAATCAGTTTCCAACCTGTTCCAAAATGATCCAAACTTTGTCCAAACTTTCAAAAATTGTCAATTTTCCCCCCAAACTTAAAAAAAAAGCATTTCCAAAAAAAAATGTCCAGACTTAAAAAAAAAATAAAAAAATAAAACAAAATAAATTAACTTTTCCAAACCGTTCCAACATTTTCAAGACTTTTCAAAAATTTTCCAAAGATTTCCAAACTGTCTCCCACAAAGGAAATGACCATATTCGGATTACAGCGCCATCTCGGTCACAGCCTTTCGTGCAACACGTGGATACCAAACAGGTTGGTGTTTGTGAATGAATAAGCGTGGGGAAAGACCAGGGAGCGACACAGACATGTCGGAGCTTCAAACATTTTCCAACCCGTTTTCCAAACTTTTTTCAAAATGTTAACATTTTTTGGAAAGTTTCCAATTCCAATATTTTTTTTAAACTTCTCCAATCTCCAAACTTTCTAAATTTTTAAAGACTTTTCCAAACTGTCTCCCACAAAGGAAATGACCATATTTGGATTACAGCATAATCTCAGTCACAGCCTTTCGTGCTACACGTGGATACCAAACCCGTCGGTATTTATGAATTGATAAGCGTGGGAAAGACCAGGGAGCGACACAGCCATGTTGTAAAAAAAAGATGACTATTCCATTACATTTTCTTTTGAATATGGACATTTCTTGATGGAATGTTTACGGCTTTAAACGGAAGGATTTGGGCATTACAATGTACACAAATGTAAAAGTTCTATTTGTATTTATCTAAAAATTAATATCTAACTTTAACTTTCTATGAACAAAACTAGCAAGCGTACGGGGGAGGTTTTGAGAGTTTAATTTCACACCATTTATTTCCCTCGTAAACAGTTATCAGCTGTTGCTCCCGGTGACTCAGATCCAGATGTGGAGCCGGCGCTGACAGATGTGAAGTGGAAAAAGCCCGTCTCAGCGTTAAGGTGTTTACGAACTGCCTCGGCCGCTTATCAGACGGTGAGTCAGGCTCTCGTCGCGCTCTCAGCTCTTCTTCAGTGTTTTGGGAAGGTTCTGCTCTGACCTCCACGTGTTGAAACATCTCGCCGTAGATTCACACGGAAAACTGCGGCGTCCACGGAATGTTTCACACGTTTCGGACGACGACTCCATTTCCGCTCCTACAGACGCCAAACTTTCCAGTCTTGGGCTTAACCTCTTAACCAAGCACATTTTCTCTAGTTCAGCTCTACCCAAATCTGAAAGGTTACAGCCTATAGGCCGGTGTAATGCCTCATTTGAAAGCTAAGACTTACAAGACTGATCTAGAAGGACCTTTTCCCCGCATCGTCGCCGCGTTATCACATTTTTTCATAATTTTTTTTGCACATTTTTCATAAATTTTTGTAATTTTTAAAAAATCAGTTTTTCATTAATTTAGCGTAATTTTTTCATCCGTTTTGTCTTTTTTTTCATCAGTTTTTCATCCCTTTTTTTTCATTTTTTCATCAGTTTGTGTCATTTTTTAGTAATTTTTTTACCCGTTTTTTTAATTTATTTTTTCATTATTTTGTCATAAGTTTTTCATAATTTTTCAGTAATTTTTTCATCAGTTTTTCATTCACTATTTTGTCAGCTTTTCATCCTCGTTTTCATCTAGTTTCTGACAAAGCTTTTAGATTTGGTTAAAGTCGAACTGGAGAAAATGTGCTCGGTTCAGGTGGGGGTTAGGAAGTCAACGACATTATGAAGGATTTTTCAATATCAATATAAAGCCTGATTTATATAGATTATTCAAACACTAAACAAGATTCGAAATCCCCTCAGAGCAAATCTTTGTGACTAACAGAGGTTTCCTACAAGTAGCAGCAAGTCATATTTACTGCTTTTTAATGCTCGAATGTAAATATATTGGTATTTAAAAGTAAAATTGGACACAACGCAAAACTTTGGAGCCAAAAATCGTAAACAATTTCTGCCAAAACCGCAGCTGAAAGAGCTTTAAAGCCGATTGTGTTTTTCTGATTAACTTGTGCAGTAAAAGTAGTCGAATTTGGATTGGATTGGTTGGAGTCTAAATCAACACTTTTATTCTGGTACAAGGGCATCTGATGGGACGCTGGCTGAAGGCTCCTGTTGACAGAAGGCTCCGGTGTCCCGTGTCGGGGCGTGGTGCGTTCAGGTGCCTCTCTGATCACAGGAATCCCCCCCGGCGTCCCTGTCATTAGGTCACATCACAGGCGAGCGCCCTGTGGTTTCAGACGGGCGGAGCTGAACGCCGGAGGAGATCAATAAAGGGTCTGTCCGGGTTACACCGGGTCAGCAACGCGGCGACCACACGGGTCAATGATCCGACTTTTAGCTCATTTTCTCCCTTAACGTCTTAGCTTTAATATCAGAGTAAACTCTCCTTCGCCATGTTGATTTGATTTAATCCCTCCATCCGCTCCCTGGTCTTTCCCAGCTCCAGTCAAGAAGCTTCTAGATTTGGATTAAGCCGAACTGTGTCTGCTTCTTTAACATGAGCTGGGACTCTATTGCTGGGTTTCAGGTCACATCACAGCGTTCTAAAATTATATTCATATAGAGATAACATTATTTTGTTTTTTAGGAACAAGGCTGTGCTGTTCCTTAAATGCAACAGCACCGCCTTGTGGACCAGTCGTGCTCTTGCACTGCCCGGTAAGCACCCTCTTACTTTTTTAGTATTTCTAAAAAATAGGAACATTTCCACAGTGCACTAAAGTTAGCTAACGCTAGCTAAACCTACAGGTGCCACAATGACAGTCAGCTACAGCCAGTTATCAGGACCGAGACAAAATACACAGGACTTTTATCATGAAGGGAGACAACAACACGTGAGACCGTAGGCTTGTAAAAGTTAAAGTTACAGCTCCGGTTTGTGTAACGTTATGTGACTGACAGTAGCTAGATGTTAGCATGCTAAGGTGTTAGCCTTACCTTAGAGCAGACGTATGCTTGTTTATTTTGGAGACATTTATCTGGGCGTAGGCCGTCCACGTTGTTTGATCCATTGAAGGCAGTGCTCAGGTTGTGTTTTCGCTTTGGGAAGGGAAATAAATGGACTCCCCCAGACTCACTCCTGTGGTCCTTAGTGTCCGGTTTACATCCTCCATAGACAGATCGCGTCACCACTCTGCTTCTTCTTCTGGTGGGGTTTTTGGTGGTTAGCAGTAAAAACAAAGTGCATCTGCTCCGTGCTCATTGCTGGTATGTCCCATTGTTTTACATTGGAGGCCTGCAGCATGACGGACCTGGCTTCATAGTAACCGTTAATAGGATGTCTGACGCTTTGGGGCGTGGTTTTGCGAAAGGTAAATAGGAAAAAACTGGCTCCTCCCCCCACTGGGTCCTGTGACATCATCACATTAAACAACCAATTCCATAAAACCGGAGCTGGGAGCTAAAGTCTCTAACTCCTACAGTGATTTTGGAGACCCACTAGGGCACGCTCTAGCATATTTATGTCAATGATCTATAACAAAGTGTTCAAAATTACCTCAATAGGGCAGCCTTTACTAAAACATTTGTCATCTAGAGCCATAAAACAGACTAATAATGTCAATGTATTCCTTTTCTGCCCATGTAATTTATTTTGCGCCACTGCAGGTGTCGTAGCATGTTGCGTTTTTTTCCTCATTAATCGTCCGTGAGAGTAAATCCTACGCTGACAGAAAAGACAAAGGGACAGAGGGATGTTGTTCATCCAGTTACACACAATTTTTTCACTCAAACTTGGCTGAAAATACTGTTTAAATGGCGCTAATTTAGCTAGTTAGCTTTGCCCGTTAGCCTGTTAGCTTCTTCTTTGTGATTCCATTAGTGTTGCAAAGTTGCAGTTGTGTTTTTCTGGCCAGACACACCGGGGGGAGATGAAAGACCCCCCCCCAATCATCCCATTAACACTTGTATCACCCCCAGAGGGACCAAGGAAAGGATTTATTAAGGTATTTTAACCAATTTTTTCACCCAACTTTTTATCTGACATTTTTCCCAATTTTCCCAGATTTTTTTCCAGAAAGTTTCAGAATAATTTTCCTAATTTTTTCCATGAAAAATAAATACAAAATAATTACCCCATTTAAATTTGTCTATTTTTTCCACAATTTTGGCCTCACTCGTTTTTCCGAATTACATTTTTTTGTCTTTTCTTTTTTCAAATCGCGTTTCACTTTTTATTTTATTTTGAAGACCCACAAGCACTTGATTGTAAAGATTTTATACTTCGTTTCGGTACCAGACTGGCATCGTTTAGCGGTGCCCAGCCTTAAATCTCAATGTGGGGCTAAACTTTTAAGAGTCCGTCCCCCCCCCCCCCCTCGTCTCCTCCCGTTACTCATTTTTCGTCGACTAAGCTGCGCCGCAGAAATCAGCAGTTTTTACGACGCTTACGCACGACTAGTCAGATCAAAACCATCTGACGTTTTTGTTTGGGTTTATTTTTCCACTTACCTCCACGTCTTCTCCCCCCCCCCGCCCCCCTTCCCCGAACCCTGCCATAATCCCGGCCTTACTCTGGGATCTTAACCGGATTTCGACGGGCCTTTAATTTCCCCTCTGATGTGGGCTGGAACAAAGGGGGGCAGCGGCGATAATTTGGGGCTCGTTGTGACGGTGTGAAATTAGAGGCGTTTTGTTTCATACGGGACGAACCGTGGGATGAAAGGCTGGGGACGGGACGCTCGTACGGCGCAAACGTGGGACGATATCGATAAAATATCACTATCGGGTGTTACTGTATTTGTAGAAAGACAAACTCTTTACTTCGGGTATTTGTGAATGAAGAAAAGTCTTTTCAATACAGAGTTGTTAAAGGAACAGGCCACCATTTTCCCATCTGTTCTTCCCTGAGCTTAGACGAGTTGATGCGTACCGGTCTGGTCTCTACGCGTGCGCTCAGTCACGCAAAAAGACCAAAGATGTTGTTAGCATTTAGCCTCTCCTCCATGGGTCCAAACAGGGGTGCCTTTTTAAATACGGTTACGTGACTTCACCCCCGTTTGGCCCCATAGAGGAGAGGAGGAGAGGCTAAATGCTAACAACATCTTTGGTCTTTTTGCGCGACTGAGCGCACGCGTAAAGACCAGACAGTTACGCATCAACTCGTCTACGCTCAGGTAAGAACAGATCTCAGTGTGGAAAAACGGTGGCCTGTCCCTTTAAGGAGTCCGATAACGCTGGATAGTGCTGGGGGATATGATAGAAAAGTGCCTATCGTGCCATTTCTCTATCTTTTCTAACCTAATTTATTCAATTATTAAAGCAAATATTTCATTAAATAGGCCACAAAGAATGTATCAGTGTTGTCTTGTCACTAAGCATCCTCTAAGTTTATATCAAGTGATTATTAACAAGAATCAAAAATTACTTTTTCGCAAAGAAACTCCGTCTTGTGTAGCAACGGCGACATCTATAGGACGTACACCCCCACTACAACACTCAGCATGTTTATCTTCTTCTTCTGAAAATAAAGCTGAAAAAAGTGAGCAATGATATTTCAAAGAATAACTGAAAAATGACTTTATTGTGGTATACCGTGATATATATCGTTATCGTGATATAAAATAATGCACATCATGATATAAGTTTCTTCCAGCACTAACGCTGGATCTCCGGGTGGACCAACACATGCACAGTAAGTGAATCCTTTGGTGATTCGGCCCATTAGCCTTCAGGAGGTGGGTCAAATGCAGAGGACACATTTCCCTACAAGGACAGTTAATACCTTAATACAACACAAAATGCAAAGAAAAGTGAGAGTGTATTACACATCTTTATCACGACCTTACACTTTGTTGTAAATGCAGTATTGATCTAAAAACGGCTGAAAATAAATATCCAGTTTAAAAAAAAAATGAAGAAAAAAGGTGCCTTTCGTCACGGCTTCTGAAAAAAAAAAAAAGAGTCCAGCGAAATCAGACTTTTCCGCCGGCAACAATCACAAAGATTTGGACTGAAATCCTGGAGCGTAAAGTGCTAAATCGCTAAAGACGACACGGCGCTACGACCACACACGGTTCAACCACGATAACTTTAATGCAAACACAGAGGAGACATTTCAAGGCTATAGTGTCATGTTCTGGACTTCCGATGAGGGACAGAGACGTCTTCTCTGGCACGATGCCTTCAAAACGCGTGACCACAAATGGACAGGTTTGACAGATGCTAACAGTTAGCGGTTAGCATGTAGCAGTTAGCTCCCATTAGCGCTTTCGGCATTTTAAGGCACCGCCTGGAAGTGCTACGTGGATGCATTTCGGCCTTTCCTTTTTTTTTCCCCCTCGTACAAATTCCAACTTGTACGACATCGCGATTTGAGAGTATTTTTTTTTTTTTTAGAACAGTCAAAGCAAAACGATACAAAAACATATAAAAACGACCTGATTGTGTAAGAAAAAACAGTCATCTGCACAGTTTGCATATAACTTGGCTCGAAAACGTAACAACGCGATAACAAATGTCTTTTTCTTCCATAAATAAAGTCATAAAAAGCGATATTTTTTTTGGTGTCCGTACGGCGGGGGGGGGGGGGGGGTTGCGAGAGTTCTTTTTTCTTAAATAAGGTTAAAAGTTTTTGAACAGGTCCAGGTCTTTCTGGGCGACGGGCGGGTCCTTCTTCCAGTCGTCGTCGGGGTAAACGTCGAAGTTGGAAGTGTCGCCGTCGTGGGAGACTTTGGGGATGATGGGCGGCTGCGGAGAGAAGACGCATATGTTTACAAATGGAGGAGGAGAAGTGTTGATGAAGTGACGGTGGCGACGCATGGGGGGTCAATAATGAACTGAGCCTGTGTTCTCCAGGTCGGCATTACCTTAATCTAAGAGCTTCATGAAACTGAAAAGTGTGAAAATAGAGGCGAAAATTTGGTTGAAAACGCAACGAAAAAAGAGCAGCAAAAATCTCACGAAAATATGACGAAAACCTGGACGAAAAAAAATGACGAAAACATGACGAAAACCTGAAGAAAACATGACGAAAACCTGACAAAAAAATTACGAAAATATGACAAAAAACAGACAAAAATATAACGAAAATTTGACAAAAAACAGACAAAAATATGACAAAAATATGACGAAAACCTGGACGAAAAAAAATGACGAAAATATGACAAAAACATGACGAAAACCTGAAGAAAATATGACGAAAACCTGACAAAAATATGACAAAAATATGACGAAAACCTGAAGAAGAAAAAAAGCCGAAAACATGACAAAATCACTTCACAAATGTGTTCAAACTCAGCGCCCAGCTCTCAGATCGAGAAGCTTTTAGATTTGGATAAATCCCCGCCTTAACCAAGTGCATTTTCTCCAGTTCAGCTTTACCCAAATCTAAAAGGTTACAGCCTATGGGCCTCATTTGAAAGCTAAGCTACACTCATTTACACTGATCTGTTTCCCTGTGTTTTTGTCACTTTTTTGACACTTCTTTCAACTGTTTTATGGTTCTATCTGACGAAGTACAGGTATGGAAACAAACATGGCAGTGTCCTTAGCGTTTATTTGGCGGCTGTACCTTGAGTTTCCTGAGGGGCACAGCCTCCCAGTCGATCGTCTTGAACCAGCGATGTCTCTTCACGTCGTCCGCTCCGTTCTGAAGGAAATAAAACTTTTTTAATCAAAGATGCTTTAGAGATTCAGATCGCCGTGGTTACTGTAAACACTGGGCTGGGGACCGTTCCGTTTGTTCCCGATGCCAGTACTTTAACCATACTTGGTTTTCGATACCGTCACTACAATATTTCTCGTCTAGAACCAGAAAACGGATCAATAATGTTTACAATATTGGGTTCATCTCCAATGTCAAGCAATGTGTGAAACATTTTTATTTAAAAAAAAATTATCAGGAGAAAATAGGGGGAAAAAATTGGAAAAAAGGAGAAGGAAATAAAAAAATTAAAAATAAAACAAGAATTAGGGAAACATTTTTTTTGAAAGATGAAAAAGATTGTGGCAAAAATAAGCAAAAAAATTGGGTAAACAAATTTGAAAAATGGGGGACAACTGGGAGAAATTGTGACAAAAATAAAGAAATATTTGATTAAAAAAATAGGGAAAAAAGGGTATAAAGTAGAGAAAATATTGCAATTTTTTTTTAAAAGATGAAAAAGATTGGGGCAAAAAATGACATAATTTGTCTTTGACAAAACGGAATAAAAAAATAAATGAGCAAAAACGAATTTATTTGAGCGTAAACAACCAAGTCACTTCCCTAAAGATCTAAAGATCCAAAGTTTTTTTTTTCCAGAACCTGCTTTCGATACTTTCATTTTTGCGATATTCCTGGTATCGTTTAACGGTGCCCAGCCCTCGCTCAGAAGCTTTGACACATTTACACAAAACCACGGTGATGAGGTATTTAGAGACGCTATAACTGCAGCCGTTCTGCTGATTCAGACCGCGGTGAAGCCGAGTCATTTTGCAATACGCTGGAGTTTTTCCTGGCGCGATTCGATCATCCGACACTTTGAAAACCTGCATTTCCCAAATCGAAACGTCTCTCACAACAACAATCGTCGAGCTCACTCTCCCTTTAACGACCTCCGCCGCTAATTGGAAACACACTCCTGCGGCGTCTTAAGGTTTTAGAATCCGAGGTGGCCGACGTCAGAGGGAAAAGGGGGAAGCAGGAAGTGGCCCGTACCTTCATGTTGCCCAGGCGTCTGGCACGGTCGATCACCAGGAACTTCTTGATTAGGTCCCTGCGGAGAAAAGAAGCGGGTCAGGGACAAAGAGGCTTCAGAAACGTGTCTGCTCCCCCCAGATCTGTAGTAGTAGTAGTAGTAGTAGTAGTAGTAGTAGTAGTAGTAGTAGTAGTAGTAGTAGTAGTAGTATCATAAACATCAGGTTAAAGTTGAGGAAATGCAAATAAGCTCCAATTTGCATTTGTTTTAATGAAATATGACCCAAATACAGCGGTCCCTCGTTTGTCGCGGGGGTCACGTTCTAAAAAAATAACCCGCGAAGTAGTCAGCTTTATTTTTTACAATTATTATATGTTTTAAAGGGATATTACGGGATTTTTGACATTGGGCCTCATTTCCTAGTTATCCAGAGTGTTGTTGATGTCTGGAGATGTTTTTTTCTTAAATTCATGCAGGTCTTAAGGGCTTAGTGGCGCCAGGCTAATGCTAGGCTAACGCATGTCTATGGTATCAGTTAGCCTGCATTAAAAACAGTCTGACCCGCTCCACAGTGCACCTGAGGCAAATCACTTCTAACGCCAGACTAACGATATAAATGTCTGTGTCGAAAGAATAATTATAACCATTTTACATTTAAAACAACTTGTATTTGAGCAGCATCAGCTTCGTGGCTGTAAGCTAACGCAGCGGCGGAGTGATCTGCGAGAAAATAGTCCCTCAAAATGCAGTAATTCATGTGATACAAGGTCAGTTATATTAAAAAAATTATTCTATCGACACAGACATTTATATGGTTAGTCTGGTGTTATAAGTGATTTGCCTCAGGTGCACTGTGGAGCGGGTCAGACTGTTTTTAATGCAGGCTAACTGTTACCGTAGAAATGCGTTAGCCTAGCATTAGCCTAGCGCCACTAAGCTCTTCAAATATAAGAACTGCATGAATTTAAGAAAAAAATATCTCCAGACATCAACAACACTCTGGATAACTAGGAAATGAGGCCCAATGTCAAACATAAAATAAAGCCGACCACTTCCGATGCCAACCAGTAGGGGTGCAACGGTAAACTGTACCCAAATCTAACGGCGCTCAGGTCAGCGCCATTAGTCAGCTCTAATTTCCCAAAGTGTGTGTAAGAAAAACAAAGGCGTTTAAATCACAGCCTCCTGACCCCCCCGCAACGCTCTGCATTCACTCAGGCCCAGAGTCCCGCGCCCCCCCCCCCCCCCCCCCCCCCGTGGTTAAAACTGGCCTCTGCTTTGACCTACGGAGAATAATCACCCCCCGCGGCAGTTTGCGACGCCCCGCTGTGGAAGTCCAGGCCATTAGAGCAAAGGATTGTGGGCAGGATGGATGAGCCGGGGCGGAGGGCGCCGCGCAGCCAATACAAGTCACGCTGAAAAAGTTGGGAAAGCTTTTGTCACAGACTTTTCGTGTTTTCGACTTCAGCCCGACTTTTTCAGCCAGTTTTTGCGGATCTGTATTTACTCGAGTATTTTTGTTCCTTCATTTGAAAGATAAATATAATACTTTCTCATCTTAAACAGGCAAGACCAGAGAACGAGTTTTGCAGGAAAATGTAAACAATATAAGCTGTGGTTAGTTTATTTTTATTTATCCCTGTAACCTGCGAGACAACCAGGTCACATTGCACCAGCCCCTATAGCGCCCCCTGCAGGTGGTGGGTCCACAGAAGGGTTCCAGCAGGGCCTTTTGAAAACTCTATGGCTTATTAAGAAGTTTTACTTTTGAAATACAAGTTTTACTGGGCCTAATTGTCGACTATACTGTAGTAATGAACATAATAATGAGCAGGACTTCATATGAAAGATCAAGAGACCTTCTATAGTTTATAGTAGTGCAGAAGTAGCAGAAGCAGCAGTAGCAGAAGTAGCAGTAGTATTAATAGTAGTAGCAGCAGGAGCAGTAGCAGTATTAATAGTAGTAGTAGTAGCAGTAGCAGTAGCAGTAGTAGCAGTAGTATCAGTAGCAGCAGTAGTAGCAGAAGTAGCAGTAGCAGCAGTAGCGGTAGCAGCAATGGTAGCAGTAGTAGCAGTAGTATCAGTAGCAGCAGTAGTAGCAGAAGTATCAGTATCAGTAGCAGTAGTAGCAGCAGTAGCAGTATTAATAGTAGCAGTAGTAGCAGCAGCAGCAGCAGAAGTAGCAGCAGTAGCAGTAGCAGCAGTAGCAGCAGTAGCAGTAGTAGCAGAAGTAGCAGAAGTATCAGTATCAGTAGCAGTAGTAGCAGCAGTAGCAGTATTAATAGTAGCAGTAGTAGCAGCAGCAGCAGCAGAAGTAGCAGCAGTAGCAGTAGCAGCAGTAGCCGTAGTAGCAGAAGTAGCAGTAGTAGTAGTAGTAGTAGTAGTAGCAGTAGTAGTAGTAGTAGCAGTAGCAGCAGTAGCAGCAGAAGCAGTAGCAGCAGTAGCAGCAGAAGTAGCAGTAGTAGTAGTAGTAGTAGCAGCAGCAGAAGTAGCATTAGTAGTAGCAGTAGCAGAAGTAGCAGTAGTAGTAGCAGTAGCAGAAGTAGCAGTAGTAGTAGTAGTAGCAGAAGTAGCAGTAGTAGTAGTAGCAGTAGCAGTAGCAGCAGTAGCAGTAGTAGTAGTAGTAGTAGCAGTAGCAGTAGTAGTAGCAGTAGCAGTAGCAGCAGAAGTAGCAGTAGTAGCAGTAGCAGCAGAGTGGTTATCCATGTCCTCACACAAAAAGCTGAAGAAAACGGGGTTCACTCTCGGTCCAGAGTTCAACGACTGTGTCAAAGTGTCGACGCTAAAGCTAACGGCTAACTTTACAACCACCGTTTTCAAAGCGAGGTCAGACCCAGAGTGACAGAGTTCAAAGGTCAGTTTGTACGCCAACAACAAAAGAAAACACGGAAACAGAGAAGGGAAAGGGGTCAAATGTAAACACAAGAGCCTTGTTGCTAAACTGAGTCGTGTTTCTTAGACTTTAGATCTTTTCAAACAAAGCGTTAGCGTTGAAGCGCTAAAGGCAGAACAACCAAATATCAGAGCGTGACCTTTTATGTGGGTCAGTGTATTTTTAAACTCATCCCTGTTCTATCATCAGATCAGGTGCAGGGCCTTTAGGATCAGATTTATTGCACCTGATTATCTAAGGCCTTAATTTACTCATCTAGTGCAGGGGTGGGCAATTAATTCTCGTCGAATCGTTATTCAGGTTATTCGACAAAAGCTCCAAAATAAAAATGTATTGATCGGGAAAATACTATTGAGCAAACTTTTTTCAATGGATGAATAATAATGAGCCTGACTGGACTGTAGCCAATGTGTTGTTTATATCCTTATCCCTCATCATGTCAGTGCCCTCTGCTGGACACATATGGAATTCTTCCCTTTTATTTAAGCAGCCCCCCCCCCTAGTGGCTGGAAAGAGCATTCTGGTAATTTCTTAAAAAAAAAAATCATAACTCTGCAAAGGAATGGGCTTTTGTTGACATACTCGGGAATTTATGCCCTACAGGTCGTGGGCCGGATGTGGCCCGCGGGCCGCAATTTGCCCAGGTCTGATCTCGTGTCTATTAAAGCTTTCCGATTCCCCACAAAAGCCCCGCAGTAGAACAAGTGCGCCTTACTTGACGTAGAAATCCAGATGTCTCGGAAAATCCAGCTTCCCCGCCAGGATCTTCTGGTAAATCCCGAACGGGTTGTCGTCGAAAAAGGGCGGATACCTACGGGGCGAGAAATGAAGAAGATGATAAATAAATGTAAGAGGAAAGAGTCTGAAATCGCGTTGGAACTCGGGGCTGTGACGTCTCGGCGAATGTTTCCGGCGCGGTGGAAACATGATGCAAGCGGCAGGTAAGACTTCACTCACGAAAACCTTCTCCACACACAAATATATTTTTACGATTTGCGATTTACAGAATGTTTCAAAGGAGGCAACGGGCGAAATCGACTTTTGGGGGGATTTGAAATGAGGTTCTTGCAAAGTATTTGGACTTTGGTTTACGGTTAAAATCTTCGGGGCAGTTTTTGTTTCATGTGGATAAGCGTGTCCTGCGTTTTCTGTCTCACATGTGAAGAACGGTCACGTGACTGGCCAAAAGTGGAGGCGATACTCGGGATGATTAACGGAAAGAAGAAAGACGGGAGGAAGGAAGGAAGGAAAGGGAAGGGAGGAAGGAGAGAGGGGGAAGGAAGAGAGAGGGAGGAAGGAAGTAAGGAAGGAGAAAAGGGAAGGAGGGAAGGAGAGAGGGAGGAAGGAAGGAAGGAAGGAGAAAAGGGAAGGGAAGAAGGAGAGAGGGAGGAAGGAAGTAAGGAAGGAGAAAAGGGAAGGAGGGAAGGAGAGAAAGGGGAAGGGAAGAAGGAAGCATGGAAGGGAGGAAAAAAGGGAAGGGAAGAAGGAGAGAGGGGAGGAAGTAAGGAAGGAGAAAATGAGAGAAAAGGGAAGGGAAGAAGGAGAGAGGCGAGGGAGGAAGTAAGGAAGGAGAGAGGGGGAGGAAGGGAGTAAGGGAGAGAGGAAGGAGAAAAGGGGAGAAGAGGGAAGGGAGAAGGCAGAGAGGGGAGGAACAATAGAAGGGAGGAAAGAAAGGAAGAAAGGAGAAAAAGGAAGGAGAGAAAAAGGAAGAAGGAGAGAAGGAAGAATTGAGTTGGGGCAGGTAAGAATCCTATTGTGGTAACTATGGTAACCTGGTTTACGGTTAATATCTCTGACGGCTGGACCTTTCCACTAGAAACAAAAACTGTCCCAAAGTCCAGCGTCTTCTCTCTCGGCACAAACGAACTAAGGTCACATGACTGTCTCGTAACGGCGTCCCAACGTGGGGACGGCGTCCCAAACAGAGAAATGACTTTGAGCCTTCGGGCGAGTGTGGCAGGTTCCAAATAACGATCGGGGAAAACATTTGAGGTGCATCTCCCCCTGCTCAGCTCAAATACTTTACCCTATTGTACATATTTTTAGCAGAGCAGCAGCTTCTGACCCAAATCCCGGAAAATAAACTTTCTCCGACTGCGGCGATTTCGTCCGTGAACTTTCTCGAGCGCCGTCCCGTAATCCGGGGGAAAGCGAGCCGGACGGAGCTGGGAAAGTCATCAGACGGGGAGATGGTAAAATAATCACGACGACATGTGAAGAAAAGGCACTTTGTTCGAGTTCCTGGAGGTCGAGCAGCGCCAGGAACCACAAAACCATCCAGCGCCAGAATGACATCACGGACCTGAGGAGTGAGACGGGGCAGGAACTCACTCATGAGAGTTCTTATGGGGCCTGGTACCCATACACTTTAACGATACCAGTACTTTAACGATACTTGGCTTTCGATACCGATACTCAAATATTTGTCGCCTAGAACCAGAAAACAGAACCATAATGAAGATCCAATAAAAAAAAAAAATTAATAAAAATTGGGTAAAAAAATTGAAAGAAATTAAGGGGGAACATTTGAACATTTGGAGAAAAAAAAATTGTGACAAGAATTAAAAAAAAAGAAATAGAAAAAATTTGGATAAATTGGGAAAAATATTCAAAAATAAAAATAAATCATTGGTCAAAAATGGGGGGAAATATGAAAAATATTTGTGTAAAAAATTTTTTTTATCAAAACTTGGAAATAGGGAATTAATCAAAGAAATAAACAGGGAAAAGAAGAAAAAATTGATTGACAAGAAAAAAAAAAAGGAGCAAGAATAAGAAAAAATAGGGCAAATTAATAAAAAAAACAAAAAAATTGGGCAAAAATTGGGAATAAATTGGGAAACCATTAATTGATTAAAACAAATATTACTAATTAAAAATGGGCAGAAATTAGAGGAAAATATTGGGAATACGGGAAAAAAAATTGGGCAAAATATGCAAACATTGGGGGAAAAATAATTTCTTTGAGCTGAAACAAACCTTTAATGCTGTCCCAGGACCAACAGTATCAAAACCTTTCAGTACCTGCTTTGGAAACTTTCATTTTTATCGATACCAGCAGAACCTACACTTTTTTCCCGATACAAAACTAATATTGTTGAAAGTTTCAGACATTTTCAAAGGTCTTTCTTTGATGCGGCGCCGACTTTAGGAGCTACGCGTTACTTTCTTCACTCCCCGGTCAGGTTTGGGACGAGAAGAGGAACGACTGTGTGTCCCGTGTGTGACGTGTCGGGATCAAGACTTCAAGACCTTTAGACTAATGACACTGTGCTGACGGGACGTCCCGGGATGAACGTTTGTTTATGTAGGAAACAGATGAACCACAGTGACGAGAAAAACTGGAATATCGATAATCAATCAATATGGATTCATTACGGGGAGGAAAGAGTTTCTGTTTAGCTTTTGAATTAGCCTAATTTTTGTGTTTCAAAGCTCAATAAAAGAATGAAGGAAGGAAAGAAGGAAATAAATAATGAAGGAAGGAAAGAAGGAAATAATGAAGGAAATAATGAAGGAAAGAAGGAAATAATGAAGGAAGGAAAGAAGGAAATAATGAAGGAAGGAAAGAAGGAAATAATGAAGGAAGGAAAGAAGGAAATAATGAAGGAAGGAAAGAAGGAAATAATGAAGGAAGGAAAGAAGGAAATAATGAAGGAAGGAAAGAAGGAAACAATGCAGGAAGGAAAGAAGGAAATAATGAAGGAAGGAAAGAAGGAAATAATGAAGGAAAGAAGGAAGGAAATAATGAAGGAAGGAAAGAAGGAAATAATGAAGGAAGGAAAGAAGGAAATAATGAAGGAAGGAAAGAAGGAAATAATGAAGGAAGGAAAGAAGGAAATAATGAAGGAAGGAAAGAAGGAAACAATGCAGGAAGGAAAGAAGGAAATAATGAAGGAAGGAAAGAAGGAAATAATGAAGGAAAGAAGGAAGGAAATAATGAAGGAAGGAAAGAAGGAAATAATGAAGGAAGGAAAGAAGGAAACAATGAAGGAAGGAAATAATTATTTCTCTGCACATGCCTGTGTTTATTCCTCCCGTCTTTAGCCGCTCCGTCTCCCACAGAGGAAATGATCATATTTGGATTACAGCGTCAGCTCGGTCACAGCCTTTCCTGCTACACGTGGATACCAAACATGTCAGGATTTGTGAATGAATAAGACAACATAAAATAACCATTGTACCCCCTGACATTAAAGAAAGTAAAAATCTGAATATTGACGACTGTGTTAAGTTAAATTGTCGATAAAGGTCATTATTATTGAATCCAACTGAAAGCTTTTGATTCACGTTTAAAGCCTCGATTTTGGCTAAATTCCTTCCATTTCGTTTCTACAAAAGCCGTTTCCCCTCCACGTATCCGGCGCTCCCTGTAGTTTCAGTTTTCGAGCTTTTCCGCGTTAAATAAAGTCACATTTTCTCAACAACGCTTCACCAGACAAAAGCTTCCAATCCCGTTCCTCCGCTCGCCTTTGTTCAGCGCCGGACGATAATAAACGTTATTGGGCGAGCGATTCTCCCCCGCCGCTCGATCGTTGCATCACGGAGGAGAAGAAGAAGAAGAAGTAGGTGCGCGATTTCAAGATGGACGCCGACTGTTTGGAGGAATTATCGCCGGCTTTTATTCCTGTCACAGCGGGAGATTTTCACCTGAACAAAACGGCTTCAATTACGGATCTCAAATCGTTAGACGTTTTTACTCATTTTATAAAAGCCGAAGCATTTCCTCGTATTGATGTCCGTAATCTACAGCTGAAGTTTTACATTGATAAAAGTTTCCCTATTCATCTGCAGCGTCTCTCCTGGTTGGTTTGCATGAGAATGTGGCGCCCTCCAGTGTCCGGGCAGGGCACAACACATGTCATTCAAGTCTTTATTTGCCCCACAATTACTAGTTGGAAGATTTGGGGCTTTTTTATGCCGTTTAAACATTAAGCACAGCATTTATTTATTCCAGGTAGAATCTGGAAAAAGTCAAAGTTATTTCCAAAGACATTCAGATTTCATGCCAGTGTGAGTCGAATGTAACAGAAAACATGAACTCGCGATACATTTTCCCCTCACATTTATATCTACAGCAGCAGACCCAGACTCACCCGGCCAACATCTCGAACACCAGGATCCCCAGGGCCCACCAGTCGACCGCCCGGCCGTGACCTTTGCTCTGGATCACCTCCGGGGCCAAGTACTCGGGCGTCCCGCACAGAGTCCACGTCCTGGAGGGGAAACGGGAAACGGACCGTTAAAGAACATGTGTCTCAGATCCAACGCAGTCGGGAATCAGAGTTACAATGAGTAACTTCTTCTTCTACTTCTACTACTGAGTAACTTCTACTACTGAGTAACTTCTTCTTCTACTACTGAGTAACTTCTTCTTCTACTTCTGAGTAACTTCTTCTTCTACTTCTGAGTAACTTCTTCTTCTACTTCTGAGTAAGTAACTTCTTCTTCTACTTCTACTGAGTAACTTCTTCTTCTACTTCTACTACTGAGTAACTTCTACTACTGAGTAACTTCTTCTTCTTCTACTGAGTAACTTCTTCTTCTACTACTGAGTAACTTCTTCTTCTACTTCTGAGTAAGTAACTTCTTCTTCTACTTCTACTGAGTAACTTCTTCTTCTACTTCTACTGAGTAACTTCTTCTTCTACTTCTACTGAGTAACTTCTTCTTCTACTGAGTAACATCTTCTTCTACTTCTACTGAGTAACTTCTTCTTCTTCTTCTACTAAGTAAGTAACTTCTTCTTCTACTTCTACTGAGTAACTTCTTCTACTACTACTGAGTAACTTCTTCTACTACTACTGAGTAACTTCTTCTTCTACTACTACTGAGTAACTTCTTCTACTGAGTAACTTCTACTACTGAGTAACTACTTCTTCTACTACTACTACTGAGTAACTTCTTCTTCTACTTCTACTGAGTAACTTCTTCTTCTACTACTACTGAGTAACTTCTTCTTCTACTGAGTAACTTCTTCTTCTACTGAGTAACTTCTTCTTCTACTTCTACTGAGTAACTTCTTCTTCTACTACTGAGTAACTTCTACTACTGAGTAACTTCTTCTACTACTACTGAGTAACTTCTTCTTCTACTGAGTAACTTCTTCTACTACTGAGTAACTTCTACTACTGAGTAACTTCTTCTTCTTCTACTAAGTAAGTAACTTCTTCTTCTTCTTCTTCTTCTACTACTAAGTAAGTAACTTCTTCTTCTTCTACTGAGTAACTTCTTCTTCTTCTTCTTCTACTACTAAGTAAGTAACTTCTTCTTCTTCTACTGAGTAAGTAACTTCTTCTTCTTCTACTGAGTAACTTCTTCTTCTTCTACTGAGTAACTTCTTCTTCTACTTCTACTGAGTAACTTCTTCTACTACTGAGTAACTTCTTCTTCTACTTCTACTACTTAGTAACTTATTCTTCTACTACTGAGTAACTTCTTCTACTACTGAGTAACTTCTTCTACTACTGAGTAACTTCTTCTACTACTGAGTAACTTCTTCTACTACTGAGTAACTTCTTCTACTACTGAGTAACTTCTTCTACTACTGAGTAACTTCTTCTACTACTACTGAGTAACTTCTACTACTGAGTAACTTCTACTACTGAGTAACTTCTACTTCTACTACTGAGTAACTTATTCTTCTACTACTGAGTAACTTCTTCTACTACTGAGTAACTTCTTCTTCTACTGAGTAACTTATTCTTCTACTACTGAGTAACTTCTTCTACTACTACTGAGTAACTTCTTCTACTACTACTGAGTAACTTCTTCTACTACTACTGAGTAACTTCTTCTTCTACTACTACTGAGTAACTTCTTCTACTGAGTAACTTATTCTTCTACTACTGAGTAACTTCTTCTACTACTACTGAGTAACTTCTTCTACTACTACTGAGTAACTTCTTCTACTACTACTGAGTAACTTCTTCTTCTACTACTACTGAGTAACTTCTTCTACTGAGTAACTTCTACTACTGAGTAACTACTTCTACTACTACTACTGAGTAACTTCTTCTTCTACTACTGAGTAACTTCTACTACTGAGTAACTTCTTCTTCTTCTACTAAGTAAGTAACTTCTTCTTCTTCTTCTACTACTAAGTAAGTAACTTCTTCTTCTTCTACTGAGTAACTTCTTCTTCTTCTTCTTCTACTACTAAGTAAGTAACTTCTTCTTCTACTGAGTAAGTAACTTCTTCTTCTTCTACTGAGTAACTTCTTCTTCTTCTACTGAGTAACTTCTTCTTCTACTGAGTAACTTCTTCTACTACTGAGTAACTTCTTCTTCTACTTCTACTACTTAGTAACTTATTCTTCTACTACTGAGTAACTTCTTCTACTACTGAGTAACTTCTTCTACTACTGAGTAACTTCTTCTACTACTGAGTAACTTCTTCTACTACTGAGTAACTTCTTCTACTACTGAGTAACTTCTTCTACTACTGAGTAACTTCTTCTACTACTACTGAGTAACTTCTACTACTGAGTAACTTCTACTACTGAGTAACTTCTACTTCTACTACTGAGTAACTTATTCTTCTACTACTGAGTAACTTCTTCTACTACTGAGTAACTTCTTCTTCTACTGAGTAACTTATTCTTCTACTACTGAGTAACTTCTTCTACTACTGAGTAACTTCTTCTACTACTGAGTAACTTCTACTACTGAGTAACTTCTTCTACTACTGAGTAACTTCTTCTTCTACTACTGAGTAACTTCTTCTACTACTGAGTAACTTCTTCTACTACTACTGAGTAACTTCTACTACTGAGTAACTTCTACTACTGAGTAACTTCTACTTCTACTACTGAGTAACTTATTCTTCTACTACTGAGTAACTTCTTCTAAATCAAATCAAATCAAACTTTATTTATAGAGCGCTTTTCATACAAAATGTAACACAAAGTGCTTTACAGTGCTTAAAAATCATTAAAAATAATAAAAATCGTCCCCACCAGTAAATATACATAAATAACTACAACCCCACCACCCACCACCCGCACACACAGACACACAGACACATATACGTACAGACAGCCCAGCAGTTAAAAGTCTTAAATAAAAATGGACATAGAGTTGAGTACGTAAGGCTGGGTACAGATGGACCGAAAGAGGAAACATCATCCAAGGAGCACCAGGAGCAGCCCATCGCCCACAGCCACAGAGCGCCAACCCAGGGGGCCCGGAGTAGGTGTAGGAGAGACGTCCTACCTCCATCCAGGCACCCCCAGGAGAGCGCCCGCACGGCCACAGCCAACCAGCACTCCCGGGGCAGAGGGCTCCCTCAGAGGAACCACTAGGAGAACATAAAAAATAAATGAATAAAATAAATAAAAATAAATAAATAAATATTTAATAAGAGATACATTAAAAACAGCTAAAACTGTGCGTGAAATAGCACAGGATAAAAGAGGGAAAATAAAGAAATAATAGAACTAAAACCGGTAAATAAGGTTAATATAAGTAAATATTAATTAAAAGCTAAACTAAAAAGGTGGGTCTTGAGCCTGCTCTTAAAAACATGAACGTTCTCTGCGGTCCTGAGCTCCTCTGGCAGGTCGTTCTAGAGGCGAGGGCCATAGTATTGGAAAGACGCCTCGCCGTGAGTCTTTCTGTTGACTTTAGGAATAACTAGGAGACCCCTGCCAGAGGAGCGAAGGGACCGCGAAGGCTCATATGGTAAAATCAATTCTGAAAGATAAGAAGGACCAAGACCATTAAGACATTTAAAAACCATTAAAAGAACTTTAAAATGGATCCTGAAACACACGGGGAGCCAATGCAGTGACTCTAAAACCGGTGTAATGTGGTCCCGCCTCCTGGTCTTCGTCAGGACACGAGCTGCTGAATTTTGTAAAAGTTGTAAACCTGAGATACTCTTTTTGGGAAGACCAGAAAGCAGGGCATTACAGTAGTCGATACGACTGGTGATAAAAGCATGCATTAGCGTCTCCGTGTTGGCCCGAGAGAGAATGGGGCGGACTCTGGCTATGTTCTTTAGATGGTAAAAACCTATCTTTGTGATATTCTTAATGTGTGGAATTAAAGTCAGCTCAGAGTCAAAAATCACACCCAGGTTCTTCACCTGTGAGGAAGGATTAAAAGACAATGACTGTAGTTTGGGTAAAAGTTTCTCTCTCTGGGCCTGAGGACCGATGACTAAAACTTCAGTTTTGTCCTGGTTAAGCTGGAGAAAGTTTTCTGCCATCCAGGATTTGATATCTAAAATGCAGTTAAAAAGTGCATCCATTGGCCTGGTGTCATCAGGAGACATGGAGATGTACAACTTCTACTACTGAGTAACTTCTTCTTCTACTGAGTAACTTATTCTTCTACTACTGAGTAACTTCTTCTACTACTGAGTAACTTCTTCTACTACTGAGTAACTTCTACTACTGAGTAACTTCTTCTACTACTGAGTAACTTCTTCTACTACTGAGTAACTTCTTCTTCTACTACTGAGTAACTTCTTCTTCTACTACTGAGTAACTTCTACTACTGAGTAACTTCTTCTTCTACTACTGAGTAACTTCTTCTACTGAGTAACTTCTTCTTCTACTACTGAGTAACTTCTTCTACTGAGTAACTTCTTCTACTGAGTAACTTATTCTTCTACTGAGTAACTTATTCTTCTACTGAGTAACTTATTCTTCTACTACTGAGTAACTTCTTCTACTACTGAGTAACTTCTTCTTCTACTTCTACTACTGAGTAACTTCTACTTCTGCTACTGAGTAACTTCTTCTTCTACTACTGAGTAACTTCTACTTCTACTACTGAGTAACTTCTTCTTCTACTACTGAATAACTTCTTCTACTGAGTAACTTCTTCTTCTACTGAGTAACTTATTCTTCTACTGAGTAACTTATTCTTCTACTACTGAGTAACTTCTTCTTCTACTACTGAGTAACTTCTACTTCTGCTACTGAGTAACTTCTTCTTCTACTACTGAGTAACTTCTACTTCTGCTACTGAGTAACTTCTTCTTCTACTACTGAGTAACTTCTACTTCTGCTACTGAGTAACTTCTACTGCTGAGTAACTGTTCAAGCGTAAAAGTCTGATTTGTGATTCAGTCGTGACATAAATGATGAGAAACAAAACATGAAATCCTATAATAATCCTAGTATTTCCAAAAAGAAATGCCAGAAAATATACACAATATTGTTTTTCTTTACGTTACATGAAGCTTTTGCCTCTTAAAGATTTGCTCACTCTGGAATGAGATTCTTTTTTTTTCCTGCTGCTCAAACTGCCTCTGCTTCAATATTTTGTTTTCACAGCCTTGATTGCAGCACATTTGCCGTCGCTTTAATTTGTCACTAAAAGGCACTTTTTTCAGTGAACGTCTGCTCTGACCTGCAAGTAAATAATTGGAAAAATAATTGAGACATCTCGTATTTTAATCAAACCACCTCAGAGTGCGTTTGTTTTGCTGAGATGTTCCTCGGTTTGGCGTTTGACCCGTCACACTGACCCCCCGATGGTCTGTGGGCTCGTACTATGAAGCGGGTCACGTTTCATGGCGGGATCGTTTTACTCGCGCCGCTCCTCTTTCCCGTGAAACCTCAGCCCGATTGTTTACACGTACAGTAGCGGCGCATTGTGGGATAAGCTCCGCCCACGACGGCGCGGCCACTTTGTTTACGACGTGTCCGGGGGCTGCCGACGGTTAAGGCACGAGCGAGGAAATGAATCTTTAGAAATGATGAATCCAGCTCTTTTGCTTCCGATACTGGGGTTTGAGTATCGGCCGATATCCGATATTAACCAATACCAAGAGACTTTCTTAAAAGTAGTTGCTTTTACCGGCAGTGGCCAATTTGATTAGGCCTTGGTTATCCAATCATCCTTTCTGTCCCAGCTTTCATTAGTTAGCTTTAGCATTACCGCCACTAGCTTTGGCGTACTGTACAGACTAAAATTCTAATATATACTATCACACGCCACTAGAGGGCACTGCAGGCTAATCGAGCAGCCGAAAGAAAGTTTGGAGTAAGAGAGACCAGCGGAGGTTACTGCAATGAAGTAAACAAAACAAGCTAACCACAGGCTAAAAGCTAGAGGAACAAGTTTGCAGATGAGAGGTTTATGCTACATATTAACCATCAATGTGTTACGTTAGCATACCGTACGCTAACGTAGCCTGTTGTTTATTCATTAGGCAATGTTTGACTAGTGCGTCGGAAAATACAGTAATTAAATTCAATTAACAGTAAAGCATTTTGATGATGTAGGAAACAATACTATGTTTTAGAAAGTTGGAGAATGTAGGCAAATATATTATTAGATTGATGTAGGTTACTGTTATTTAAGTTCCCCATTGTTGTTTAGATTTTCCTCATATTTGTTTAATATTTATTAGGGAGTAAAGCAGTAGGAGCCAAAGGGACTTAATGTTAATCTTATTGTCATCTAATCGCTCTAATTAAACTTACTCCGCCCCACAACTCTGTTCCTCCCATCGTTTCTGGCATAGCCTCAAATAAACACAAAACATGGACTGGATCGGTAAAAAACACGGACTGGATTGAGCAGGCGCAGTATCTCACAAAACAAAAACCGGAACGGATCAGCCAAACTGATCTGGTAAAGACGCTCGTTTTATCGATCGGTGATTAGCGCTGGATTATAAAAGGCCATCGCCCTGACATGGGGGGGTGGGGGGGGGGGGGTGCTGATGGCGGCCCGCCCTGCCAAAGTAATGGTAGAGGAAACACTGGGTTATTTGTTGCTCCGATATCCGATGGCAGTATCGGATCGGTTCATCCCTAGGTTTTAGATCTTTTTTCATGACAGGCTTAAATTTAATGCCCCTTTAATGCCCCTTTAATGCCCCTTTAATGCCCCTTTAATGCCGTTTGATGGATGTCTGGGTTCCATGTCTGTCTCTTCAAACCATGGTGTCCATTTTCCCTAAACTGCTCTCGTCCGCTCTCGCCTTTTTCACACAGCGGGACGTCGGCCATTTTTTCCGTTTTGTTTTTTTGGGAGGCTTTCGCACACTCGCACTTTCCTCCGTCTCCGTGGAAACATTAGCATGCCGTCGCCGGGGAAACGCGGCGAAGAGGTCACCGTGGCCGCGGACACGGGGGGGAGGTGATGATGATGGCGAGAGGAGCCTTCATCAGCGGGAAGTGGCAGGTGCTTCTACAGAGAGACGATCAGGGCTGAAACACGTTTACGGATTTTTAAACGCGAGGTTTTTAAAGTTACAACGGTTACAAATGTGTCTCGCAAACATCTCCGTCCAACAGAGGAATGAGGAGACGTTTCGAAATCATTATTATTTTCAGAGAAATTTACATTTAATGCCAGTTTGGATCCAAAGGAAGACTTTTGTTTATTGACGTTTAAAGGTGAGGCGCTGCAGGTGAATAGGAAAAAAATATTCATGTAGAGAGACATAAATATTGAGCAAAATAAAGCATTTTCAGCTGTGAAATGCAAAAAATGGATCGAGCCAGATTTGAATCTAGGTTACATGGGTAAAAATGGGGATAAGAAAGAAAAAATTTAGTGCTTTTTTTTAATAAATCAATGGAGAAATGTTGAATCAGTGCAATATTGTGAAGATCAGGACATTTGTTTGTTTCTATAGGTTTGAATATATCGGTTACAGAAAAACCCCTCCTGTAATTACTGTGTGCTAGCACTGCTGAGAACTGTTATCCCGATTAAAGAAGCTACAGATCTGGCCTGGGCGACAGGGGGGATTTCAGATCTCGTTTGTTTTTTTGATAAATTATTGACGAGTGAACAAAATCTGTAAAAAAATAAAAAAATTCGACAGATTTCACATTGTTTTTTTTAAGGTTCTAGCTCAATGAAACAGGAAGGAGAAAAGGAGAGAAAAAGGGAAGGGAGGAAGAGACGGGAGGAAGGAAGGAGAGAGAAAAGGGAAGGAGAGAGAGGGTGGGAGGGAGAGAAAAGGGGAGGAAGCAGAGAAGGAAGGGAAAAGGAAAGAAAAGGGAAGAAGGAGAGAGGGGAGGAACAATAGAAGGTGAGAGGAAGGAGGAAAGGATGGAAGAAAGGAAGGAAGAATTGAGTTGCGGCGGCTAAGAATGCTATTGTGGTAACTATGGTAACCTGGTTTATGGGGGAAAACCAGCCCGTACCTTCAGCGTCTGGACTTCCTTTATTTTGGCTCCGTTCCTTCAACGTCTTTCATAAAACTGCATTTCATTACGGACACAAATGAAAGGAACGCGTGTGATCCATCTTTCACAGCGTGGCTTTAATCCACAGCCCTCCCGAGTCCAAGACAAAATCAGGCCCAAACGAGATTGAATCCGGTCCAGGACTGTAACCTTTAAAAAAAAACGTGGGGCGCCGTTGCGCGCGTCCGCCTGCAGGGGGCACTGTGGCCGCGCTCAGACCGCACAGGCTCGTTTATAAGTGGGTCATTCTCATCCGCGCCGAGGAGAGAGCGAGTGTGGGATACAGGATGAAACGCCAGAGAGTGTGAACAAAATCCAGGACTAAAGCGGAGAGAAAAAAGGGACTGACGTAAGAGTAAAACACGGATAAACCGCGGCTGAATCACGAGGGGAGCGGGAGTAGAACCAGGGCTTACGTAATCCAAACACAGGGTTTTTTTTTTATGCTCATGATGCCAGATTTTTCCCTCAACGTCCCGTCAAGCAGAGAGACGGGGATTTCAATATTCAGAAGCAGATTGGACACGGAGTCGGGGATTTATTCGGCCAGAACGGCGTGTTTCTGACAAACTCGTGCAGGGAAACAGGTCGCCAGTTTGAAACCCTGAAAGCCTGATTTTTTTTTTTGGGGGGGGGGGGGGGGGGGGGGGCGATGCCGATATCTTCCATCAATTTTCCAAATGCCTATAATCCCGTGTGTGAAGCTTCTAAACTGTAAAACGTGTCGGTGTTGAACTGTGACAGCAGGGGGCGCTTCATCACAGGCAGAGGGCGGATTTACTCAGGACATTCAGGCTTAGTCGGCGCTTCAGAGCAGGGGCGGAGCTAGGAATAAAACTCACAGGGTGTCCCAGCAGGGTCGGGTGGAAAGTTTAATCAAAAATCGATTTTTTTATTTTAAAAAAATGCAGCTTTATAAAAAAATAAAAATAAAAAAAACATCCAGCTCTAGCTGCAACTAACGATTATTTTGTAATCGATTAATCGCTCGGCTGTGAATGGTGTCGGACATGTTGGAGTAAACTTAAAGTGAATGTTTGTAGGAGGCTCTTAGTGCTAATTCTGCGTTCAAAACACTACAGACCTGCACTACAAAAACAAAGTGGGTTTTCATAAAAAATAAATTGCTCTATTTGAGTCGTTTCAGCCCTAATCTTGAGAGGTACAGGACTTGCCCCTGGCTCCTTATTTACCCATAAAGTGGTGCTAATTCTTTGCCCCGAGTCCTAAAGTCCTAACTGTGAGTCTCTCTAAGCACCAGCTGCTAGAGCCGATCAGAGGCCTCACGGTTAAACAGACCCACAAAAACCTTGAAAACAAAGCATTTATAAAGTGCCAGTAAACGACTACAGTAGAATCGAGACCGTTCCAGACCGGGACAAAACCTGGCCCCCCCCCCCCCCAGAAGAGCCGCCCCTGCTTCAGAAATATTGTTTTAATGCAAATTAAGTGTTTTAATTAAGAAATGTTGTGTTTCCAGTAGGAGTGGGACAATATATTGATTTTCCGATATATCGCGATATTTTGCGGGACGATACCGATACTTTTTATTCCGATATCGATACTTTTGATGACGTCACGCATATAAAAGAGACAGCAGTGATCCACAGTCAATAGAGGCCAACAATGATGAAGGACAGCAGGGGCCAGCACTACAGTTTTAAGCACTTGGACCAAACACTGTCACACAAATAAATTACTTTTAATTATAGTTTTTATAATTATAAAGAAGATTAATCTGGGGTTGATTTATTACTTTTTAAATAGGACTGTGGTTTCTTGTTTATTTAAATGTAAATGAAGTCGCTGACGGATCTATAGTGTGCGATCATTTATAAAAGTGGTACAAAGCACATGAACAGAAATGTAAATGATGAATAATATGTAGAATGTAAAAATAAAGACTAAAAGTAGCATGTTTTTTTGTTTCTGCCTGAAAGGTGAACCCGGCCTGACCTGTCGGACAGTTTCTTGGCGAAGCCGAAGTCGGTGAGTCGGATGTGCCCCTCCGCGTCCAGCAGGATGTTCTCGGGCTTCAGGTCGCGGTACACGATGTCTTTGGCGTGGAGGTATTCGATGGCGCAGACGATCTCCGACGTGTAGAAGAGTCCGGCCGAGTTGCTGAAGCGCCCCCTGCTGCGCAGATAACTGAACAGCTCGCCCCCGGGAACGTAGTCCAGCAGCATGTACAGGAAGCGCTCGTCGTGGTGAGTCCAGAACCTGCAGGGGGACACGGACGTTACTGTTCAGCTCGGGACCCGGAGCTAAAGGCATTGACCAGGTGAGGAGTCATTAAAGGCACACCTGAGGTTTTTTTCTCTAGTAGCAGTGTTTCCCCCCTATATCGGCCCCCCCGCCCTCTCAGGATTATAGCCTCATTAATACACAGCGCTAATCACTGATCGATAAAATGAGCGTCTTTACCAAATCCATTCCGCTATGCCATTCCGTTTTTGTTTTACGAGTTACTACGCCTGTTCAATCCAGTCCGTGTTTTTTATGGATCCAGTCCACGTTTTGTGCTCAGTGACCGAGGCCATCCCTCTTCCTCTGTTTGTAATAAACAATTCGATGGAGGCCACGCCCACAGGTGCACTTGTACCCTAGTTTTAACAATAAAACTGGGAGGGACCGACAGGTGGCGCTGTAGGACTACGTTCAAGCCGATAGGGAAACTACTTCCTGTTCCAGCTCCTCCTTGAGCGAGGGAAATCGAAAACAATTGGGGGGAAAAATTTAAAATTTTGGAATAATAGTGGAATTTTTGGGGGGAAAAACATGGGGGGCGAAAATTTGAAAAAAAAATTACTGAAAAAATATTGGAATAGTTTCGGATTTTTTTTTTAGAAAGATTTTGGGGGAAATGGGAAAATTTTGACCAACATTGAGTAAAATTTAGTGGAGAAAAAAATAAAATAGGGAAAAATAATTGAACATTTTGGGAAAATTGTGGGAAAAAACACGCAGGAAAATTGGGGAAAATTTAGGGGAAATGATTAGAAAAAATATAGAACATTTTCGGGGACAAAACTGGTTAAAAATGGCGGGGGGGGTCACAGTCGGCTGAGGAGGGGTTAATACTCACAGTCGGATGAGGAGGGGTTAATACTCACAGTCGGATGAGGAGGGGGTTAATACTCACAGTCGGATGAGGAAGGGGTGGTTGACTTCGTTAAGCACCTCCTTCTCGTTGTGCACGTGCTGCTCCTGCTTCAGTCGAATCACGTCCGGGATCTTCATCTGTTTCAGGGCGAAAAACGCTCGGCTGTGTTTGTCCCGGACCAGGAAGACCCGCCCGAACGTCCCGGTGCCTGCAGGGGGCGGCAGAGAGTCAGTGTGTCCGCTGCAGATCAGGTGCTTCCTAATGACAGTGCACGTTTCATTTCTTAAGACTCTAAATATTTGAAAGCCAAGACCTACAAAATGGAGGGAAGTAAAAGGAAAGAAGGAAGTCAAGGGAGGAAGTCAAGGAAGGAAAAGGTGAAGGAAGGAAGTAAAAGGAAAGAAGGAAGTAAATGAAGTAAAGGAAGGAAGGAAGTACAGAAAGGAAGGAAGTAAAAGGAGAGAAGGAAGTAAAGGAAGTAAATGAAGGAAGTAAAGGAAATAACTAAGTAAAGCAGGAAGTCAAGGAAGGAAGTCAAGGAAGTACAGAAAGGAAGGAAGTAAAAAGGAAAGAAGGAAGTAAAGGAAGGAAGGCAAGGAGGTAAACGAAGGAAGGAAAGAAGGATGGATAGTAGGCCCTAAAGTTTAGTCACTTTGTCTGCACATGCGCCCCGTGTATCTTTCGTGCTACACGTGGATACCAAACATGAGCGTGTTCTGGTTATTCCTCCGACCACATAAACGTCTGCCTTCACCTGCAGCGTCTCAGCAGGACCTGTAAAACCCGTCCTACTCCTCCGTCTCTTTTCAGACGAGGCCCTGAGATAAAAAAAACTACATCCATTACAAATTCATGTAATGTTGCAAGAACCTGCTGAACTAATGAGTGAGACGAGCTGTGTGCTTTTATTTTGGCGCGCTGGATCAAAACAGGAAGTCACGTTGTTATGATTTGCAGTTATGCACATATAAATGAACATGATTAATTAAATATCCAGCATCTTTTACAAATGTCTTCTTTCACAGTCCACTCGAGGGAAAAGGGCCTTTAAGTCTTGAAGGTGTGGACTCGACCAAAGCACAACGCGTTTTGATTTAAAGCCAGTACAAACGACTGTAGAAAAGCCTTTGAGGAGTTAAACTTCCTCATCGCTCTCTCTTATAACTTGGCGACGCTCCTGCAAACTCCGCCCGGAGCTAAACGGCGCTAAAGCTCGCCTTACCGCTATTGTTGCTGTTGTTGTTTGCGTCGCCGCGGTGACGGAGAGGCGCATTGTGGGCGGGAGCAGGAAACAGGAGCCGGGCGTCATCACTGAGTCAGGGCCCGTTGAATCATAGGAGGTTTAGTCATAACTGCACTCGGGTCCATCACAATGAAACCAGCCACGACTATGAAGCGATATTTTTGCAAACCCTCAGTAACATCCAGAAATGTGCTGCCAGACATCTACCTTTACATCACGCTGCCGCTCAAAAAGAGAACTGTCCTGAAAAAACTAGAGCAGAAAGAAAAACAATCACTTTCCACATTTCCCTATTTTCTCTCAATGATTTCCCCCTTAATCGAAATTATTTTCAGATATTTTAGCAAATTTTATCCCCATAATTTGCAATGTTTCCCCAGATTTTTTGTTTATTTTTCCAATTTTTTTGCTGTAATTTTTCTCAATTTTATTTTCCATAATTTCTATTATTTTCCCCAGATTTTCCAACATTTGTGCACAATTTTAATATTTCCCCCTTATTTTTTTAATTTTACTTTTTTTAACTCTTTTACCCAATTTTTCCTCCACATTTTACAAATTTTTCATTTACTGCCTTAAAACATATATAATAAAGTTGACTACTTCCTGGATTTCGTCTGTTACTTGTTCCCCATCCCGTCACAATTTTCCCCCCATTTTTAAAAATGGTTTCTCCACATTCTCGACATATTTGCACATCCTCAGAACAGCCATTTTGATATAATCTCTTTATATTGTCCTCCCCCCCTCCTCCTCTGTATTGAAACAGCTTCAAAGCAAAGGGGAGCCGCAAGTCTAACTTTCCTCTTCACAGCCCTCGAGTTCCCCCGTGTTCCTCGAGCGCGGCGGAGTATAAATAGAACTTTCTTTTATGGAGCGGCTATTTTGGGACGTGAATAAAAAAAAACACGACTGCGAGTTCCGTTTATTTCACCGCCGGTAACGGAGCGGAAAGAGAAATCGGGCATCGCGTTTTATTTCCGCTCATTTTGCGCCGTTACAGCCGTTATACGTCACGTCTGTGTGTCTTAGCGACTCGCGGGACTTTTCCCACGGCCCATTCGCTGCTAAACGGTAATAACAGGGCGTCCATTTCCCTAATGCTCCGGGACGGTCGGAGCGGGGGCCGATAAAGAGCTTTGGGCTTTTGTTTTGGGCGAAATCCTTCATCAGAGGAAAACCACAGGAAATGGGATTTTGCGGCTGCCGTGGGACGCGCTCGCCCTGATGGACATTAAGCCCCTAATGCACATTACTCCGTCTGCGCGGCCGCCGGGACGGGGAACACAACACGGGAACGTCCTCCTGATCCCAGTGCGGTCATGACTTTAACATAAACACGATGGCTGAGACTTTCAGAGATGTAGCGATTTAGGAAATAATGTGAGACTGCAGGATAAACATTTCGTTTCCATTTATCCTAAATCACAATCCCCAAGAAACTAAAGATGATCTGAGTCTCAAAGGAGGACGAGTTATTCAGAGCATCTGCTCGTCAACACAGGGGTCCCTCGCCGATCCCGTCAGACCTGGGACGCTCAGGAGGAAGGGCCTGGTCGGGACTTGGATGGGACACCATTTAGTAAAGACAGGAAGCCTGGGGCGAATGGAGTGAGGGAGTAGTCGGTCGGAGGGGCCGATGGCGCAGATTGGCAGATTGGCAGCCTCACTTCCATCAGTCTACGCCAGGGCAGCTGTGGCTACAATAGTAGCTTACCACTACTGAGTCTGGAGTGAATGAATAGTGCAACTGTAAAGCGTCTTTGAGTGTCCAGAAAAGCGCTAAATAAAACCAATGCATTATTATTACTATTATTATTTCTTAGTACAATTTTGCAGCTTAAAATAAATGTATTTATTTATCTGAACAGGGACAGTGTACAATCTACATTAGCCTCAGAAAGGAGAGATGCATTGTACCAGGTTATAGCACTTGTGCTCATTATCACCTGCAGTCCCTGGGCCTATTGTACATGTTTTTAGTGGTAGGGGAAACCGGAGTACCCGGAGGAAACCTACGCAGACACGGGGAGAACATGCAAACTCCACACAGAAAGGCCCCGTCCAGGTGGGAATCGAACCCGGGACCTTCTAGCTGTGAAGCACGAGCGCTAACCGCGGTGCTACGGCGCATGAACGCCATACGAGCAGTGTGTTCTGCGTCCTAATTGGCTGGTCGCAGAGTGAGCCTCTCAGTCAATGTCCCGTCAGCACATCTGAAATGACTGAAATGCATAAAGAACTGGTGATTTTGCGATTGTTTGAGGCTTCTTGCAATAATAATAATAACAACTTGTGCAATGATTTTCTCGAAAGACTTTGGCACCGGTCCGTTCTTGTTCTTACCTGGAAACTGACTCAGACGGACTTGTTACAGCCCGAAGGCTTTGGCGTCGGCTGATTCATAGCTTTCGAAAGGCAGATGACACGTGAACAAGCAGGTCTTAAATGAACAATGAGCTTTTGTCAGGAATGTTTTTGTGACCTTTGGAGCGACGGCTTCGAGCGCAAGAAAATCCACGAGCTTTTTTTTACCGCAGGTGAATAGGGCAACTTTTTAAATTTAGCGATGTCAATTTGAAACTTTTGCTGGAGATTACCGACATAAATATGAGGGGAAAATGTGAGACTAGCGGCTGTATGGAGGTACTACAGCAATGGCGGCCTCCAGTGTTGCGGTTGTAAAGCAGAGCAGCCAGCGGCCATTGATTTGGACTTTATGTTTGCCTGGATACTTAATTCACACCGTCTTATTTACTGCTCTGTTTTATTGCCTTAATGTTCGGTGCAGCCCTACGAGGCCACTCCTGTTGTGATATCGGGCGATACAAAACCATTGATTAATAAACGTGGCGCTCTCGCACTCCTTGTTCCTATTCAGCCGCATGAATGTATTCTCCGAATCACTGACTGCAAAACGCTGCTTCTTTTACGTCATAAACCTGCCAAGTTGCATTTAGACACAGTGTAGCCTCCCAGATGAATATACGATACGATTCACGCAAGAGTGTGACAATATATCGATTTTCCAATATATCAAAATAGTCCAATAATGATGAAGAATTCAGTCAGGACAGCAGGGGCAGCACTACAGGTTTAAGCACTTGGACTACACTCAAATTACTTGATTTTATATTTATAAATAAGATCAATTTGGGGTTGATTTATTCCTTTTGAAATAGGACTGTGGTTTCCCGTTTATTTAAATGTTAATGAAGTCAGATCTATAGAACCATTCCCAGCGTGTACGTCAGGAATCATAAAGGGGGTCCAAAGCACATGAAAATAAACGTACATAATGAATAATATGTAGTATGAAGTTTCTGTAGTTTAATCACCGAAAGGTTGACTACGCCACACGCCCACAGCCACACTTCCGAGTGTGTTACAATAAAGGTTAAAAGGAGCATTTATTTTGTTTATCGTGATATTTTTGTGCAATACATCGATTATCGCAGTATCGTGAGATCATCGTTATCGTAAGGCATGTATCGCATATCGTATCGAATCGCAAATATGAAGCGTCTTGTGTCTGGCTCTGTCTTTACTTCTACACAAGTTCCACCTAAAATAAACAAGACAGTCTAACACACCGTGGACCAGGAAACATGTCGCATAATGTGACTCGTTACCTTTTCTAAAGCTAAAACCAGGGCCATCAGGTGAACTTCCTGACTCAAAAGGGAAGTGATGCCGTGGGACAGGAAGTACTTCAAAAATCCTCTTAAGATCACCACACGAAAACCTCCATTTCGATCCAATGAAGGTTAATCGTGCAGCCCTGACGCACGCCGCTTATGGGAGGTCCGTTTCCATACGGCGCAGTAAACGATACCGACGGGTCCGCCCCGACTCCTGTTGCTCGGCGTGAATTAAAAATGATGCGGAATACAGTTACAGTCAAAGGGACGGTGTCAGGGGGTCAGAGCTGCACGCTTAAAATACACCGAGTTTCTCTCATAAGTAGAAGGAACCGAAAGTGATGAGAGACTTCCTGTTTGTTTGTTTTTTTGCTTTGGAAAGGTCTCAGTCAGAGCCCGAAACATCAGCCAAACGATATCCCTCAAAAAACTCCTCTATTGTCTTTATTTAATTCAACTGTGGTTTGGCAGATCTGGCCAAAGGAGCTTCACACAGCACCATTAAAAACAGGGCAATAAAACGGTGAGTATTAGGAGTGTGACGATATATCGATTTTCCGATATATCGCGATATTTTGCGGGACGATACCGATACTTTTTATTCCGATATGGATACTAATGAGCAACGTCATGCATATTAATGACAGTCAATAGAGGCCAATAATGATGAAGAATTCAGTCAGACCAGCAGGGGGCAGCACTACAGTTTTAAGCACTTGGACCAAACACTGTCACACAAATAAATTACTTTTAAAATTATAAAGAAGATAAATTTGGGGTTAATTTATTACTTTTCAAATAGGACTGTGTTTTCTTGTTTATTTAAATGTAAATGAAGTCACTGACAGATCTATAGACCCGTTTCCAGTGAGTAAGTCAGGGATCATTTATAAAAGTGGTACAAAGCAAATGAAAAGAAATGTAAATGATGAATAATATGTAGTATGTTAAAATAAAGGTTAAAAGTAGCATTTTTTCTTTTTAAAAACGTGATGTAGCTGATCGATTATCGGCGTATTGTGAGAATCGTTATCCTGAGCCATGTATCGCGTATCGAATCGTGAGCTACCCAGAGGTTCTAGTGAGTATAATAATAATAATCATATTGGCAGCATGATGGCAAAGAAATGTCCTACACTTGGCTGTTGTGTGGAAATACCTATAAAACGAATATACAACCCATCGTCTTATTACAAAAGAAAGCCATTAGAGTGATCAGCCATGAAGAATACCTCGCTCCGACAAGCCCACCTTTTATTAGACTAAATATCTGAAAATTGCATGATCTTGATGTCCACACAGCAGTCGTGCTTCCTCACTGTTTACAAGAGATGTTTCAAACTAGAGAATCTAGATACAACCTCAGAGGAACTGATCTGCTACAAAAACCCACGGGGAAGAGTAATACCAGGAGGAGGTGTTTATCAGTCAAAGGAGTTGATCTATGGAACGGTTATAGAACACTTGAATGAAGATCATTAGAAAAGAGGTTGATCGAGGATAATATAATTTAAGTTTTGTGCTTACATGTTTCCATCGTCGGTATAAGAGGAACTGTATAATGTGTCTCTTTGGACATAGTTGTAAAAGGGCAAAATAAATCTCGACTTCAGCCTAAACCCCTTTCGCTCAGGCATCATTTAGCACTTAAAATCTTATGCGGATTAAAGTGAGTAAAGTGAAGATATTACTGCGCGGACGTCATCACTGTGCACCTACTCACGAAACATGGAAGAGCTCGGTCGCTTCTGACTTCACCCCCGTTTGGCCCCATAGAGAAGAGGAGGAGAGGCCAAACGCTAACAACATCTTTGGTCTTTTTGCGTGACTGAGCGCACGCGTAAAGACCGGAAGGGTTCGCATCAACTCGTCTACGCTCAGGGAAGAACATACGTCAGCGTGGAAAAACGGTGGCCTGCCCCTTTAAATATCTGTGCGCTGACGTGAGAAGCTTTGAGAGGCTTATCAGGCACATTACAAGTGTGAGCCAGAGTTATCGTGAAGTATGTGACCTTCCCAGTCCCACCGGCCAAGAACAAACTAAACCAGGACTTCACCAGGTCTAAAGTAAACGGACAATTCCCACCTGTAATGGAGTGATTCTGAAATTGTGGCTAAAAATAGAGACTTATTACCTCGATGCTCAATAATTATATCAATTCTATATTCTATTCTATTCTATTCTATTCACTGAAACACAAGCACGCCCTGTGATAGAGAACGCACGGTTTAGTTCCGTCGTGATAATAGAAGTACAAATTACTGCATGTGCACGCAGTGGCGGTAATTACAGAGCGCAGTTACCCACTTCCATGTTTGGACTCGTCGTAAATCACGAAATGGGTCACCGGGCGTAACCGGGCGAAGATTCAGCCGATGACGTGAAGTTGGCAAAGTCACTTCCTGGACAGTGAAGTTTGACGACGCTACCGTTTTGGAGGAACGCCATTTTAACTCTTACCGTCAGGGAAATGCCGAGCCCCAGAGCGAGAGCCAAACAAAGACTCGATGAGAGTTTCAAATACTTTACTAAAGAACTGTTTAACAAAAGTGTGATTAAAAAAAAAAAGGAATATCTCAGTATTTCTGGGGACTTTCCTCGATAAGACCATCAGAAATATGCATATTTATTTTTTTCTGCTGTTTTTGCTTTATATTGGTTTTGTTTTGTGTTTGTCTGCCATTATGTCGTGTTTTGTTTGTCCACTTGGGGTGTTCTAAAAAATAATAATAATAATAAAAAAAAAATAGAAATATGCAAAAAAAAAAAAAAAAAAATTACATTGCTTTGTCACTCAATGAGATTTTTCCACATTTTTTCCCCATAATTTCCCAATTTTTCATTTAGTCCGGTTCACTGTGTCATTTCGCCTGGACTTTTGTTGGGAGTATGAAAACTATACATTTTTTTTATTTTATTACATGAGAAATCAGAGAAACAATGCGATAATAGCAACAACAACATTTCTATGGGGGAAAAAAAAAATTGGTTTGGTGGAAATTTACGAAATTTGGCAGAAAATTCCATTTGGTCGTTTCAATCAAAAAAGTAAATGAAACCCTCGTCATATTATGTTTCATGGAGTTGCCGTAGCGATGACCAGAACTCCCCATTTACTCGAATGGGAAAACGGGAAAATTGCACATTTTGACCAAATGACAGGGGCAAATGGAAACATTGTTTTTCTCATTACTTAGACCATAAAGTTTCCAAATATATATAGTTTTCATTCTCTCGACATAAATCCCACAACAGTGAAAATCTGAACATTTTCATCTCTATTTTTTCACAATTCTTTCCACTTTTTCCTCATTGTTTTCAAAATATTTCCCCCCAATGTTTACCTTTTTTTCCCCCCACATTTCTCGACATTGGACACAAACCCGAATCTTGAAAATCTGCATCTTCCAAACAGCAATTTCGATATGATCTTGTAGACGATACACCTCCAAGTGTGACCGTCTCCACATTTGGCCAAAAAAGGACTCATTTGCCAATTATAAAAGTAACCGACAAAACCTAAAATAAAAACACGAGGATGAAAACGCAACAAAAAAGTCACAAATGACAAAAACAGCTCATTAACCTTTGGTAGTTCAGCATTTGCCTAAACCACACTTTGAGATTTGCATAGTGACTTTGCATCGTCTACGATCACCTGCTTTGAATGGACGATATTTGAGAAACGTGTTTTTAAAAAGAGTAAAGGAGTCAAACTCTTTTGTGCGTCGCGGTCACTTAACACCAGGAGGATCCATGTTCGTCTAAAGCAGACGCACCGGGGACTTGGGACGGATCCTATTGTGGACGGAACTCGTCTTTTTTCTCTCGAGTTTAGGCCAATTCAGGTCGATTTCACACTTCGAGCGGCGCCTCCTCAAAACGGCGACTCTGGGAAGTGAGGCGGGCGATACAGCGTCTACTTTACCGTTTGGAAGATATTCAAATGTACAGGAGTTCATCTCCACTGTCAAGCAATTTTTTTTTTTTTATACATTAAAAATTGTGTGTGTGTGGGGGGGGGGGGATTCCAATTGGGAAAGCAAAAATTGTAAAATATGGAAAAAATACAACAAAAAAATTGGAAAATATGGGGGCAATTTGGGGAAACGAGCAAAATATGTGGGGAAAAATAGGGAAGAATTGGGAAAAAGTTACAAAATGGAAGGGAATTATATAGGAAAACATTGGGGGGGGGGGGGAATTGGGTTGCAAAACATAAGGGGGAATAGGGATACAAAAAATGAATACAATTGGGGGGAGATGAGGAAAAACAGCAACTGGGAAAGCAATTGGGGGGAAATAGAGGGACATTTTGGGGAAGAATGGGAAAATATGGGGGAAAACATAGGAAGAAAAATTAGGGGTAAATATGGAAAAAATACCAAAAATATGTGGAGGAAAAATAGGGAAGAATTGGGAAAAAATTGAAAAACGTAGGGGGGGGGGGGGGAATGTCCTTGTATATAAGATGCCACCATTTACTATTTAATTGTTGTTGTTTTTTCACATTATTTGCACAACCTGAACATTTCTCCATTGTGAGATCAATAAAGGCTATTCTATCTCATCTTTAAATTTGTTTTTTTTTTCAAATGAATACAATTGGGTTGGGGGGGGGGGGTAGTCTGTTCAGGACATTAATCTTTTCGAGCGACAAAGCAATGTGATGTTTGCCACATTTCGAATGTTTTGTTAAAATATCGCTTCATCATTGAGGAAGTCCCCAAAACTATCGCGATATTCCTTTTTGTCAATATGCCCGATACATGGACTTCATATGAGTGTATAGGCTTCCAAACACCTAAGCATTTACTTAGTCTTTTCATGGACGGAGGCCTTATTTAGTCACATCTTAAGCAGTTTTTCCACCACTAGTGCCCAAACCATGCACAATATTATAAATAATATTTCAACATCTACGCTCTGACCCACACATTCTCCATTTCCAAGCCAAGGAAATAACGTTTAGTCTTTTTCTCCAGGTCTCCAAGACACTCACCCACAGTGGCCACCGTGTCCAGCTCGTCCAGGCGGTACATCCGGTTCGCCTGCGCCGCCTCGCCCTCTCCCTTCCCCGGGCTCACTTTACACTCCTTCCCGGCCTCTGTCTTCGCTTTGGAAGTCGCCATGTCCGAGACCCGCAGTCCGCAGCTTTTTTCCCGGATAAAAATAACCCAAAGGAGGCGAACATCGGGCACTTCGTTCTTTCCTTTTCCCTTTTTTTTTTTTTTTTTTTTTTCCTTTACGCGTGTCCTGCGCCCTCTCCAAAATACTCGCTGGCTAACTTCATTGTCTTTGTCTCGCGCTCGGGTCTCCCCTTTGAAACGGACGCGGTTGAAAATGAGAAAACCCGCAGAAGGACGTAGGTATCCCGTGGACAAGTCGGGTTATCCGGTTAAAGTCTCTCAAAACACCGTGTGGTTGTGGAGAATTTAAAAATAGTAGCAGGTGCACGGACCCGTCTCGCCCTTAGCGCCTCGAGCTAGCCAGACACCGACACGAGCGCGCGCCGATTCCGCGAAAACGTGCTCGGTAAAAACGCCTTTCGCGTCGGTGACGGAGAGAAACGTTCACGGATCAACCCGCCCGGGGATCGAGTACGTCCGGGTTGTTTTGGTTCGTGCATAAAGCGGGGATGAAGCGCAGACTTCGGACCTCACCCCGCCAGCGGCAGACGGGACACATCAACGCATGAGGGCCGGAAGTGATCCGGTGTCGGCGCGCCTTCACAATAAAAGAAAAAGACTAGTTCGCTTGTTGAGGTTTTTGGGCTAGTTTTAACCTCTTAACCCCCGCCGTAACCGAGTGTATTTACTCCAGTTCAGCTTCACCCAAATCTAAATCTAAAGCCTCATTTGAAAGCTAAGACCTGCAAAACTCATCTAAATTGATTTTTTGTTGTTGCTGCGTCGTCGTCACTTTTAGATTTGGGTAAAGCCGAACTGGAGAAAACGTGCTCAGTTCAGGTGGGGGTTAAGAGGTTAAGGTAAGACGCTGCAGGGGAAAAGGGTAAGTTTAATGCGGAGGATGAGATTTAAAAAAAAAAAGGGGGGTTTTTAACGGTCGGGATCCGGACTTACTGAGTCGGGGGCACGAGATATAAACCTGGGGCCCAAGTTAATAAGTTGGGGCTTGAGATAATTAACTCTGGGCCCAAAATGAGCTCTATTTCAACCATAGATTCCAATATAAGGACATTAAACACTTATATGGCCCTGAGTTTAATGAGCTACAAAGGTTTACTTAACCCCTTAACCCCCGCCTGAACTGAGCACATTTCCTCCAGCCTGACTTTATGCAAATTTAAAATGTTCTCGAAAAAAGCGTCAAAATAACGAGACGTAAATGAGGATGAAAAAGCATCAAAAGAGCAAAAAACAGGCAACAAAAAAGTGATTTTTTTTTTTAAAGTAACAAAGTCTTTTTTACTTTGAAACGAGGCGTTACACCGGCCTATAGGCTGTATGCTCCAGCTGAGACATTTTTAGATTTGGGTAAAGCCGAACTGGAGAAAATCTTTCTTTCTTTCTTTTATTTATTTATTCATCCACGTTCATATTTTTCTTTACAGGGTCATACATTAATATGAACCGTACATGGTGAAAAGGAGCAGGAGGAAGACATGCCCCTTTGTAATAGTTACAGGAGAATCGACCAAAAATGGCGGGTGATCCGTTCAACAGATTTGTGACACGGTTTTTGTTTTTTCAAAAATCAATCATTTCAAAAATTTTAACAAACAAAAATTTTTCATTCATTCATTTCAGGATATAAGTTATGTTTTTTGTATATATTTCTCCATCTGCATCTCCTTGAACATATTTTAAAATGTGTCTATTGTTTGAGAGCATTTTAATGTGTTCTTTAATGAATTCCATAAGCAACCAAGAAACCCCTGTCTCAGTGAGGTTCGGGAGAACGGTACAAACGTTTCCTTTTCTCCTCGTGTCGTCTGTGATCAAGGTCAGTTTCTTGTAAATATGTTCAGGTACCAACTTGTGCTTAATTTTCCACATGGTCTGTACATTTTTTTAATTTGTGAGATCTTTAAATTTTAAGACAAAGTGTTATCAGTCACCTTGAGTCTCTCTCTCTAAAACCAAAAAATCTGGTGATAAATCTCGGAGTAATCATGGACTCAGACCTGAACTTAAACAGCCACATCAAAGCAATGACATCATCAGCTTTTTACCATCTGAAACACATTAAGATCAGAGGAATAGTGTCAAAACCAGACTTGGAGACACTCATCCATGCGTTTGTCTCCAGCAGGTTAGACGACTGTAACGGCTGCTCACTGGCCTTTCTAAACGAGCTGTTAGAGCTGCAGAACATCCAGAACGCTGCTGCTCGAGTCCTGACAAGAACCAGGAAATACCACCATATTAGTCCAGTGCTCCGGTCCCTGCACTGGCTTCCTGTCACTCAGAGAATAGAATTTAAAACAGCTCTGCTCGTGTACAAGTCTCTTCATGGTTTAGCACCAAAGTCCATCTCTGACATGTTAGAGCCGTATGAACCATCTCGGGCCCTGAGAACTTCAGGGAGGGGTCTCCTGGTGGTTCCCAGAGTCAGGACTAAACATGCTGAGGCTAAAGCTAAAGTCTGGAACAGTCTTCATGAGGATGTGAGACAGGCCTCAACTCTGACAATGTTCAAATCCAGGCTGAAAACAGCTCTTTTTACCCGAGCAGATGAAAACTGAAAGTATTTTATCTGCACTCTCGCCTTTTACTGTAATTGATTAATTTTTATGTTGATGTTTTAATGATTGATTTGATCTGTTTTCTTGTAATTTTATGCAACTGTGAAGCACTTTGAATTGCCTTGTGTATGAATTGTGCTCTACAAATAAACTTGCCTTGCCTTGCCTAATAGTTTCAGCTTCACAAAAAGGTCGTTCTCTAGAGCCTTTATGACTTATAATTCTTACAGCCTTTTATTGTAGCAAAGACATTCGATCTATTACACTTTAGCATTCGTTTCCCCAGACCTCGACACAATAAGTAAAAGGAACAATAAGGAAAACGCGCTCGGTTAGGGCGGGGGTTAAGAGGTTAAAATAGAAAAAAAGTCTCCTCGTGTGAACATACCGGCCGCTCTTATTTTGTTAAGCCTTCCGCCTGGCTTCCTGTCACGTGTGACTGTTTTGACTTTGAGCCACAGAAACAGGGAGAAGTGTTGACACTGTGCGGCCAATCAGCACTCAGCTCTGCCGGCCCCTCAGCCAATCGGAGGGCAGCACGGAGGCTATACTACAGTTACTACTACTACTACTAATACTATAGTACTACTTTGTTCTTGATTATCGGGAGGCAAAGCAGCACTGAACTTTCAATAAAGCTTTACCTCATATTTATCTACAGCGAAACATTGGACCTGCCCCATCATGCATCACTGCAGGGCGACGGGAGGGCATCTGACTCCCCGGAGCTCTGATAGTGGACACATAAAGGGAGTTGGACCAAACCATGGATCTACGCTGACAGCGATCGGCACTTCCTTATTCCAGATGTAAAGTTCATGTACAGGAAGTTGTTTCTCCTTTAACGTCTGAGTTTTAATGTCAGAGGGAAAACGTCGCTCCAACATGGCGGCGCTCGCTGGTGTTTCCCCCACGCTTAGTCATTCACAAATACTGACATGTTTGGTATCCACGTGTAGCAGGAAAGGCTGTGACCGAGACGTCGCTGTAATCCATGTGTGGTCATTTGAGTTCATCAGTTTTTCTTTTACAGCATATCCACTCCCTCTCTTTCTGTCTCTCCCCCTTCTCTCTCCTTCCTCTCCTTCCTCTCTCTCCTTCCTCTCCTTCCTCTCTCTCTCTTTCTCTCCTTCCTCTCTCTCTCTCTTTCTCTCCTTCCTCTCTCTCTCTCTTTCTCTCCTTCCTCTCTCTCTCTCTTTCTCTCCTTCCTCTCTCTCTCTCTTTCTCTCCTTCCTCTCTCTCTTTCTCTCCTTCCTCTCTCTTTCTCTCCTTCCTCTCTCTCTCTTTCTCTCCTTCCTCTCTCTCTCTTTCTCTCCTTCCTCTCTCTCTCTTTCTCTCCTTCCTCTCTCTCTCTCTTTCTCTCCTTCCTCTCTCTCTCTCTTTCTCTCCTTCCTCTCTCTCTTTCTCTCCTTCCTCTCTCTCTCTCTTTCTCTCCTTCCTCTCTCTCTTTCTCTCCTTCCTCTCTCTTTCTCTCCTTCCTCTCTCTCTCTTTCTCTCCTTCCTCTCTCTCTCTTTCTCTCCTTCCTCTCTCTCCTTCCTCTCTCCTTCTTCTCGCTCTCCTTCTCTCCTTCCTCTCTCTCTCTCTCTCTTTCTCTCTCTCTCTCTCTTTCTCTCCTTCCTCTCTCTCTTTCTCTCCTTCCTCTCTCTCTTTCTCGTCCTCTCTCTCTCTTTCTCTCCTTCCTCTCTCTCTCTTTCTCTCTCTCTCTCTCTTTCTCTCCTTCCTCTCTCTCTTTCTCTCCCTCTCTCTCTCTTTCTCTCCTTCCTCTCTCTCTCTTTCTCTCCTTCCTCTCTCTCTCTTTCTCTCCTTCCTCTCTCTCTCTTTCTCTCCTTCCTCTCTCTCTCTTTCTCTCCTTCCTCTCTCTTTCTCTCCTTCCTCTCTCTTTCTCTCCTTCCTCTCTCTCCTTCTCTCTCCTTCTCTCTCTCTCCTTCTCTCCTTCATCTCTTTCCTCTCTCTCCTTCCTCTCTCCTTCCTCTCTCCTTCCTCTCTATCTCCTCCCTCTCTCTCTCTCACTTGTATAATAATAACTTGCAATACATTTCCCCCCATACATTTATGTCACTAATCTACAGCGAAAGTTTCAAATTGATCTCTCATTTATTTCCTCCTCTCTTCACCTGCAGCGTCTCGCCTTAAATCCCTCACGATCAAACCTGTGACCGAACTATCGGACGTCCCGTGAAGTTTGAGCAAAACCCGCTCAGGACGTCGGTAAATCTCCCCCATCACTTCCTCCGGGATCTCTCTCTCCCCCCTTTGTGCGCTCGCCCCTCTCCGAGCGAAACCTTTTCCGTGTCCAAATTGTAAAGCAGTCGGGTGAATCGGCAGAATGAGGTCAGCCCCCCCCCCCATCCCCCCCCCCCCCCGCGCTCTGTGGGGAAAAAACAAAACAAATAAAAAGCCTAAAAATGTCGACAGCCGGGGTCTCGGATCGCTGTTACTAAAATATTGGGCCGAGTAAAATTTTAATGGGACTAAAATCTCCAGATCTTTTTGTCGACGTTTTTTTTTCCGATTTAAATATTTTTTTATTGGCATTTTCTTATTTTCACACATACGAGATTTGAGGACAGTAAGTTATATATATATATATATATATATTAAAAAAAAATATCATCATCCCCTCCCGCCTCCCTTAACCCCACCCATGATCCCCCACTCCTGCCGGGAGCTTAAAAGAAAAATAAATAAATAAAATATTTTATTACCAAAAAACAACAACAAAAACATTAAAATTAAAATAAAAAAAGAGTATAGAAGGTAGAGAATAAAAATAAGAAAAAACTAATGGAAAGAAGTAAAATAAAGGGATACAAAAAAACTATATGAGAGTTAAACACAAGCATACACTCACACATACATACCACGAGAAAATAAAACAAATAAAACAAATGAAAAATAAAGGAAAAAAAATTATGGAAAAAAATATAAAATAGAGGAAAAAATAAAATAAGGAAAAATAGGTTAATAAATAAAAACGTAGAAAAGAGAAGAAGAAAAAATAAGTGTAGTTACGTTTTTCTTCATTTTAAATGATGCCTCTGCAAGAATGAAAAAGTAACGATGAAAAACGTGTGGTTTACAGCTTCAGATGATCCACAACCTCTGAACTCATTTATTGTTGGATTACAGGTTCTAAAAATGACAGTTTCGGGTTTTAAACGACGACACCATTGTATCCAGGAAGTGCAGAGCGAGGCTCCGACACCGTAGAAGAAGAAACAAACAAAGACCGCTGACACTAGTTTATTTACTTTTATTCTCTTATTGTTTTATCATTGCTTATATTACCATTCTATTGATTTACTTATTGTTTATGTAGTCATAGTGTTTTAGATATACATATATATATATACATATACATTACTAGTGCACATATTTATAATACATATATTATCATCACCATAATAACAATGACAACAGTATCATGTTTCTCATTTCTATCACAGCTGCTTCCTCTGTAATAATGTTGTTCCAGGAGGGAATGTTTCGTTTCTATATTGAGTTAATTTTCCTCCTTAAAGTTTGACGTCTCGTTCCCTGATTTATTCAGCTTTGTTTTTACAAAAAAAGTGTATTAAGGTAAATAAGGTATTAATTATATCAACACAAATAAGTCTATACTTTTAAAGATACAGGAACAGAGAAAGCAGAAAAGTGCTTCCCCTGAGTCGTTCACAGACGGAGGGACAGTTTACCCACAATCCACTGCTCTCCACACATGTGACCTTTGAGTTCATCAGTTTATCTTTCACAGCATGTCTGCTCCTCTTCCTCCATCTCTCTCTCTCTCTCTCCCTCTCTCTCCCTCCTCTCTCTGGTCTCCTCTCTCCTGATTCCCCGCTTTCTCTCTCTCCTCTCCTCTCTCTCTCTCCTCTCGCTCCCTCAGTCTCCCCCTCTCTCTCCCTCCCCTCTCTCTCTCTCCCTCTCCCTCTCTCTCCCTCTCTCTCCCCTCCTCTCTCTCCCTCCCTCCCTCCCTCCCCCTCTCTCCCTCCCTCCCTCCCTCCCCCTCTCTCTCTCTCTCCCTCCTCCCCCTCTCTCTCTCTCTCTCCTCTCCCCTCCTCTCTCTCCCTCTTTCTCCCCTCTCTCTCTCCCTCTCTCCCCTCCTCTCTCTCCCTCCCTCTTTCTCCCCTCTCTCTCTCCCTCTCTCCCTGCCTCTCCTCTCTCTCTCCCTCTCTCCCCCCCTCTCCCTCCCTCTCCTCTCTCTCTCCCCCCCCCCCCTCTCTCTCCTTATCAGTCTGCAGCAGAGGAATGTAGAGACAGAGAGAGAGAATAATGTGTTTCTTTGCGATGGATAAAGCGGTGGATATTTCCTTGGCGGTGTGTTATCTGCCTCGAGAGTCGCTCCGTGTTTCTATATAAAGACGTTAGAACTTCCTCTGTAGAAAAACGCGCTAATAATTTACTTCAGTCGTACGTTTGTTGTCTCACTTTTACTCCACTACATTTGAAAGATAAACGCACTACATTTACGCAAAGGCTCCAAAGTAAAACGTCCTTTTGTCCATCGGTTTTGTTCACTTTAAAATCCTACTATAGCGCCCCCTGCAGGTGGGGGGTCCACAGAAGGACGGCCTCATGGTTCTACCCGGGCCTGTTGGTCTCTCATAAGGGGCTTCTGACCCGTCACCTATAGGACCTGTTTGCCCTGGGAGACCCTACCAGGGGCACCAAGCCCCCGACATCAGAGCTCCAGGATCAAAACCCCTCCCCCACGTTAAGGTGGTTCCAGGAGGGGCTATTTTACCAATACTAGACTAAAATAAGAAGGCAAGGCAAGTTTATTTGTAGAGCACAATTCATACACAAGGCACGGCAGCACGGTAGCACAGCGGTTAGCGCTCGTGCTTCACAGATAGAAGGTCCGGGTTCGATTCCCACCTGGACGGGGCCTTTCTGTGTGGAGTTTGCATGTTCTCCCCGTGTCTGCGTAGGTTTCCTCCGGGTACTCCGGTTTCCCCTACCACTAAAAACATGTACAATAGGCCCAGGGACTGCAGGTGGAAATTAGCACAAGTGCTATAACCTGGTACAATGCATCTCTCCTTTCTGAGGCTAATGTAGATTGTACACTGTCCCTGTTTAAATAAATGAATAAAATAAATAAATTCAAAGTGCTTCACAGTTGCAGAAAATTACAAGAAAACAGATCAAATCAATAAAACATCAACATAAAAATTAATCAATGACAGTAAAAGGCAAGAGTGCAGATAAAATACTTTCAGTTTTCATCTGCTCGGGTAAAAAGAGCTGGATTTGAACATTGTCAGAGTTGAGGCCTGTCTCACATCCTCATGAAGACTGTTCCAGATTTTAGCTTTAGCCTCAGCGTGTTTAGTCCTGACTCTGGGAACCACCAGGGGACCCCTCCCTGAAGCTCTCAGGGCCCGAGATGGTTCATACGGCTCTAACATGTCAGAGATGGACTTTGGTGCTAAACCATGAAGAGAACTTACCCATGACTGTGCAGGTTGCATTTAAAGGAACAGGCCACCGTTCTTCCACTCTGAGATCTGTTCTGAGCTTAGACGAGTTGATGCGTACCTGCACAAAAAAATCAAAGATGTTGTTAGCATTTGGCCTCTCCCAGTGTATTCCTATAGTTCCAAACTGGGGTGAAGCTGGAAGCGACCAAGAACTCTTCCGAGGGCACAAAGCCTCTAGGGATATTTTCCGATTTCACAAGAGACTGGTGCTCCATGTGCTCTGATAAAGGTGGCACAGTGGTTAGTGCTTCACAGCTAGAAGGTCCCGTGTTTAATTCCCGGCTGGATAGGGGACCTTTCTAAGGAGTTTGCATGTTCTCCTCGTGTCTGGAAAGGTTTCACGTGTCCTGTCGAAAGGTCAAACTTGAGCTCATCTTGGGAACATCAGAATGACCTCCTAGTTTCCCCAGTGGAAATACGAGGCGGCGTTCATGTGCAATTTTCCACTCCACCTGGGGCGCCCCCTGTCGACCGCAGCGGGAATGACGCGTTATCAAGCTTTTTTACTTCCAACACACCACGGCTCTGGGAATTGTCTTCTCCTAATGATCTCGTCCGTTTAGCTCGACGCCTGTCTCCGAACGCCTCGTCTGTTTGTATCTCGTTATTATTCATGACTTTGCGGATTGCTCCTCAGCTCGGTGCAGTTTGTCGGAGAGGAGCATTAGCGCAGATGGGAAACGGAGGGTTTTGGTTTCCCCGGAGCGTCGTCAGTCTGAATCATAGACGACGATGATGCAACGGATCAACAGAGCAATGATAAAAACCTGCTCTTACAAGAACATCCGCCGCCAAACCTTCTCCACCTGGAAATCTTTAAGAATCTGGTCCGAACGTTCTGGTTATATAATCTAATGGTCTTCTTCATGGTTGTCAACAAGGTCTATGATAAAAAAGTAGACTGGGCCCCATACCTACTGTGAAATATGGAGGAGGTTCTCTGATGTGGCTCCAGCAGAATAAAGTGAAGGTCCCGTTAGTGCCATCTCAGTCTCCTTACCTCAATACAACGGGCGAGGAACGTGCTTCTCTATGGTCCTCATGGCGGGGAGCTGACATTGCTGTAATACCACCCCCTTGTGGCCAGGATGACTCCAAGAGACACGTGGTAGAAATGATTCTAATGGGACTTCCGACCTCCCAAGAACTTGGGAGGTCGGAAGTCCCATTAGAATCCGGCTCCAAAGAGTTTTTCTTTTTCTAAAAAATGCTATGACTTAGAGACACTCATCCATGCGTTTGTCTCCAGCAGGTTAGACGACTGTAACGGCTGCTCACTGGCCTTTCTAAACGAGCTGTTAGAGCTGCAGAACATCCAGAACCAGGAAATACCACCACATTAGTCCAGTGCTCCGGTCTCTGCACTGGCTTCCTGTCACTCGGAGAATAGAATTTAAAACAGCTCTGCTTGTGTACAAGTCTTTTCATGGTTTAGCACCAAAGTCCATCTCTGACATGTTAGAGCCGTATGAACCATCTCGGGCCCTGAGAACTTCAGGGAGGGGTCTCCTGGTGGTTCCCAGAGTCAGGACTAAACACGCTGAGGCTAAAGCTAAAATCTGGAACAGTCTTCATGAGGATGTGAGACAGGCCTCAACTCTGACAATGTTCAAATCCAGCTCTTTTTACCCGAGCAGATGAAAACTGAAAGTATTTTATCTGCACTCTTGCCTTTTACTGTCTTTTATTAACTTTATGTTGATGTTTTAATGACTGATTTTTATCTGTTTTCCTGTAATTTTATGCAACTGTGAAGCACTTTGAATTGCCTCGTGTATGAATTGTGCTCTACAAATAAACTTGCCTATGAGCCATGTGACAACGCTGGGGCAGGTGAAATATTTTTTCAACCACGCTTGTTTTTATTTCATCAGCCCAAAAAAGAGGAAGCCTTCTCAGTGCATTGACTGGTTCTATGAATGAGGATGAATAGGTATTAATCCATCTGTAATTATTATATCTATGCCTCATTGGACCACTGTGGGGAGATCTCAAACGTCAAAACAGCCCAGGAACTTACAGGAACTGAAGGCTTTTTGCTTAGAAGAATGGGACTTTTTACCATTAGATTATAAACAGAACCTTCGGAGTATTGGGATTTCATTTTGTTCTGGTGATTTGAAATGAGTTCACGATATTTCCAGTGTGGAGATTTAAACTCCCTACAGTCCAGGGTTTTGTGTTTGTTATGACAGAAAGTGTCAAATCTAGCCTTGTTTTTTCACCGTATATGGCACAGCTTTATTCCCGTCTGTCCGATCCAGTAGTTACTCGTCAGCTCAAGTTCCAAATGTTGGTAAATCCTAAACCTCTCAGCGTGAAGCTCCAGACGTCTCAGTTTTTCCTGAGCGCCGCGGGAATCCCGAGGTTTTTCTTAATAGTGCTTTTGTGCAGTTCGCCAAACACGGCCTCGGCGGGAGACGGCGTTTAGAGCGTGAAACTAGAAGCGTCTTCTCTCAGCGGCCCGAAAGAACGGAGGTCACGTGAACGCCTCGTCCCAACGTGGAGGCGATGTTCCACAGGACTTTCAGATGCACGACGAGTGTGGCAGGTGTGTACTATAAACTGGGTTCTCCCCTCTTTAACCAGAGAGCCCTTCTTAGTTTGCAAAATGAGCAGGAACAGGATCTTTATAAAGTAAAGGATTCTCCAGCTCTTCTCTGATCCTTCACCCTCCAGACCTTCTCCAGCTCTTCTCTGATCCTTCCCCCTCCAGACCTTCTCCAGCTCTTCTCTGATGCCTTCACCCTCCAGGCCTTCTCCAGCTCTTCTCTGATCCTTCACCCTCCAGGCCTTCTCCAGCTCTTCTCTGATGCCTTCACCCTCCAGGCCTTCTCCAGCTCTTCTCTGATCCTTCACCCTCCAGGCCTTCTCCAGCTCTTCTCTGATCCTTCACCCTCCAGGCCTTCTCCAGCTCTTTTCTGATGCCTTCACCCTCCAGGCCTTCTCCAGCTCTTTTCTGATGCCTTCACCCTCCAGGCCTTCTCCAGCTCTTTTCTGATGCCTTCACCCTCCAGGCCTTCTCCAGCTCTTCTCTGATGCCTTCACCCTCCAGCCCTTCTCCAGCTCTTCTCTGATCCTTCACCCTCCAGACCTTCTCTAGCTCTTCTCTGATGCCTTCACCCTCCAGCCCTTCTCCAGCTCTTCTCTGATCCTTCACCCTCCACACCTTCTCCAGCTCTTCTCTGAGCCCCTGGCATTTTAGTTTCTCGTGTTCCTTTTTCCTGATGTTGAAGTGGCTTTATTGCTATTGAACCATTCTGTCCGTCTGTTAAAAGTCCGCACCCTGACATAACTACATTACCCATAATGCATGTGTTAACTTGTAGTTCTGCTTGCTCGTGGTTGCGCGAGTTGCTTTCATTCTAGTGTCCGGTATAATGACAGTAGCATCCACGGAGCAGAGAAGGGCCATCCGTTGTCAATCCTGCTCTAATCTTGTGTGTATAAGTGCCGTGTGCGTCCTTAAGATGTAAGTATAGCCCCTTGCATGAATGATGTGTCTATTTCAGAGTTATAAGCCCAGTTTCAGCGAAGTTGTTATACTCGTGTTATACCCGTACTGCTCTACTTTTGCGGCCCGCTTCGGCGCTCCACATGCGCTCCGAAACTAGCCATCCGCTGTCTGTAACTTAGTTACTGCCTAGTTAATACCTGTAAAGATTATATTTAATGTATATTTTGCCTGTTTGGGCACCTTTCACCACTTATAGATTTATAGCATTTATGCATGTTAATTTGTAGTGTTAGAGCTCCCACTAGTGGATTCTCGGTGGTACTGCAGGTCATGTTATACATCTGTTTGTAACCATACTGTAGCCTGCCTACATGTTTATTAATATACATTTTATTGTTTTTCTGTTTCAGTTAACCACACCCACACACATACTCACCCACTTGTGTCAAACCATCATCATCTCAATGTACCTGATCCATCCTCTTCAATAAATATTCTGAACTGCACTATACAAGTTGCCTATTCCTTCTGACCGAGGAAGACTCAGTTGACGAGCAATCCAAATCAGCATCAGACGCACATAGTCTTTTACAAGTGGTCCTTCGAGCCGGATGTTTATTGGCTGAGTCAACAAGATGGCAACATCAGAAGATGACGTTCTTCAGTGGGAAAGTCCAAACCATAGTCCCCGTCCAAGCAGGAGCAGGAAGCTTCCAGGACATCTGGCGGAGTATGAGCATGACCTACCTGATCCAGAGGCGACAGAGTCTTCAAACAGTAGCAGTTCAGAGGTATCTGATAAGGAGGAGAAGAAAGAGAAGAAAAGATGGAAGAGAATGGAGGCAGCTTGGGGCAGTGTACTGAAAACAATGAATGAGATGCAAATCACTATGAAGGAGTCCAGTGGTGCATTAACCAAGCGTGTTGAACAACTGGAACGAGGATGCAAGTCCTGCAGTCCTCTCCCTCCTCAAAGTGATGCTCCAGAGCAAGGTAGAGCCGCTTCCCTTCCTGCTCTACCTCACACATCACAACCTAGCACTGTAGGCATGGACAGCATCCATACTACACATCAGCTACACGTCCTGACACCAGCAGCGAGGCAGGATACCAGAACGCCTGTAAACCTGTTAAGGCCAGTAGAACCTGATGCATCGTCACCACTGCAAAATGCAAGTCCTATGCCCCATTCAGCACCAAGGCCAGCTCTAATACCTTTAAGCCCCATTACTCAACCTGCACCTCTACCTAGAGTAGCACCTGTAATTCAGCCTACTTCAAATATTCAGCCAGCGCTGCTGCCACTTAACCCTATAGCACACACTGCACAGCAGTCAGGCGTAGTGCCAGTACCTCAGCCTGCGCCTCAGCTTCCGACAGTGACACCACCTGTACTTCAGCCCAGGGCGTATACTGCATTTCAGTCCATAGGTCAGTCTGCACCTCGGCCCGCGCCACAGCATGCTCCCCAGCTGAGAATCCCTGCCGTCCATCCAGGTATCCAGCCGGCACCGCTACCTGCTCCGCCCCCCAGAATGAGTCATGTGACTCAACCCGCTCTCCAACCTGTCAGTCAAGTAGCCCAATCAGTACAGTTTGGGAGGCTTGATCCACGTCAGGCTGAGCCCCTACACAGTCAGAGGTACCAACACCCGCAGCCTCCAAGAAGCTCCACCCAGGTATTCTCTGCACAACCCCAGGTCCTCTCGGCAGCCTCAGCGGCATCACTGTATCAGCCACCACCGGGGATATCAGCGCCGCAGACCTACAGTCAGCTTTATGCAGCTCCTGATTCTGCCAGCTACTACTCCGCTGCCTATCCTTCAGCCTCTGCCTACCCCCCACTGCCTGCTGCATTTACTGCACAAGCCACCGTACCTCCTGCAGCTGAAGTTTCACAGCCAAACCTGATGGAGATGATTGTAGCATCTTCATATGGCATCCCAAAGCCCAGACTGGTGACATTCAAATCAGGCAGAGAGAGTGACTTTGCATTACTGAAGAAAGGACTGGACAGCCTACTTGGGCCACATGCTCATCTCACAGAGGAGTATAAATATCACATCCTGCTAGATCATTTAGAGCATCCATGTGCATTACAAGTGGCCAGGCGCTATATTCATGACCGCACTCCCTATACTAGTGCAATGAGAGCTTTGGAGCAGAGGTATGGGCAGCCCAGGCAGTTAGTGCAGAGTGAACTGAGTGCTATACTTAACTGCTCTCCTATTAAGGCCGGTGACCCTCAAGCCTTTGAAGATTTCTCCCTGGCGGTATCCAGCCTAGTGGGCCTCCTCAGTACTATGGACGATATAGCAGCTAGTGAGCTTCAGTGTGGTTCACATGTCGATAGGCTACTCGCTAAACTTCCTCCTACCTACAGAGACAGTTTCATTGAGTACTGCATCACGCGTGGCATCATACGCACTGGCAGCAGTTGCACATACAACATGTATGACCTATCCGGGTGGCTCGAGCGCAAGTCCCAGGTTTTACAGTTATCACGGCAAGTCACTCAGCCACAGTCGTCAGACAGATCACGCCCAGAGAGGGGCACCCCTAGAGCCTCTGCAGGGTCCAAGGCACAGAGTAAGTCTGCATCCATCTATTATGGCTCAGATCCCGCTCAAACACAGCCAAAGGCGGACACTAAGGCACACATTACGAATCGTTCTTCCCCCTCTAAGAAGAAGCAGCCGTTTAAGCCATATTGTCCGTACTGCGAAGGGACAGAGCACTACCTCAGTGGTTGTTTAGACTTTAAGAAGCTAGACCTCAAAGCTGTAGCCTCTTGGATAAAAGAAAAATCCAAATGTTGGCGTTGTGGCCGTAAACACGCCCCCGAGCAGTGCACTCTCAAGAAGCCGTGCAGTACATGTGGAGAACAGCACTTATTAGTGCTTCACGACCTGGCTGAAGCTAAGAGGAGGGACCCGAATATCCTAACAGTAAGCACCAGCAGAGTGTTTTTGGATCCCCTCGGTCACTCTAGCCGTGTAATGCTCAAAGTTGTGCCTATCCAGATACACCATCAAAGGAAATCTTTGGACACATATGCTCTCCTTGATGACGGCTCAGAGAAAACAATTCTACTCCCCGCTGCTGTCAAGTTGTTAGGCTTAAATCAGGAGGAGGAAACTCTATCTCTGCGCACTATTCGTCAAGATGTGATCCAGATAAAAGGAGGCTATGTCTCTTTCCAGGTGTCCCCCAAGGCCAAGCCAAAATTACGGTTCAAGATAACGCATGCCTTTACCGCCCAACAGCTCAGCCTAGCCGAACAGTCATGCCCAGTGGAGCTCTTAAAGGAGAAATATCATCACCTACAGCGAGTGCAGCTTGAAGGATTCAACCAGATACAGCCACTTATGTTAATTGGCTCTGATAATTCTCACCTCATAACTCCAATCCGTTCCGTCCTGCGCGGCCCAGCTCGAGGACCTGTCGCCGTCTGCACCAAGCTTGGGTGGGCCATCCAGGGTCCGAGCTGCAGTATGCCAACACAGCAGGGGGAGGCGCACTGCCTGAACATATCATGCCTTTCTCCTGCTATCGCCCTTCAACAGGATGTACAGCGTCTGTGGCAACTAGACGCTCCCCTCCACCGACCTGAGAAGGAGGTCACACGCTCAAGGGAGGACAGAGAGGCCATAGCCATGTTAGAAGCCAATACCACCAGAGTACCTGTGGATGGTGTAGAGCGATATGCCACTCCCCTGCTCAGGAGGAAGGACTTCCCACAGATGCACGTCTCCTCTGAAGTAGTTAAGGGTCTTCTGAGGTCCACTGAGCGTAAGCTAGCTAAGAATCCTGACCTGGCACTCACATACAACCAGGAGATTAAGAGGTTGGTAGATTCTGGTTATGTTGTGAAGCTGACCCCCGAAGACATTCACAGCTCTGCTGAATCTTGGTACGTACCACACCACATTGTGCATCACAACAACAAATCTCGAGTGGTCTTTAATTGCTCCTTTGAGTTCCAGGGTACTGTCCTCAACCACTACCTCCTCCCAGGACCTACCCTGGGCCCGACACTGCTGGGTGTACTCCTGCGCTTCCGCCAGTATCCTGTGGCAGTGAGCGGAGACATAAAGGCCATGTTTCACCAGATCCGCCTTCTCCCCGAAGACTGCCCCCTGCTGCGGTTCTTATGGAGAGACTGTGAAACAGAGAGGCCCCCAGACGTATACGAGTGGAGAGTCCTGCCCTTTGGGACGACGTGTAGCCCCTGCTGTGCCACCTTTGCCCTTCAGAGCCACGTGAGGGAGCACAGAGACACACATAAAGACATCTACGACTCTGTCCATACAGCCTTCTACGTGGACAACTGCCTGCAGTCCCTTTCTGATCCACAAGAGGCCAAGTTGCTCATTGACAAAATGAGAGAGCTGCTTATCCAAGGTGGATTTGAGATACGCCAGTGGGCTAGCAACATCCCTGAGGTGGTCGCTCATCTGCCCAGCACGGCCAGGTCAGATAGCTGTGAACTGTGGCTGAACTTCAAAAGCCTTGATCCACAGGAGTCAACACTGGGTCTCAGCTGGCACTGCCCAACCGACGTCCTGGGATACAAGCATCGCCCTGTAACCTACACAACAGTGACGCTGCGCAACGTCTACAAAGTGCTGGCCAGCCAGTATGACCCATTGGGTTATATCTGCCCCTACACTACACGAGCAAAGCTCATCGTGCAGGCCCTGTGGAGCACAGAGAGAGGCTGGGATGAGCCCATAGAAGGAAACCTGCTTCAGTCCTGGCTCGAATGGGAAAAGGAATTGTCTTATCTCCAGCATATCACCATCCCCCGCTGCTACGCTCCTCCTCACAACAGCAACAGTGCTACATATGAGGCTCACATCTTCTGTGACGCCTCAGAGAAGGCCTATGGAGCTGTGGCCTACCTCAGAGTCTTGGAGCAGCAGGCTCACATCTCCACCTCCTTCATCATGGCACGCTCCAGAGTAGCGCCCCGAAAACAGGTGTCGATTCCCCGACTGGAGTTGTGTGCTACGCTCACTGGAGCCCAACTGGCCAAGGTACTCCAAACTGAGCTTTCACTACCCCTGCACTCAGTCTACCTGTGGACAGATTCCACTACAGTGCTTCAGTGGATCCAGTCCAGCTCCTGCCGGTACAAAGTTTTTGTGGGGACTCGGATCTGTGAGATACAGGAGCTGACCTCCACGGAACAGTGGGGGTATGTGAACTCTGATGATAATCCAGCCGATGACATCACTAGAGGGAAACCACTTTCAGAGCTCACGGTCTCCAGCCGCTGGTCCCAGGGTCCACATTTCCTCACACAGACTCCTGACACCTGGCCGAAGCCCCCGACAGAGTTCCCAGAATGTGGCAGTGAAGAAATCCGAAAGACCGCTTTCAGTGGCCTCACAACTCTATCACCAGGCCTGCCGGATCCAGCACAGTACACATCTTTAGACGATTTGATTCTGGCCACTCACCAATCCCTGCAGGGGGCTACCGCCTCCTACACTGCAAGTGAGCGCCTGGAGGCAGAAACCCAGCTGGTTCAATCTGCACAGAAGGACAGCTTCCCAGAGGAAGTCCAAGCCCTCCAAGCAGGTAACCCTGTTCGCCCGAGCAGTCGTCTCAGTGCCCTGTCTCCTGAATATGACAGCCTGAGTGGACTGGTCAGAGTTGGAGGCCGCCTGCGTCAAGCTACAGATGTAGACCCTGACAGTATCCACCCAGTCGTGTTACCACCTGATCACCCTCTGACTCAGCTCATCATAAAGCACTATGATGTTCAGCTGCTCCACCCTGGTGCAGAGAGACTTTATGCAGAGTTGCGCCGCACCTACTGGATCCTCAGAGGTCGCCAGGCCATTAAGAAACACCAGTACCGATGTGTGGACTGCAGGAGATGGCGCGCCTCACCCTCCACACCGAAGATGGCTGACCTTCCCTCACCTCGGCTGAGATTCTACAAACCTCCCTTCTGGTCTACAGGCGTAGACTGTTTCGGACCATACCTGATTAAGATTGGCCGTAGGAGAGAGAAACGCTGGGGAATCATCTACAAATGCCTCACTACTAGATGCGTCCACCTAGATCTCCTCCCTAGCCTCGATACTGACTCTTTCTTGATGTCATTACGCAGGTTTATTGCACGCCGGGGGAAGCCTTACGAGTTGTGGTCAGACCGGGGCACCAACTTCAGGGGCGGCCATAAAGAACTACAGGGCGCGTTTGAAAGCATGGCCCCAGAGTTGCAACAGCAACTGGCGAAGCACACCATCAGCTTCCACTTTAACCCACCGTACTCTCCTCACTTCGGGGGAGCCTGGGAGAGGGAAATTAGATCTGTTAAGTCAGCCCTACAAGTCGTCCTGAAAGACCAAGTTGTGGCAGAGGAAGTGTTACTAACAGCTCTCATAGAAGTTGAAGGGCTCCTTAACTCTAAACCTCTCGGATACGCCTCCTCTGATGTGGCTGATCCCGACCCCATCACGCCGAACCTGCTGCTAATGGGACGGCGCGATGCTGCATTACCACAAGCAGTATACGGCCCTCACGATGCCCTGTCCAACAGAAGATGGAGACACAGTCAAGTGATCAGTGATCATTTCTGGAAACGCTTTGTCCAGAACTATCTCCCAGGGCTCCAGCTGAGACATAAATGGAGAAAATCCACTGATAACGCTGCTGTGGGACAAGTTGTGATGATCGTGGACTCTAACCTTCCCAGAGGACTGTGGCCGGTTGGGACCATCACCAAGGTTTTCCCAGGGACAGATGGTGTTGTCCGAGCTGCGGAGGTGAAAGTGAAAGACAGTACCTACATTCGCCCAGTAACCAAACTGGTGGAGCTCCCTGAAGTGCCTGAGGATTCAAGTGGCACTTCCTCACACTAGTTGACTTTTGAATGAGTGTATCTGCCAAGCATATACAGGGGTGGCTGTTAAAAGTCCGCACCCTGACATAACTACATTACCCATAATGCATGTGTTAACTTGTAGTTCTGCTTGCTCGTGGTTGCGCGAGTTGCTTTCATTCTAGTGTCCGGTATAATGACAGTAGCATCCACGGAGCAGAGAAGGGCCATCCGTTGTCAATCCTGCTCTAATCTTGTGTGTATAAGTGCCGTGTGCGTCCTTAAGATGTAAGTATAGCCCCTTGCATGAATGATGTGTCTATTTCAGAGTTATAAGCCCAGTTTCAGCGAAGTTGTTATACTCGTGTTATACCCGTACTGCTCTACTTTTGCGGCCCGCTTCGGCGCTCCACATGCGCTCCGAAACTAGCCATCCGCTGTCTGTAACTTAGTTACTGCCTAGTTAATACCTGTAAAGATTATATTTAATGTATATTTTGCCTGTTTGGGCACCTTTCACCACTTATAGATTTATAGCATTTATGCATGTTAATTTGTAGTGTTAGAGCTCCCACTAGTGGATTCTCGGTGGTACTGCAGGTCATGTTATACATCTGTTTGTAACCATACTGTAGCCTGCCTACATGTTTATTAATATACATTTTATTGTTTTTCTGTTTCAGTTAACCACACCCACACACATACTCACCCACTTGTGTCAAACCATCATCATCTCAATGTACCTGATCCATCCTCTTCAATAAATATTCTGAACTGCACTATACAAGTTGCCTATTCCTTCTGACCGAGGAAGACTCAGTTGACGAGCAATCCAAATCAGCATCAGACGCACATAGTCTTTTACACCGTCTGTATCTGGAAGTCCCACAGGATCTTGGCTCGGCCGTTCTCTTCCACCTTCGGAGGTGTTTCCCACTTTGACCTTGGGGTTTCCAGCCCACACTCTGCACAGATGTTCCTGTACACTATACCAGCCACTTGGTTATGTTTCTCCATGTGAGTCATGTGCTGGATCGTCCCATTGGCCTCTTTGCTCAGTCTACACCTGGGCCTTCATTCCAAGAAGATGTCGAGCTCCTGCAAATTCCAAACACTATTGTGAAGGTGAGATTCTTTAATATCTAATTCCAGTCTGATTAATTGAGCCTTGAACCCCCAAAAAACAAGGCCGGGTTTTGATTTTTACCGATATTCCCATAATAACACAAAATCTCTTAACCTCCACCTGAAACAAGCACTTTATCTACAGTTTGGTTTTACCCAAATCTAAAAAGTTTCAAATTGATTTATGTTTTCTCTCCTATCCACCTGCAGCGCTTCGCCTGAACGCCCATTCATCCTCATTCATCATAAAAAAAAAAAAACCCCAGCTGTATCTTTAATTCCCGCAGCCGCCCCCCGCTGTTACGATTAGGTCACTCCGAGCTCCGGGACGCGCCTCTCTCTCCCGGCGGGGAACCTCTGAAACGTCACCGCTGTCTGTCAAACACACCGGGGCCACTTACGTAATCACCCCAAAGCCCCCGCAGGCAGCGGCTCAGGCCTCCCCGCGCTGGAGTCTGTGAGCCGGCGTGAGGAGGCAGTAACCGCGTCGGCCTGCGGGGGGAGCTGTGGGTCTGTGGAGCGCTGCCAACGCCTGAGAGCGAGAGAGAGGGGGAGAGTTTATTAAGCAAAAAGCATAAAAGTGGGCTGGATAATGGCAAGGTCAGGATACGAGCAAAGATTTGGGGATGGGAGTAATCCACGTGGGGCCGCTGGGGGGGCCGCTGGGGGGGGCCTAGGGGTAAGGTCGCTGCACACATGCAAATAAACAGGCCTTTTACTCCACTACATTTGTAACCCTTTCTACTCATTTCTATAAAGGCGGAAAGGTTCGGTTCATGTTAACCTCTTAACCCCCGCTTTAACTGAGTGCACTTTCTCCAGTTTACCCACATCTAAAAGCTTCAAAACAAAACAAAACAAAAGCATCAAAATAGTGAAAAAAAAACAAGGATGAAAAATGCCACGAAAAACACAGGAAAAAAGTGACAAAAAAAAAAGTTCCGATCACTTTTGTAGGTCTTAGCGTTCAAATGAGGCGTCACACTCCATACAACGCTGTATACGGGTGTGAAATGTGCATGTAATTACATTCTTTGAACAGTTTGAGCACACGGGAGGGATTGTGAGAGCTAGAAACAAGTTTGGGCCGAAACAAAAAGTGTCACTGTTTGAACTGGGTGCCCCAGCTTTGACCTCTTACTGCTTTAGCCGAGTTTTTCCCAAATCTAAAAACTTAAAAGAAAAGCATCAAAACTAGTGACGAAAACGTGGATGAAAAACGAAACACACATGTGCCGGAAAAAGCAACAAAAAAGTGACAAAAAAGTTTTTTTATTTTTTTATTTATTGGTTTATTTGGTCGGGACAGAGCATTTAAAGGAACAGGCCACCGTGTTTCCAAACTGAGATTCTTACCTGAGCTTAGACGAGTTGTACCCGTCTGGTCTTCTGACCAGACGGGGCCAAACTTATCTCTATGGGGCCAAACTTCACCCCCGTTTGGCCCCATAGAGGAGAGGAGGAGAAGCCAAATGCTAACAACGTCTTTGGTCTTTTTGTGTGACTGAGCGCACGCGTAAAGACCAGACAGGTACACATCAACTCGTCTAAGCTCAGGGAAGAACATATCTCAGTGTGGAAACATGGTGGCCTGTCCCTTTAATGACCATACATGGGTCTCATGCATGTAAACACGCCACGCCTTCATCCTGGCCTATTGTACATGTTTTTAGTGGCAGTTGAAATCGGAGGAAACCTACGCAGACACGGGGAGCACATGCAAACTCCTCACACGGCTGTGAAGCACGAGCGCTAACCACTGCGCTACCGTGTTGTAGGTCTTAGCTTTCAAATGAGGCGTTACGCTGTTGCTCTCCGGTCGAGAAGCTTTTAGATTTGGGTGAAGCCGCACTGGAGAACGTGCGCTCGGGGGGGGTGAGAGCGTCTCCAACATGAACCTCCTCATTTCCACCAGGAACGTTCTCCGCGGAAAGCTCCGACAGCGTGGATCTGGCGGGACGCGGCGCCTTTTGAAGAACAAAGCGCCTATTTATAGACCTCGCCATTTACATCTCTTACATGAACGTGTGAGTCTCCATCTTTTCCCGCCGCCGGGGTTTTGCTGCTGGCCACGTTTCCGGAACATTCCCCGTCTCTGACTCGGATCCGCCGCCGCGCTCTCTCGGGGCGATTAGCGCGTTAATGCTAATAGTTTAATAAGGCACTTTCGGAGGCTTCAAAGACGAACGTTTAGCATAATTTCTCCTGCTCCAGTTCAAAGCGGCCGCCGACAATGGTCTTCCTGCGCGACGCGATACAGTTATTAAAAGACAAGGTTATCTCCGCGCTGGATTAAAGAGATGTAGCCGCCTAAAGCGCGGCCGGTTTAATAATGGACTCTCAGAAAAGGGGATTTCTGTACGAGACCGAAAAAGGCCGAGCACAATAGGAGAGTTCCTTTGGAGGAGAGCAGGTAATTGTTTGAAAATGTCTTAGTAGAAACGATTAGAGCCAGACGTGAGAGAAAGGAGGAAACTGCTGATAAAATAAGATCTGCTTGAGAGACGCCGCGGACTAAGTAACTCGTGCCCCTAGAGGCCATGAGCGCCACTGCAGGTGTCGTAGCAAGTTACGATTTAACGTATTAATCGTCCGTGAGAGTAAATACTACACTGACAGAAAATGGAAATCATTTTTTTCACTCAAACTTGGCTGTAAATATTGTTTAAGTGGCACTAGCCCGCAGTTGGCTTTGCCCGTTAGCCTGTTAGCTTCTTCTTCGTGATTCTATTAGTGTGTATTGGTGACTCCGACCCGGCGGCAGTCGAGTTGTAAGCATGGTTTTCTGGCCAGAGACACCAGGGGGAGATGAAAGACCCCCCCACTCATCCCATTAACACTTATTACCCCCAGAGGGACGACGGAGAGGATTTATTTATAAGGTAAACACGTTACTTAGCACTGCTTTAAAATAACGTGAGACGCTGCAGGTGAAGAAAAAAAAGAAGGAAAAAAACAGAATTGATTGAAAAATATCTCTTTGAAACTTTTCTTCCACATGATCGTGTTGGTGCTTCAGTCGTGTTTATGAGAAGTCGCAATAAGGAAGTTTGTCCACAAGAGGTCAGTGTTCAAACAGAATGAAACAGCTCAGAGGCTTCGACGCGTACGACCCTTTTTTTTTTGCCAGGAAAGCCTCAAAGTGTCACAAGGCTTCCCTCGCCCATCACTAGCTCACTGTAAAGACTCGTTCAAAAGAGCCGGATCGTTCGCGACACACACATGAGTATTTCCCTTTAAAGGAACAGGCCGCCGTGTTTCCAGACTGGGATCTGTTCTTACCTGAGCTTCGACGAGTTGCACCTGCCTGGTCTTTGTGCTCATGGAAGAGCTCGGTCGCTTCCAACTTCACCCCCGTGTGGAGCCATAGGAATACACTGGGAGAGGCTAAATGCTAACAACATCTCTGGTCGTTTTGCGTGACTGAGCGCACGCGTAAAGACCAGACAGGTACGCATCAACTCGTCCAAGCTCAGGGAAGAACAGATCTCAGTGTGGAAAAACGGTGGCCTGTTCCTTTAAGCTTGTAGATTTGGGTAAAGCTCGATTGAGGCGGGGGGAAGAGGTTAAGGAGAACATTTAGAAGCCAGACCGGGGGCCCGAGAGCCAGTGGCCCCTCTGTGCTCCTCTGGAATGGACTTATGGCCTGTCCAGTGGAGATATTTAAACTCAAACTGCCAAGTCATTTAGCACTGGACTAATATGGTGGTATTTCCTGGTTCTGGATGTTCTGCAGCTCTACCAGTGAGCAGAACGTTACAGTCGTCTAACCGGCTGGAGATAAACGCATGGATGAGTGTCTCCAAGTCTGGTTTCGACACTATTCCTCTGATCTTAATGTTTTTCAGATGGTAAAAAGCTGATGATGTCATTGCTTTGATGTGGCTGTTTAAGTTCAGGTCTGAGTCCATGATCACTCCGAGATTTATCACCTGATTTTTTGGGGTTTTAGAGCGAGAGACTCGAGGTGACAAAAACAAGGACGAAGACCCCAACAGAAGAGCGACAGAAACGGGCCTGAGAAGCAACAAAAGCAACCACTGACGTTGGCTGGTTTAATCCCGTACGTAAACGCGTCCTGGACGAGGCTAACCACTCTGCTAATCCACCCGACGTCGTGTGAAGTATTTTGTTGGAGTAAAGTGACAGCAGTACAAGTGTCTGCCGTGGGATTTGTGTCTGGCAGGCGCGGTTGTCCTGTAGCTTCCTGTAGCGCCCGTAATTGGACATGTGTACGAGCAGAAGAGCTAATCCTCCACAGCGACGGGGAGAGAGAAACATATACGGCCTCTTATAAACGCACGGAACTTCACATTCATACACCGGTGGGATTTCAGAACTCCAAGTACATTTCAACACACAGGGAAAACAACATGGCGGCGACAGGAGACTCGATAAGAGTGATCACTGTTCAGCTGACCTGTGAAATAACGGAAGCGTATTTGTTTTGGGGGTTTGTTCTTCATTCGTCCCGTGCTCGGTGAGATCAGCTGATGTTTCCCCTGGAAGGACTGACAGAAGTCACTAGTCAGCAAATGCAATGTATATTTATTAAAGAGGGGGTATCATGCTTTTTTCAGTCACATAGCACCAGTCTATAGCACTACAATGATGACCTTCTGCTGGTCTGTATATGCAGTAAATTAAAATAACTGCCTTGAATAAAATTGCTCTCTCAAAATGGCCGTACTGAACGTCTTGAAATAGGCCTCTGTCTCTTTAAGAAGCTTTCCGACACGCCCCCTTCAGCACACTACTGTGGCATTTAAACAACAACACTGTGCGGGGAGGGGGCTCTGCTGAGCTGAGGAGCAGTGGTTGGGGGCTCGGCTGGTGACGAAAGGTCCAGAGGCGTCTCCAGGAGGTGGGGGCGTTCCTAGGAGGACTGAGGCATAGCTACACCTAAAATGGCCGCCGTCCGAAGTTTTTACTGATTACTCAAAAATATGTGAACGAGCCGAGGCAACACTCCAGGCATGTGTTTAATGAGGGAATGACATAATAACATGATATAAAGCTTGAAAAAGTCGATTTTACATAATACCCCCCCTTTAAAACTTTTTTTTTTAGTACTGATTCTAAATAATAATAAGTCGGACTCTCAAAGAGCCCATACTATACAGCCCCGCTGATACTTCAATGGGATGAGATATTTTTTATATAAATGAATATTATATATTGAAATGCCTCCTGTTCTGTGGTTATATAGTCCGCCTTCACCTTTTGGAAGAAGTCAGCGGGTTCCATGCGAGCTATTCTTTGTTTATATCTTTGTACCTTTGCTCAGGGTGGTGGGTTATGGGTTGATACTCTTGTAGCTTGTCCATTTTTCACAATGTACGTGATGGTTTATAAGTTGAATTTCCTCATTGTGATAATAATCATGCCTTATACTTACACGGAAGCGAGGGAACCAGTCTGCGCCATCGGCCCCTCCGACCACCACCAACCACTCACTCACTACATTCGCCCCAGACTTCCTGGTGTTTCCCAAACGGTCTCCCATCCAAGTACTGACCAGGCCCTTCCTGCTTAGCTTCGGATCTGACGGGATCGGGCAGAGCAAAAGGGGGCAAAATACACTGTGTGCGAAATACACTAAAGTCTGACTGCACACATCTGACCACCGCCAGCCATTTGTAACAAACCGACTGGCTTTATCCAGCAAGGAAAATAAAGGCAATTTTGGCAATTTCTACAAACACTTCAGAGTCGGTCCTCTCAAAATGAGTTTTTCAAAATGCTTTTGCAACAACAGACTCCAAACTTTTCCAGTGTTGCACCACGAAAAGGAAATGTCAAGCATTGGCGTAAATGACTTGAAATTGATCTGGTTTTGAGAGGTTTTCATTTAGACTTTTTTCCTGATCTGACCAGGTTTACTTTGCTAGTCTGATGACATTTCAGTTCTAGAAGGAAAATCTCACTTCCATTAAGGAAAATGAAAAAAACTGCCCATGGGATAAGAGCAATTATCTTATCCACAGACAGGATATCGGTGTGTCCTCTTATATTTTCTTGTGATTCTTAGCCTTATATCCATTTTGTTTTTTCAGCGACCGTAAACTCGACGTCCGGTGATTGATTCTTCTTTAGCCGAGGGAGAAAAACTTCGCCTCCAAAACAAACCCAGCGTGAGTTTCGGGCATTAGACCGCGGCCTGAAGTAAAACCCCGCGCCCCTCTCCGGTCGGACGCGGCGTTATTGATGGGGGCCATTAGCGTGGTCTCGAGTCGGCTGTTTGCGGGGGCCCCGGGGAAGGCCGCGGGCCGCGTGTTGGGAACCGCGTGGGGCTGTAACACCTGGATAAGGGACGCACTTTGAATAACAACGATAGCGCGCGGAGAGTACGGGAGATTTATGGAGCCCGAGAGGAAGAGCGGGAGACGGGGGGGGGGGGGAGTTCAGACGATTCAGCCAAACCGTGTAGGCCAGATGTTTCTGATCAAACATGGAGAAGAGTCAGAATCCAGCGTCATCTCGGTCACAGCCTTTCCTGCTACACGTGGATACCAAACATGTCAGTATTTGTGAAATAGCAACAAAAACGAGACGTAAACAAGGAGGAAAACGCTACAAAAAAGCTTTTTTCGTAACTTAATTTTCAAAAAATATTGAATCAGTTTTGTAGGTCTTAGCTTTCGAGGCGTGACACAAGCTTATAGATTTAGGTAAAGCTGAACTGGAGAAAATGCGCTCGGTTAAAGCGGAATCTGAAACTTTCCTTAGACCTGAAAGATTTCTCTCGTAATATAAAAAAAAGTGCTGTTGGAAAACCATGTCAGCACTGATAACTGTAAATGTAAATATGACTCTTATTGATGTTTTATGTAGTAATTTTAGCATGATTCTATATGGACTGATGCTGTAACGGGTGAATGAATGAATGAATATTTGTATTTGAGTGTATAAACATATTTTATATTGTACATTTTGTAACTCACCTGCTCAGGGACTGCAGATGGAAACGAGCTCAAGCTAAATCTGGTGCAAAGCGTCTTTAATTAATGTGTTTGCACATTGTCCCTGTTGAAATAAATTAATAAACTAAACTAAACTAAACTAAACTAAGTAACTCGTGCCCCTAGAGGCCATAAGCGCCACTGCAGGTGTCGTGGCATTTTGTGTTTTTTACTCATTAATCGTCCGTGAGAGTAAATACTACGCTGACAGAAAAGACAAAGGGACAAACTTGGCTGTAAATACTGTTTAAGTGGCGCTAGCCCACAGTTAGCTTTGCCCGTTAGCCTGTTAGCTTCTTCTTTGTGATTCCATTAGGGTGTATTGGGGTAAAGTTGCTGATGAAAGACCCCCCAATCATCCCATTAACACTTGTATCACCCTCAGAGGGACTACGGAGAGGATTTATTAAGGTAAACAAGTTACAAAGTTCTGCTTTAAAGTGGGGGTTAAAAGGTTAAAACTTCTCCAAACTGTTTTTTCCCCCCCAACATTTTTCAAAACTGTCTCCCACTAAGGAAATGACCATATTTGGATTCCAGCGTCATCTCAGTCACAGCCTTTCGTGCCACACGTGGATACCGAACTGGTATTTGTGTGAATTAATAAGCGTGGGAGCGACACAGCCATGTTGGAGTGGTTTCCTTCATCACATTGTAAAGATCTTTCAGGGAGAAACTCGCTTACTGTCTTCATTCCACTCTTGCATCTCCACAGACTTGGACTTAACAGGATTTTGCAGTGTTTTATACAAGTTTTTTCAATATCTAATTCATGCCTGATTCATTGAGCTTTGAATCCCAAAACACAACAAACCCAGATCCTAAATTCCTCCGTAGAAATCTTTGTAACTAATCAATAAAGCCATGACTCAAAATCCAGCTCTTCACATTATTTGTATTTTACACCACTAATCCACAGCGAATGTTACAAACTGATATCGGTGAATCGATATATTTTCCCTGAATCACCTGCGACATAAAAAAATAAATGACGTCAACCCCCCCCCCCCCCCCCCCCCCCCCCGAAACAGCAGCTTCCACGGCTCTATCTCGCGCGGGAGGAAGATGAAACGCCGCGCTCTCGCTCTGCGCTGGCGCGGCGTCAGAGCAGACAGAAGGCTGATTAAATAAATTCAAAACGCTTCTGCACTTGACTCCCCGATGTTGCACTGAAGGCGCATTAGCATTCGGGCCGCGCCGCCTGTGATTACTCTCCCTTTCTCTCGCCGCCGCAGCAGCGCCGACGAAGAGCGGGAAGGAGAGCGGTATTATTCACGCCTTCGAGAGATCAGCCAGAACATTACGACCACCTGGTGATTTCGACAGACACAGGAAAATAGGATTTATTTATTTTTTGCTTCTAGGGCAGAAGCGACATCTATCTTTAACCTCTTAAACCCCACCCGAACCCAGCACTTTTTCTCCAGTTTGGCTTTACCCAAATCTAAAAGCTTAGTGACAAAAATGAAAGGAAATGAGGATGAAAATGCAATAAAAAAGCGATGAAAAAGTGACAAAAAACTATGAAAAGTCACAAAGATAGCCCCCAACTAAGAGTAAGAGGACTAAGAGGCTAATAGCTAACTGTTGTAGCATTAGCCGTGTTGTTTACAAATGACTTTATTCAACTGAACGCTCTGAGGTCACAATTATCTCTACTCAGGATGAAAATGAAAGAAACTGACTGACAATGGCATTTGTATGAACTCGTAATCACTGCTCATGAAGATAACAGTAAAAACTCGTTCCCAGAGACGTTTATGTGACATAAGCTAATGTAGCAGCTCAGTCTGTCGAGCTACAGCAGGATTTACTAAAGATCTGCTTCACTCCTCAGACTAAATCAACTCATCAAAGAGGAAACAGAAAACCTTTCTCTGTGATTTTTACAGTTCGTCATGTTGACAGAGTCTCAGTCTGAGTCAGTGTTTAACCTGCTCAAGGCGTTAGCATGCTACCGGTTAGCAACTGTCATCAACTGTCAATGGCTTCAACTCAAAACACATGAACACTGAGGAAATCCTACAGGAACAGCTCAGCTCTGACCTCTGTCTCATGTTGTATCCAAGGCTAGATGTTTGTGGTTCAGGGCTTTCTCTTGGAGAGGCTTATCGCATTGAAGCTAAATGCTAACCGGTAGCATGCTAACGTCTTGAGCAGCTTCAACACCGACTCACTGGTTTCCTCACATAAACGTGCGTCTCTGGGGCTGTGTCCTGAGTAGACATATTGTTACATGTTGTAGCACTGCATATTTCTACTTCGGTATTCAAAATGGCCGCCACAACAACGAAATTCACGTGACTGAAAAGCATGAATAAAGAGGGGAAAAAACAGTGGGAGGTTAAAGGAAAAGCCAGTTTTTGCATCACACCCTCCTTCGGGCCCAGTCCCACGCCATTGGGGACAAACGGGAAGTACGACGAATACTGCTGCTACTACTTAAGCATTCGTACTCTTGCCTGGTCCAATTGGAATGAATGAAACGGCCGACTCCCCAGCGCCGCAATTAACCTTTAAAAAAAAAACTCATTATGTTCAAACCCAGCCTCATAAACACATCCAGCAGACAAATACAATTATATTGGCAAACATTGTAATCTCCGCGGAAACACAAAGGCAAATCGTGTCAGAGTTCGTCCCAAAAAAAAACAACAACAAAAAAACGTTTCCCCGTTTCTCCGTCGGCCGCTGATTCGCCGCCGAAACGAGCCGCGCTCCGAGTCGCGGTTTCTAATTAACGGCGGAGCCAAACGCGGCGGAAACAGATGTGGCCCGTTCACGAGCGTTTTCACACAGATTAACGACGACATTTACTGACGAATAATGCAATTAGAGCGGAGGGATTGCCGGGTGAAAATGATTAAACGGGACAAATTGTGTTGACGTGGTTTTAAACACCTTTGGGTTTGTGTAACTTTAATTTTTACCTTTAAGGCGAGACTCTCATTTCGTTGCCAAATTCCTCTGATCAGCGTTTATGAAAGATCTGTGTCAGAAAAGTTTCATCTGACGTGAATCTTGACATTAATGAAGAAAACATTGTATCATTAACCTCTTAAGGTGTGTGCAGGTGTGTGTCAGGTGTGTGTCAGGTGTGTGTCAGGTGCAGCTAAGAAACACATGGCACAGAGCAAGGCTGCCGGGCCGGCTCTGGGCCACTCGTGGGGAGACTGAGCTGGGCTGAGCATCATGCCCGTCTCTCATGGCTCAGAAGAGACACTCAAATGTCATTTAGGGTTAAGAACGGCAAATGTAACGCAAGTTGCGTTTCACTCACACAGATCTCGCATATATTTTTAGAAACTAGAAGGTCTTGGCTTTCAAATTAGGTATCACACTGGCATATAGACTGTAAGCGCTCCAGTCAATACGCTTTGAGACTTGGATGTAAATAATTGTTAACCCTGACCCCAGGCGGCTCAGGGTCCTTTAACCTGAGCCAGTAGGTCGTCATATTCAGAGCTGTGACTTTAACAAACTGCCCCAGCTGTGAAACAAAGCTCTCCTTTAAAAGACTATTGAAAACACATTTTATGATGGAGGCCTAAGTCTGTTTGTTTGTATGTGTATGTATGTCTATATATGCCGTATATATATGTGTGTGTGTGTGTGTGTGTATATATATAAAGTTCTGTATGTGTGCTGAGGAGTTTGTTTGTGTTTTTTTTTCTTTTCTGTTTTTTTTTTTTTATTCAGTTGTATGACGTGAATATAGTAATTCCTTGAACCAGACCCCAGGAAGAGTGGCTGTCCATTTGTGGACAGTTAATGGGGATCCAAATAAATAAATACATAAGTGTAATGTCTCATTTGAAAGCTAAGACCAATGGGCGACTCCAAAAGACACTTGGTAAACAGTTTGTAGCTCTGGGCCTCGTTTAAGTCTGGCTAAACTCATGGTACATTTCTTTACTTAACCTGAAAACTAACCCTGGTGAGTCGATGAAACTCACACATTATATTGGTGAATAATTGTGCGCGGTGATGATGTATGTGTTGGTTTTGGAGGACGTCGTGAAATAAGTGAAATTGCAGCATGAAAAAGGCAGGCGCCATATTTGATCATACGCCCTGTTCACTTAAACCTAAAGTTCATTAGTTTTGTTCATATTTGGACATTTGGACCTGTTGCACCTGTTAATCATACTTACATTTTTTTCTTGACAAAATAACCAATAAACCCTAGAGTTATGTTTTTATGATGCCAAAGGTTATTTTAAGTAAAGATTTTAGGCTAACAATTTTGGAGGTGACTGACCCCGCCCACATTACAAAAGCTCTGCCTGTGACGAGTGTGATCATTCAAACATCAACACAAAACACGTCAGCCGACACCTGAAAACACTTTTTGTATATTTTAGATTGTATTGTATTTTTTTTTTTCACCCCTTAAAGGGCAATGAACCAAATATGGCAACTTCACTCACATTGATTTTCTGCATGATCATGAAACATTTTGAAAATAATGTTACAACTGAAATAAACTTGTGTTATGTGTTAAGTTGAAATTATTTATTAAAGTACTTCAATGAGTACACAATCGGATTTAGGGAGAAAAGTAGCGTCTCGAAGTCGGCAGTGTTGTTACTGTGAAGCACTTGACTGCAGTGGTTTCAAATGTGCTAAACAAATAAAGCTGAATTGAATGTAATGAAAGCAGTTTACTCGCAATTGCATCGGACTTCTTTTTTCCCGTTCACTGAAAAATGGTGATAACAGTAATCAGATATCTGGCTCCCCGGCCCGACGGACGTCCTCCTCCATCAGGGCAGATGGGGAGGTCCATTACACCGGCTCCGTATTAATAATAATAATAACGTTATGGACAGGCCTCTGCCGCGGAGAGCAGCGCAGAAGATGAATACACCCAGCCCTAATTAGCTTTTAATTAGTGAAGACAAAATGGCGTCTCGTACGGCCACATTTGACATAACTTTAGATCAGCGCTTGATTAAGGATGGCAGTAATGAGCCTGCTTTGGTTTGCACTTATCTCTGGTTAAAGGTCCCGTATACCTCACTTCTGCAGCGATGCAATGCAGTTATTTTTCCGATCCAGCTTTATTTATAACGTACTTTAAATCGAGCCATAAGAGGAGCACGAATCCCACAGAAGACGACGAATCGCTTTAGCCTCCATCGCTATAGCCTCCATCGCTTTAGCCTCCATCGCTATAGTCTCCATCGCTTTAGCCTCCATCGCTTTAGCCTCCATCGCTTTAGCCTCCATCGCTTTAGCCTCCATCGCTTTAGCCTCCATCGCTTTAGCCTCCATCGCTATAGCCTCCATCGCTATAGCCTCCATCGCTTTAGCCTCCATCGCTATAGCCTCCATCGCTTTAGCCTCCATCGCTTTAGCCTCCATCGCTTTAGCCTCCATCGCTATAGCCTCCATCGCTTTAGCCTCCATCGCTTTAGCCTCCATCGCTATAGCCTCCATCGCTTTAGCCTCCATCGCTATAGCCTCCATCGCTTTAGCCTCCATCGCTTTAGCTTCCATCGCTTTAGCCTCCATCGCTTTAGCCTCCATCGCTTTAGCCTCCATCGCTTTAGCCTCCATCGCTATAGCCTCCATCGCTTTAGCCTCCATCGCTATAGCCTCCATCGCTTTAGCCTCCATCGCTTTAGCCTCCATCGCTTTAGCCTCCATCGCTATAGCCTCCATCGCTTTAGCCTCCATCGCTTTAGCCTCCATCGCTATAGCCTCCATCGCTTTAGCCTCCATCGCTATAGCCTCCATCGCTTTAGCCTCCATCGCTTTAGCTTCCATCGCTTTAGCCTCCATCGCTTTAGCCTCCATCGCTTTAGCCTCCATCGCTATAGCCTCCATCGCTTTAGCCTCCATCGCTATAGCCTCCATCGCTATAGCCTCCATCGCTTTAGCTTCCATCGCTTTAGCCTCCATCGCTATAGCCTCCATCGCTATAGCCTCCATCGCTATAGCCTCCATCGCTATAGCCTCCATCGCTATAGCCTCCATCGCTATAGCGTCCATCGCTATAGCCTCCATCGCTATAGCCTCCATCGCTATAGCCTCCATCGCTATAGCCTCCATCGCTATAGCCTCCATCGCTATAGCCTCCATCGCTTTAGCCTCCATCGCTATAGCCTCCATCGCTATAGCCTCCATCGCTATAGCCTCCATCGCTTTAGCTTCCATCGCTTTAGCTTCCATCGCTTTAGCCTCCATCGCTATAGCCTCCATCGCTTTAGCCTCCATCGCTTTAGCCTCCATCGCTTTAGCCTCCATCGCTATAGCCTCCATCGCTTTAGCTTCCATCGCTTTAGCTTCCATCGCTTTAGCCTCCATCGCTATAGCCTCCATCGCTTTAGCCTCCATCGCTATAGCCTCCATCGCTATAGCCTCCATCGCTATAGCCTCCATCGCTTTAGCTTCCATCGCTTTAGCCTCCATCGCTTTAGCTTCCATCGCTTTAGCCTCCATCGCTTTAGCCTCCATCGCTATAGCCTCCATCGCTATAGCCTCCATCGCTATAGCCTCCATCGCTTTAGCTTCCATCGCTTTAGCTTCCATCGCTTTAGCCTCCATCGCTATAGCCTCCATCGCTTTAGCCTCCATCGCTTTAGCCTCCATCGCTTTAGCCTCCATCGCTATAGCCTCCATCGCTTTAGCTTCCATCGCTTTAGCTTCCATCGCTTTAGCCTCCATCGCTATAGCCTCCATCGCTTTAGCCTCCATCGCTATAGCCTCCATCGCTATAGCCTCCATCGCTATAGCCTCCATCGCTTTAGCTTCCATCGCTTTAGCCTCCATCGCTTTAGCTTCCATCGCTTTAGCCTCCATCGCTTTAGCCTCCATCGCTATAGCCTCCATCGCTTTAGCCTCCATCGCTATAGCCTCCATCGCTTTAGCCTCCATCGCTTTAGCCTCCATCGCTATAGCCTCCATCGCTATAGCCTCCATCGCTTTAGCCTCCATCGCTTTAGCCTCCATCGCTATAGCCTCCATCGCTATAGCCTCCATCGCTTTAGCCTCCATCACTATAGCCTCCATCGCTATAGCCTCCATCGCTTTAGCCTCCATCGCTTTAGCCTCCATCGCTTTAGCCTCCATCGCTTTAGCCTCCATCGCTATAGCCTCCATCGCTTTAGCCTCCATCGCTTTAGCCTCCATCGCTTTAGCCTCCATCGCTTTAGCCTCCATCGCTATAGCCTCCATCGCTATAGCCTCCATCGCTATAGCCTCGATCTAGATGATTCAGCGCTGCTATTGCTCCAAAAAGAGTCACTAACACTCTACTTCTTCTTCTTCGGAGCTGGGTCAATTCAGCGATCTGCGAGATTGGTTTATTTTCATCCTAAACAAGGTCAGACCCAGGTCTACCCGGCGCCGAACACCTCGCCCTGTCCCGGCTACACCGCGATCATGTCAGGAGCATTAATAACCCACGATAAGGCCGAACAAATCCATACGTTTAAGGCGGAGGAGCATCCATCATCCTCCGCCGCTAACAAAGTCCTGCGGGGACAAGATAACGGGCGCTTATCTCCGCAAAAATACATCGTCAAAACGAAGAAGAAGAAAAAGAGCAGAGGGAAAAGCGGCGTTATCTCGGCGAGGGGTGCAGACGTGACCCCGGCGAGGAGCGAGCGGTTTAAACCGGGACACGGGGGTTAATAATGGGATTAAAATGTACCGAGGGAGGGTCAGAACAAGGGGAGCGAGGAGGAAAGTGGGATTATTAAAACTAAAGGTGGATTAAAGGGGAGGATTAGAGACGGAAACGGGACCAGGCGGGACGAGAACTTAAAGGCGAGAACTTCAGCGTGATGAGGCTTTTATTGTGAAATTTCATTAATACATTCCAGCATGATCAGAACGTGTTCACATTAAAACACTACAGAGATGGGATTCACGGCTCTTTTCTGGGAGCCGAGTCTGTGGGATCTGTTCATTTCAAAGAGCCGCTCAAAAGACTGGCTTTAACCCCCCGTTGAAAAGCTTCTTGAAACGAGCTTAAAGGAACAGGCCACCGTTTTTCCATATTGAGATATGTTCTTCCCCGAGCGTAGACGAGTTGATGCGTACCTGTCTGGGCTTTACGCGTGCGCTCAGTCACGCAAAAAGACCAAAGAAGTTGTTAGCGTTTAGCCTCTTCTCCTCCTCTCCTCTGTGGGGCCAAACGGGGGTGAAGTTAGAAGCGACCGAGCTCTTCCACGTTCTCCCTATTGAAATATGGCACAGTAATATCTTCACTTTACTTTGTGCGTGCTCTCAGACATGCAAAACGACTAAAGATGTTGTTAGCATTTGGCCTCTACCAGTATATTCCTATGGCTCCAAACGGGGTGACCAGACAGGTACGTATCAGCTCAGGTAAGAACAGAGTTCTATCAGGTAAGAACAGAGCTGTTCTTACCTGATAGAACAGGTAAGAACAGAACTCAGTATGTAAAAACGGTGGCCTGTTCCATTCATATAGAGACTGCAGTTACACGTAAGACCTGAGGTGGCAGTAGTGAGTCTACAAAATGTCAACTTCCATCTCACTTTAAATGCCAATAGAAAGCTTTACATTGGATTCAAACTAGAATTTTACTGAAGAAGTTCACCAAAAATATCAAAATAAAGCTCTAAAACATGTTCAGCTGCAGTTTTGGCTGAAATTAACCACATTATCGTTAAAAAGAAGTTGCTTTTTGCACAGATTTTTTTTTTTTTTCTGTGTTAGTGGCATTAAAAAGCACGACATTTGACTGTGAATCATCTACAACTACAACGGGACGACTTTTACGCCTTGAAAAACGTGTTCTGGGTAAAACTGAAAACGGAAAAAAAAGATCCGGCTATTTTCACGATCGAGATTGAGTCGTTCAAAAGAGCCGCTCGGTCGTCACTAAAGTGAGTTTAAAAAGGATTTTCTTTTTTTAGATGCATTTTGTTCGCTGTCGAATCCCAGACCTGTTATTTATTTATTGTATTTATTTATTTGAGCAGTTAGTAAAGGCACGTTACTATGCAGCAGTTTATATTATACTCCGAGATCCTGCTACTTCCCAGTTGTCATTACCTTAGTATAATATCAATTTGTGTACAATTTCCTCTTTTTTATTATTTTTTATTATTATTTTTATTTATTTTTTCATGTATAATGTATTATGAAGCCCTACATAGTGTAATGCATTAAAAAGCATTAATACTTATTATTCTCCGAGATCTTGCTACTTCCCAGCTGTCATTACCATCCTCAATATCATTTTAATTTTGAGTTTAATTAATTATTATTATTTATTTAGAGAAGCCAGGCACAACACTAAAGTATGGCGAGGTATGTATTTTCCTTTATCATTAACATATTTTAGGATGTATATCTGAAACTCAACACTTTTAGACTAATGTGTATCTAAAGTCAAATCTCCAAAGGTCTGTCCGGTCGTTTTTCTGGGACGTTTTTCGCCAGCGCTGTCCCAAAATCCAACTCTCCGCAGGTGCAAAGTCCCAGGTCTTTATTTAGACCGGATCGGGTTCCTCCTCCGTCCCCTCTCCTTGAATCTGAGCCGCAGAGGCCGAGGCGAGTCCAACGGCGTCGAGTTCGACTCCACAAAATCCCCGTCGTCCTTTCGGAGACTCGAGTCGGATCCCGTGAGTTTCTCCAATTCATCTGTTTACTGGTTTATTTGTTCGGGACGTGTTAACGAACATACATGCCACACACCTATTTGCCTCCATTACCCCACGCTCTCATCCTGGCCCATTGTACATGTTTTTTTAGTGAAACAGGGGGAACACGCAAACTCACAGAAAGGCCCCAAACGTGGATCGAACCACCGTTGTAAAATTGTGCATAACAAAGCCGCCCGAGTAGTGACTTCCTGTTTCGATCCAGCACGCCAAAATAAAAGCACCATCTTATTCAATAGTTCAACTTCTGCCCAACTATCAACAGAAAAAACACTTAAAACGTGTGTATTCAATTATTGTCTTGTAATGTGGCAAGTACCTGCTGAACTAATCAATGAGACGAGCTGTGTGCTTTTATTTTGGCGCGCTGGATCGAAACAGGAAGTCACTCCTTGGGTGCCGTTGTTATGATTTGAAGTTATGTACAGGATACTTCTTTACACACAGATATAATCGGAAGCATAAACATTTGATTTGACGGTTAAACACTGAAATATCTGTCACGGCAGAGATGAAAAGTCTCAAAGAAATCATTGTCAGGGTTTGAGCTGTTGCTGTTGGAGCTGCACCAGCCCCTATGGCGCCCCCTGCAGGTGACGGGTCCACAGGAGGGCGGCCTCATGGTTCTAACCGGGCCTGTTGGTCTCTCATAAGGGGCTTCTGATTTAGTGTGTCTAAAGTGCAATGATTCCTAATGGGAGACTAGTGGCTGCATGGAGGTACTACAGCAATGCCCCCGACAACAGAGCTCCAGGATCCTTCAGGTCAAACCCTCCCCCACGTTAAGGCGGCGGCTCCAGGAGGGGGTAAATGAGCGAATTTTCTCCAGTTCAGTTTTTACCCAAATCTAAAAGCTCCTCAACTGGGCCAGACTAACACCTCATTTGAAAGGTAAGACCTACAAAACTGTCATATTTTTGTCGCTTTATTATTGTCGATTTTCTGATTATAATTTTTTTTCACTTTGTTACAAGGCCGTGGGAACCCAGGGTGCTGAGGGCGCTGCAGCACCCCCTGGTGGATAATTTGTGAACTGCAGGCAATATTAATAAATAGGAAATATGCACAGGAAAAGCGTTTTTGGGGTAAAGTTTGTCCCTCAGCCCCCCCTAACGAAAATGTCTTCCCACGGCTCTGCTTTGTTTTTTTGCTTTTTCAGGCAAAAACATAATTAAGCTCATAGTTCACCGAAAATATCAAGTTTATTGAAGCTTTTTGACAGTTTTTATTGTTTGAAAATTCCTGAGCTAAAGTTCCCGCCCCCAGTCCGGATCTGAACCTAACCCGGGCCAGAGGAGACGCCTCTTATTGTGAAAGGTTTGAGAGCCTCTGTTACAAAGTGGGACGGCAGAGTTAATAATGATTCCAATCAGAGACTCCGGCTGCACTTACATCCGCTGGGTCTCCTCGTGGATAAAATATAAAGTATAACCTATTGCACGTCTTCCACTTTGCTAAAACCCTCCGTATTATTCACGCGTTATTAAACCCATTTCCCACGCGCCCTTATTTTGAAAGGGTCAGTGCGCCTGTTTGTTTTATCGCCCGAACCACAAACGCCGCCGATCGATCCATGGCTCGCCTCACGGCTTTATGAAATATACATGTTTTATTTATGCGTCTACAACGGCGGCCTGTTGCGGACGCTCCGGATTAGGTTTCCACGGAGACCAGAAATAAACACGCGGGGGGGGGGGGGCGATCGTTAGGAACGGAGTACGTTTGTCATTGGGCGAAGGTCGAGGCTTCAATTCGAGTCTCGCCAAACGAGAAGCAGGAAACGGAGACGCCTCGTTTTGGGAAAGTTTAAAGGAGGTTATTTAAAACACCGACCTCTCTGATGTGCTAAAGGGATTAAGAGTCTGCCTTTCAGGGGCCAGAGCGGAACCTATTGTACCTGTTTTTAGTGGTAAAGGAAAATGTTACGCTATAGTCTGCGTTTTGAAACACAAGGACAGTGTGGTTAACTTTGTTCCATCACGGCTCGAGTATAGAAAGAATAATCACGATTATTTGAGTAATAATTGAAATCACGATTATTCAAACGATTATTTGTTGCCTTTAAAAAATATATTTATTTATATTTAACCCCTTAACTGCCGTCTCCCCTGATCAGGGGGCTAGGGTTAGTTAAGGGTTAGGTTTAGTTAACCCTAATCAGGATATAATTAGGGTTAAGAACGGCAAATGTAACGCAAGTTGTGTTTCACTCACACAGATCTCACACATATTTTTAGAAACTAGAAGGTCTTGGCTTTCAAATTAGGCATCACACGGGCATATAGACTGTAAGCGCTCCAGTCAATACGCTTTGAGACTTGGATGTAAATAATTGTTAACCCTAATCCTTAATCCTAACCCTAGGGTGGCAGTTAAGTGGTTAAATATGATTTTTTTTTTTTTTTGTGCAAAATATTCTCCTTGGACAATTAAAAAAGGCCAAGTTAATTATAATCACGCCAACTAATTCTCCATTAGAGATCTCTGACACACCTGCCCCCTGCTGGCCGGCCCTCACACCTGCCCAAGCAAACCTTTTGTTCTCCTTTCAGTAAAAGGTGAGCACCAGTGGCATTATCTCAAGAGCTAGACAAATGATTCAGATTTACAAATATTTACTTTGTACCTGAGGTCCCAGGGTACCAGGTCTTCTGGGCGTTCGGCTCCACCTCTCTCCTGTGGGCCCGTCCCGATGAGCCCGATGAGGGTGACGGGATGAGTCGGATGAATCCCCCTCCGCTCCGACTGCACTCGTCCCGTCGCCCCGTGATGTCGTTTCCCCCCCCCCCCCCTCATAAATAATGCGGCACGTCCAGAGCGAATCCAATTGTTCTTAATGAAACCGAAATGATTTAATATTAATTTCCCTCCGTGCGATCGAGGAGCGTGAACAGAATTCCGCCGCCGTCCCAAAAAAAAAAAACGCCACCGCGCTCCAATTTCCGGGAGGCAGAGGGCGAACGGGCCAATTTCACCCCGGGAAACAGATGATGGAATATTACTGGGAATTTATCCACCATGAATAATTAACATGTTTGTGTGGAGAGAGAGGAGGGGGGGGGGGACTGAACCAGGACCAAGAGCCCAGGCCGGAGCTGAGCCTGAGAGAGACTTTTATTAACCTGACACGAGGAGAGACGCCGTCTGACATCGCTCCTGATGAGCGAACACCGACGTCTATCATTCATGGACGCGGCTGCAGCGGCGGCCATCTTGCTCAGGGCGCTCCGCCTCCGACGGGACCCGGCCTCCTCCCCCGCGGCGCCGCGGGGTCAAACGAGGCCGGGAAGCACCTCGCGAAAGGTGCCCCGTGTTTGGACATATGATCGGAATATGTCCCCGGGCTCCCGACGGCGCGGGACACGGGCGCAAAGGAGCGAGGGGATCGGAGGCAGATTTTGGGTGAAATTTTAATGTGGGGGGGGGAAGCGCTAAGAGAGTTTGACAGGTCGGATTCAAACGCGACGCGATGGAGCGTGGGGGGAAAGGGAGGCGGGACAGCGGAGAAGAGGACTTTTCCCATGAGCCAACTTTTGTCTAGATTCATATAAACACACTTCCTCTCCCCTCTTTAGCTCCGCCTCATCTTCTCCCCCACATCGCCGAGGTCTAGCAGGTCCTGGTTTATCCGTTCACTACATTATTACTGCTTAAGGATCATTGTTGGGTTTAGTTTTTGTTTAAGTCCTTTAGACCATAAACAATAAATGACTCTGTTTTTCACCAAACCAATATCCGTCCCTTTCGATCTCAACAGTAAACACGCTGCGTTCTTCTCCCGCAGAATAACGTGTACCTCTCACCTCTGCGATCTCCCAAACCTAATATCCCGGTAACGTCCGGCCCGGGAATAGCCCCTGAACCGGGTAATTTAGGGACTTTTATTGCACTGGGAGAACAGGGACCATGCAGGTGTCCAGACGTGACTCTGCCGGTAATGAGCGGCTGAAAGGTGAGAGTACGTGCATTATAAAGGAGCGGCTCACAGCTGTTAGGAACGGGACACATCTGGAGCTCCAAGCGTATCATCTACAGGTCTGTGGGAGGAGGAACGTGAAGCAGAACATGGTTTTACTACGGATAACAACATAAAGCACGTTCTTATCCAGACATTGTAGACTCATGTTTTGTTGTGGGGTAAACGTATCCGCATGTTTGGTTTTCTCCTTGAGCTGAGGACAATGGACACCTTCACTAATGTCGTCTATAGCTCTTGTATTGCTTTTTTTAATTTTCCAAATACGGCACAAGGAGCTAAATAATAACAACATAAAAAGAGAACAGCTTCTTACTGCCCAGAGGAGAGGGAGGCTGCTGTAATCTGCTCTGATTCACCACACATCGTCGAACAGCTGAAGGGAATACCCGGTGCTACCTCAGTATCTGTGACAGGCCCTCACAGTAAGTTTTACGAGGCCTTGGTGTCCTCGGGTCGTCTCACGGATAATGCGGGCGAGGCCTCGGGTTCAGGGAGAGCACGTATGCCCCGGGGTATCTCCTCTTGTCCATCGGTGAGCCACTGATGGAGATGAAGGGCAGAACTCTCTGAGCCCACGGTCACGTCTCTGTGTTCAGACAATCAATGATCACGTGATTCAGACTTTAACTCTGGTCCTTGTTTTCAGGTGATAAATCTGGGAGTAATCATGAACTTAAACCGCCACATCGAAGCAATGACATCATCAGCTTTTTACCATCTGAAAAACATTAAGATCAGAGGAATAGTGTCAAACCCAGACTTGGAGACACTCATCCATGCGTTTGTCTCCAGCAGGTTAGACGACTGTAACGGCTGCTCACTGGCCTTTCTAAATGAGCAGGAAATACGACCACATTAGTCCAGTGCTCCGGTCCCTGCACTGGCTTCCTGTCACTCAGAGAATAGAATTTAAAACAGCTCTGCTCGTGTACAAGTCTTTTCATGGTTTAGCACCAAAGTCCATCTCTGACATGTTAGAGCCGTATGAACCATCTCGGGCCCTGAGAACTTCAGGGAGGGGTCTCCTGGTGGTTCCCAGAGTCAGGACTAAACACGCTGAGGCTAAAGCTAAAATCTGGAACAGTCTTCATGAGGATGTGAGACAGGCCTCAACTCTGACAATGTTCAAATCCAGGCTGAAAACAGCTCTTTTTACCCGAGCAGATGAAAACTGAAAGTATTTTATCTGCACTCTTGCCTTTTACTGTCATTGATTAACTTTATGTTGATGTTTTATTGATTGATTTGATCTGGATGTAAAGTCGAGTAAATTTGCTGAAGGTTTAATGCCACAGTCAAGAGGCCATTTCCATATTAAAGACTAAGGGTTGCCGGACGTGAGGGAGTTTTTATTTCCTTCATTAGTCGGTGTTTTTGGTCCCGGTTTTCGCTTTGTGTCCTGAACCGTGGCGCCCCTCCCGCCCCGGGGCCCCCGCGTTGAGATGCAGAGCGAGTCTCCCCAATGTCACGCCAGACTCCGCTCTTTATCTGCGCCTGACCACTCGAGCCAAGGTCAGGATGGTGCGTTCGAGTGCCCAGACAGAGAGCGGGACAAACGAGCGCCTGTTATCTGCCCCGCGGGGGTGATGAATGGGTTTATCTGCGGACAACAACGCGCCGTTAGCTCCTCCGCACGCCGGCGCCGCGGCCCCGTCGTGTTTCCGCGGGAGAATATTAATTGCCTTTGATAATGGAGCATGTAAAAGCAGAGGTCGGCCGGCTGTGGAAATCTGGGCCGGTTTTACTTTTAACTATCCAATAAAAGAGTCGTGTAGAAGTGTGGCTTACGATCTGAAGGGGAAGAAGTTTCCTTAAAAATAAACTAAAAGCTTTATTTGATCCATTGTAGAAGCGGAGCCGTGCACACAACAGCTGGATATGAAATAACAGAGCGATCACTTGATGTAATTATACTGACAAACTGCAGCCACGGTAACAGGCTCAACATGTGGCCTCCTTAAAAAGCAATGGAACAGATAATAATTAGGCTGGATGAAGATGAGCAGCGTGAAACATGAGCTTGCAGTACTTTGTAAAGCCACACGAGTGTCCTGGGTCCGCGAGGCCTCCTCCCAATAGGACATGCCTGGAGCACCTCCTGAGGGAGGCGACCAGGAGGTCCACTTGTCCGTTGCCGGGTCGTGGGGGCAGCTGTTGGAGCTGCACCAGCCCCTATGGCGCCCCCTGCAGGTGGTGGGTCCACAGAAGGACGGCCTCATGGTTCTAACCGGGCCTGTTGGTCTCTCATAAGGGGCTTCTGAACCGCTCTGTGTCTGACCCGTCACCTATAGGACCTGTTTGCCCTGGGAGACCCTACCAGGGGCACGAAGCCCCCGACAACAGAGCTCCAGGATCAAAACCCGGTTAGAGCTCGTATCCATCACAGAGCCATTAACGCGTCACACACACACACACACACACACACACACACACACACACACACACACACACACACCGGGTTAGAAGCTCTCGCTAACTCCAAACACGATATTCCCTCCACCCCTCGTCTCTGCCTGACGTGTTCATCTCACTCTCCCTGATCCTGGCCCGGATCCGGCCCATAACATCTGCCCCCCCCCCCCACACACACACACAGGACCACCCCGCTCGTTCACGGGCTTCACAGCCGCCCGCGTGTCATCGGGCAAGACACCTCATGCCAAGCTAACGTGCGCGCTGAGGGGCCGGCGTACAGCGGGGGGGGGGGGGGGGGGGGCGAGTGTAATGACAGCGGGACGGGAGTGATTTAACTCGATGCGAGCGGCGCTAATGGGAATGCAAATGGCGGCGAGGCGGAGACGGCGGCGACAAATCGCTCGTTGTATTTTCCAATAAGAGACATTTACGTCCAGTTTGGCTTCACACACATCTATGAGCAAAATGGTGGAAAAAAAAGCAACAATAACACACGAAGAAAGAAGTGAGTCTATTTGCGTTTGTTAAGTGATGACGTCATCGCTCCCGGTGCAATTAAACGTTAGCCGTTTTCACTATGATGGGATGTAGCCGATTGTAACCGTAGAGACGACTACAAGGCTCTTTCTAAACATCTGGTCACAAAGAAATATCACATTTACTCTGGATTTTCATTAGTGATGCTTTTTCCTGACATTATCAAATTATTTTTTCCATACGCAATCAAGGCTAATTTTGAATATACAAATATCTTCCTTTTTACCTGGAGAAATGCTGAGCTCTATCGTTCTAATGTGGTGTAAACAGTTTGTGGACTTTTATCTGTTGTCGTGTCAGCAGGAGATTCAGATAAAGTTGCGTTTTTACTCTGTCAACAGTTTGGACGCGGAGCTTATTATTGTGTGTGAGGTCGCGCTTAACTTTACCTCTGGCGATGTCACTTCCTGTCAGTAGCTTAACAATTCAAATAAAAATAACTTCTGATGATTGCTTCATTAAAATGACTGCTTCACTGAAATAAAAGGATAATTACATCAGATGTTATCCATCTAAATAAGTCATATTTTCAAAAGCATTAAAACTGTGTCTCAACAAATCAGGCTAGGAATCAAATATTGAAAATCCCTCTGAAAAAAACCTTCTAAATATTGTTCAGTCCAAGGCTGGAAAGTTTGAAGTCTGTAGAAGCGACTAAAGTGGAGATGTTGTTGCACCAATGTGAGGAAAATGCATTTTGAGAAATGGTCCTTGAAATGACAATTTCCCAAATAAATCTATGGAGACACATTGAATCAGTTCAATAATTCAACATGTTATTGTGAAGATTAGGGATTTTTGAAAATATTTTTTTATTCCCTGGTGAAAGGTAATCTGTTAGGAGACCAATTTGGCCCCAAACCTGAAAAAAACAAAAAAAGTGTTCTCCCTTTAAGGGGCTAGATGCAAGTTGGTCATTTTTACACTCACTACTGCCACCTCAGGTCATACGCGTAACTGCAGCTTCTATATTAAGCTCGTGCATGACGGCACTTCAGACCCAAATTAACAACTTTTTGAGAGGCAGTGCAGGATTTTAGAGGCAGTTGTGGTGAACAGGTCTGGGCTCATTCTGCACATTAGGACATTACTGGAACAGGTAGGGGGAGGAAAATACATCGTTTAAAAAAATAATTGTATAGTCCCTTTAATTCAAAAAAATACTTGTTGCAATGACTGACTTATTTAACTCACCAACTCAAGCGTCTTGTACGTATTTAAAGAAAATGTGACTTTTCTCTATAATTCATTTGGTTCCGCGTGACTTCCCTGTAAGCGAATCCACCTGAGCGTTTATCCGTCTCCAGTGAGTGATCCAGAATCCATTTTGGCAAAGTTAAACCTTCCCCTCCCTCGCTCTCCTTCTGGGACGGATCCAACATGGCCGCCGCTCTCCAGAGCGGAGCCGCAGCTGTCGCGTTCACGTTTCAATAAAGTTCACCTCCCCCTGAAGACTCCGGCGGCGGCTAAACGCGCCCGTGACGAGGTGAGCCGAGCGTTTAGCTGGCGGGACAGGTACGGGAGCGCCGGGGCAGATTAAACCAGAGAGGAGCAGGGCATGATGGCGGGGGGAACATGAGGCGCAGCTGGCCCCGCCTCCCGGGAGCGGACAGGAAGTGGAGTGGAGAATCGGGGAAGTCGTTCGTGAAGGAAAAGTCTCTGGGAAGACGATAATCTACTGTGTACACTGAACTACAACACTGAACTACAACACAACACTGAACTACAACACAACACTACAACACTGAACTACAACACAACACTGCTCTACAACAGACAGTTACCAACACTGTAGAGGCAGTTTCAGCTAAAGCAGGAAGTGAAAAGTAAAAATCACTGAACCTCTTTGAGTTTCTGCCTGTGCGAGTTATCTTTAGGGTATGTCCTGCGATCCTCAGGCAAGGCCGTGGGAACCCGGGGTGCTGAGGGTGCTGCAGATCCCCCTGGTGGATAGTTTGTGTATTGCAGGCAATGTTATTAAATAGGGAATAAGCACAGAAAACACGCGTTTTTGGGGGCAATCGTATCCCTCAGCACAATGATGAGTTGCCATGGCTCTGTCCTCGGGTGAGTTTGGCTTTACCCAAATCTGAAAAAGCTTCTTGAGAAAAGCAACGCGACGAAAAAGCCGACAAAAAAAGCAAGAAAGTAGCAAAAAAAGAGCGAAAACACAACGGAAAAAACATGACTGTAACACTTAGAGAACGCGGCAAAAGGTTCCAATCAAGTTTGTAGGCCTTAGCTTTCAAATGAGGTGTAGAGGTTAACCAGCGTTTGGTCTGAGGCAAAAAAAAAATAAAATGCGAGAAACTCCTCCTCCCTCCTGTGTGATCTGCCTGAAGGCGGAGGGAGCCACATGTGTGCGTTAGCCAGCGGTTGTTTTTAGCATTAGCTGCTAACGAGAGAACGCTTCCAATGGTGTGAATTTTCCACATTAATTAAAAATGACAAATTAGAGCAGAAGGAACCGTGTATCGGTCGCTGCGCCGCCATCTTTGATATTTTGGAAGAGGTGTGTGGTCCCTCTCTTGGCGCGTGACTGGACCGATACAGGTAAAAATAGGAAATGATCGGCTCCCCGGGACGGTTCTTCTTTCGAACAGGAAGTCGGACTGTCCTGCAGGCCGGGCGTGTGAATGGTTGCGTCCCGAGTTCCAGCGTGTTACTATGGCCACGGACAGACGTGAGAACATGCGGAGTTACTAAAGAAGGTTCTCTCAGACGCTGCAGAGGATGTGGTCGTATTTCCTGTATGACAGGAAATAACCCGTGTTTTACTTCCTACAGCAGACTGGTTTGAAACGCATGATGTTTGTGTTCACGTCTCTCTCCGGAGTTTTGTTCAGCTCTTTCCTTTTTTAATCTTGATCTCATTCATATTTTTGGAGGTTTATGGCGGAAACACAGACGCAGATGTTTAAAATAATACTTCTAGGGGACTCTTGTGTCGGGAAGACGTCTTTACTGCATCGCTACATCCATGACAGCTTCTTACCGGTTACCAAACTAACATTCGGTGTAGATTTTAACATCGGCTATGTGGAAACAGAGCCTGGGGTTCGGGTTAAACTACAAATATGGGATACAGGTGGTCTGGAGCGGTTAAGGTGAGTAAATATAATCTGAGGCTAATTTACTTCCGGTGGTTCAGGGTCAAGTTTTCACATTCACTTTGAGGTAAATTAAAGTCTGCTTTATTACTGCATTGGATTTAGACCTGGTTTACACCAAGTTTGCAAATAATCGAATGAAATGTAATTTGATTTTAACTCCTTTAAGCATCAGGTTAGTCCTGATTTGATTTTGTGATATTTGAAGATCAAACATGTGTAAATACTTCAAATGCAGTTTACCTGAGTGTGCTATAACAAAAGTCTTCAGTGTAGTTTCAGTTTCATTCAGTTCAACGCCAGGTGACCTTGGAAAACCTTTAATGCAGTGGAAATACTGCACAGAAGAATCATTTGAAAACTAACCAGTTTTATTTATTTTGTCTTTGTTAGAACAATAATCGCGACCTATCTCCGCGGCAAAGATGGATTTCTGCTGGTGTTTGATCTGACCAACCGTGACTCATTCGAGAACATAAAGAACGAGTGGATTCCCTTTTTGCCTGAGAGTTCACAGAGTTCACCGCGTGTCCTCGTGGGCCACAAGAGTGACTGTAAATACAGATGCGTGAGTCGAGAAGAGGCGGAAGAACTGGCCAAAGAACTGGGCGTGTCGTATGTGGAAACGTCTTCAGTAACAGGACACAACGTGAAGGAGGCGTTCGAGACGCTGGCGCAGCAGATCTACAGAGAAAAGAAACGACGAGAACCTCAGACAGAGGAACGACGAGAACCTCAGACAGAGGAACGACAAGAACCTCAGACAGAGGAACGAGGAGCTTCACAGTCGTGTCTCCTCATGTAGTGTCTCTTACTGGACGTCATTTTAATCGTTATCAAAGAGAAAGCACAGTCTGGAGCAAGCAACACTCATCCTGTTCATTTGAAAGGAAATGCAGTCATTGTCTTTGTGTGTGTGGTGAAATAAAATGTGTGAGAGACAAGACGTGTGAAATGGCAAAATTATTAATCTGTCAAATTGTTTTGTTTTGCCCAAAATCCGACTGGTTTTGCGATCACATGACGTCGTAGATCACATGACGTCGTAGATCACATGACGTCGTAGAAAGGCCTTTAGCTCTGAGCCTGTTCCTACAAAAGAGTTTTGAAGATGCTGTAGGTTTTTTTCAGTGGGATTTTTGAACCGCTTAACTCCCGCCTTAACCGAACACGTTTTCTCCAGTTTGACTAAAAGTTTCTTGAAAAGAGCGTTGAAATAGTGACAAAAAACAGACATGAATGAGGATGAAAATGCAGCATGAAAATCAGTCTTAAATCAGTTTTGTAGGCCTTAGCTTTCAAACGGGGTGTTACACCGGCCTATAGGCTGTAAGCTTTAGACCCGGACCCGTGCGCCAGCCCATCCGGGACCCGAACCTTGGATCCGAACCTTGGACCCGACCCTGAATCCCTTTAGACGAGCGGCTGCATGTGCATGGCAAAAGTATCAAATGTCAAGTATCAAAAAAACACGAAAAGGCAACAAAAAAGCGACATAAAAAAAATACAAAAACGCTAAAAAAAACTATGACAACATACCATACCAACTTTATTTATAAAGCACTTTAAAAACCCTACAGCTCGGCCAACGTGCTGTACACAAAAACATGGCAATAAAGTCACGATCAGTTTTGTGGGCCTTAGCTTTCACTGTTGATTTAATGAAATAACTAAAACAATATGAAGGAAATAAGCAGTGATTACATTACACTAAGTTAGAATGGCCAGGCACAAGATGGCCGCCAGAATTGCCATTTGTTCTGTTACTATGGACATGTCCTATTTAGAGTTTTATGACAGATGTTTTTTTTCTCAGAGATGTTTCACACAGAGTTGCTAAATTCTCTCAGAGGAAGTGTTGTATTTCCTGGATGACACAACAGGGTCTAATCGCAGAGTCACGGAGAGTCACGTGATGAGTGGAGCTCCAGACCTCCACAGGAAATGACGCCACCTCCACTTTTTTCCCCTGCGACATTTACTTAAATTCATCTCAATGAAGCTTCTTTAGTAAACGTTCGATTAACTAGATTAGTTAGTTTATTCTAGACCCTTTAGACCATAGAAATAAAAATGAGAAGCGTCATACGATTCTTACACATTCAGACAGTTAGCAAATAAGCTAGTCCAGTAGACTTCCATTAGCCTGCTCAATGCATTTTCCTTATAGCCGTTAGCATTAGCCACCAAACATCTCAAATCAACGATTCAGATGTTTTCAGCTGTTGTCAACCCCTCGACCACATTCAGGGGAGGCCAAAGCCTAGTGAGAAATCCTTAACAAATGTACAGACCTTTGGATGATTTACTTTAGATACAAATTCACATCTAAAAGTGTCCTCTGAGCTAAATGCTAATTACATTGGCTGCATAATAACATATGCCGGACCAAGATGGCGGCGTGGCGTCCGTATGGCAACAATGGAACAAAGCCACGAAGAACATTTCTCCTTTTCATTTCTATGCTTTAGACCCGTCTCAGATGAGGTAATAACCTGTGTGTCACTTCCTACAGTTTGCCTTTCTCTTACACAGCGTTTGTGTCGACGTCTCTCTGCATTGGTTCAGCTCTTTCCTTTCATAACCTTAATCTTATTCATGTTTTTGGAGGTTTATTCCAACGTCTGATTTCCACAGAGCGACCATGACGGAAACACAGATGTTTCAAATAATGCCTCTGGGGGACTCTGGTGTCGGAAAGACAACTTTACTGAATCGCTACATTGACGACAGCTACATACCGGGAACCGCAATAACAATGGCAAAGCTTCGAATCACCAACGTGGAAACAGAGCCTGGGGTTCGGGTTAAACTACAAATATGGGATACAGGTGGTGTGAGGCGGTTAAGGTGAGTAAATATAATCTAGTGAAATATAGGTTAATTTTAACTCCTTTAAGCCCCGGGTTAGTGCTGATTTTGTGATACTTTGAAAACCAAACGTTGTGTAAATCATTTGTACAATACTTCAAATACAATTTATTTGACTGTGCTATGCCAAAAGTATTCTTAAAGTGATGTTTCAGGATTTTGACATTTTGACAGTTATCCAGAGTGTTGTTGATTTCCGGAGATATTTTTTATTCCTGCGGTCCTCATTTTTGAAGAGATTAGTGGCGCTAGGCTAGTGCTAGGCTAGTGCACGTCTATGGTAACTAGTAGCCTGCATTAAAAACAGCCTGACTCCACAGTGCACCTGAGGCAAATTACTTATAAAACACCAGACTACCCATAAAAATGTCTGTGTTGAAATACAATCATTTCGCATTTAAAATAACTTATATTTGAGCAGCATCAGCTTCCTGGTTGTAGCTACGCAGCGGCGGAGTGATCTGCTCGGTTACCGGATCTACAGTAGTTTGTTTACCTGTGGCCGCATCACTACACGTGGAATTCACAAAGGAGCTTTTCTACAAATCAGATATGGCAACGTTTGGAGGATGAGCCCATGATTTTGAAGAGGTTTTCAATGCAGGCTACTAGTTACCATAGACATGCACTAGCCTAGCACTAGCCTAGCACCGCTAAACTCTTCAAATATAAGGACTGTATGAATTAAAAACATATCTCCAGAAATCAACAACACTCTGGATCACTAGACCCTATGTCAGAAATCCTGAAATATCCCTTTAAGTGTCAATGTGGTGCATTCAGACACCACTTATGCAAATGCTTTGCAGTGGAAATACTGTAGAGAAGTGTCATTTGAAAACTTTATTTTGTCTTTGTTAGGACAATAAATATGAGCTTTACCCGCGGCACAGATGGATTTCTGCTGGTGTTTGATCTGACCGACCGTGAGTCATTCGAGAACATAAAGAATGAGTGGATTCCCTTTTTGCCTGAGAGTTCACAGAGTTCACCGCGTGTCCTTGTGGGTCATAAGAGTGACCGTGAAGACAGATGCGTGAGTCGAGAAGAGGCGGAAGAACTGGCCAAAGAACTGGGCGTGTCGTATGTGGAAGCGTCTTCTGTAACAGGACACAACGTGAAGGAGGCGTTCGAGACGCTGGTGCAGCAGATCTACAGAGAAAAGAAACAACGAGAACCTCAGACAGAGGAACGAGTAGCTTCACGGTCGTGTCTCCTCATGTAGTGTCTCTTACTGGACGTCATTTTAATCTTTATCAAAGTAAAAATAAAAGTGAAGATGTTAATGTTAATTTGAAAGTCGTGTGAAATGGCAAAATTATTAATCTGTCAAATTGTTTTGTTTTTCCCAAAATCACAACACGAGTTCCCTCACACACACACTTGTCTTCATTAGGAAAGTGTTGGACTGTGACAAGAAGAATGATCTAAAGTGAAGTCAGAGTACAAATAAAAGAAACATCGCAATGGCGTGACGAAAAATTTGCCTTGTTTTTTGTATTTTTTTAGATCCAAAGCTCATTAAATCAGGCTGGGAATTAAACATTAAAAAAAAAAAAATTCAAAATCTTAGAAACGGCTATGTGTGCTCTTGTGTAGGAACAGGCTCAGAGTTAAAGGCATTTCTGTGATTTCTATGCGGTCATGTGATCACCGTTTCCTCTCACACAAGAACGGACTGTTTCAGAATCACAAGACGACTGGGTTTTGGTCTGTTCCGCCCTTTTTGAACCGTAATGTTATTCATATTTTTGGAGGTTTATTGTAACGTCTGATTTCCACAGAGCGGCCATGACGGCTCAAGCACCAGAGCGAAAGTTTAAACTCGTGCTTCTGAGCGACACTGGTGTGGGGAAGTCGACTTTACTGCATCGCTACATTCATGGCCGCTTCGTACCGATTACCGAAGTAATAAATGGTCTAGATTTTCGTGAGCACTCGTTGGAAATAGAGCCTGGAGTTCGGGTTAAACTACAAATGTGGGACACAAAAGGACAGGAGCGGTTTAGGTGAGTAAACATGATCCGATGCCAGTTTACTTCAGGGTCATCTGAGAGGTCATTTTGAGATAAATTAAAGTCTGCTTTATAACTGCAGTGAAGTTTGGAGTTTAGATTTGACCTGATTTACACAAAGTTTAATAAATAATCTCATAAAATGTAGATTCTAAAATAATCTACATTATGGTAGTCTTCAATGAAGGCACTTGAATCATCTTCTGTACTCAGTAGTTGAATTATGGTAGATTTATTTATTCGATTAAGCCCCGATTTAGTCCTGATTTTTTGATACTTTGAAGATCAAACTTTCCCTGAGTAAATCATTAGTACAATACTTTAAATATAGTTTAGTTCAGTGTAGGGCTGGGCGATATGGCCTAAAATCTATATCACGATATAAAAAAGAAATATCACGATAACGATATATTTCACGATATAATTGACAATGGACAAATTACTTCAAAATCCCAGCCTTACGCCTATTGGGAAGATTATCCATCCATCCATCCATTTTGTTCCACCACGTTAAGGTGAAGGTTCCAGGAGGGCATACTAATTTCCTCGCAAATATGATCTACTCAAGCAGTTTACATCCTTCATTTCATTTAACTTTTTAAACACCTGTCCCTTTGTTCTACAGTCAGTGTTTATGCTGCTCTGATGGAGTGTAACATGAATTATATCGTGTCCACGACAATATAAAAAATTACAACAATATAAAAATTATATCGCGATAACGATATGCGATACGATATGGCCCACCCCTAGTTCAGTGTACGTTCAACAAACTGCATTCAGTTTACCCCCAGGTGACCTTGGAAAAACATTTATGCAAATGATTCGCAGTGGAAATACAGAAGTGTCATTTGAAAACTAATCAATACCTTGTTTTATTTATTTTGTCTTTGTTAGGACAAATATTCCGATGTTTATTCGCAACACGGACGGATTCCTGCTGGTGTTTGACGCGACCAACCGTGAGTCATTCAGGACCATAAAGCATCAGTGGTTTCCTTTTGTGCCGGAGAGTTCACCGTGTGTCCTCGTGGGTCATAAGAGTGAAAATACACACAGATGCGTGAGTCGTGCCGTATGTGGAGGCGTTATCCACAACAGGGCACAACGTGAAGGAGGCGTTCGAGACGTTGGTGCGGCAGATCTACAAGAAGATCCCAAATCCCAAATACGAAGAGCGTGACGTGAAAGGTCGAGAGGAACAGCCAAAAGAGGAGGCAAGAGCGTCATGTCTTCTCATGTAGTGTCTGCACATTTTTTAGAATTAAAATGTCACTCATTATCAGACTGTTGTACTAAAGCTAGGACACTCAGCTCTATGTGACCTCCCCAAAAATCCCCTCTGCTCTGACCTCCTGCCTGGAGGAGATAAAGGCATGCATGTCCCAGAAAGGCAGAGGGAGGAACAACCAAGCCCCCCTCCCCAGAACACGGGCCAGGGCCGTGACAATACCAGTACCTGAACGATACTTTTTCCGAGACCTATGCTAAAAAAATATTTGTCGTGTAAAAACAGATTAATAATGTTAATTTATTTATTTCTTTTCTTTTGCATTTGTATCATTTGTTTGAAGTGAAACATCCAAGAAACCTCCTTTAATGACAACAACACAAAAAAAAACACTTTCCAAGTTTTCTTATTCACCCCCAATTTTTTACATTTTTTTCTTGTCCCCCCCCCACCAAACTATCCCTTTTTTTTATTTCAGATTTGTCTCCGTGTTTTTCCCCAACAGTTTTCAAACAATTCTATTTCCCCCCCAAATTTTCCATATGCTGTCCCTAATTTCCCCCATAAAAAAAAAAATCTCCAAAAAATAAAAAAATGGGGGGGAGAAAATAATCCACATTTTGGAGAAAATTTCAAATTTTCCCCTCAATTTCCCCCAATTTACCAACATTGTTTAAAAAAATAAAAAATAAATGTGTTTCACTTTTTTTGCTTGAACATGTTAGTGACCAACAGCATCAAAACTTGAATATAAAGATTTGATATTCCTTTTCAGTTCCTATTTTCGAAACTTTAATTTTTTCGATACCAGACTGGTACCCAGGCCTACTCAGAACTTTCTCCAGCTGACCAGCCCGCATCTCCTCATCATCACCCCTTCCTCCTGTGTTATTTTCCTCACATTTGACACACACATCCGTCACCTCTCTCCAAAACGGCATAAATACAAAATAAACAAGACTTGAAAATGATCAATGTGTCGAGTTGTTTTGTGTCGCCCCCACAATCACAACACGACGTCCCTCACACCGAACAACACAAATGAATCGAGAAACCCACAATCCAACACGTGTCTTCATTAGAAAAAAAAACAATGCCTAGATTAGATTTTGACACTTAAACAATATTGGAATGATGTGATTAAAACTCTTTAATGACTGCACACATACCTTTTGAGATTTTACTTTATAGATACAAATTAGCGTCTCGGAGCTAAATGCTAACTTTAATTCAGTCAGGTTTCTGCTTTTTGTGGCTCCGATACACATCCAGTGGCCACTAAACTTCATCTTATACTAACTTGATGATGATAAAGGAACTTAGAAATTATATAAATGGTATGGAACGGACAAAAGATCCCTCGCCATACTTTAGTATTGCGCAGTTTAACTAAAATGTATATGAATTAAAAATCAAGTTGGTCCAAAAGAGTCATATTTTCAGTAAACAGTTTATTTATTTTGTATTTCTTTTCCCTCGTCTTTTTGCAATCACTTTAAATGATGGAGTAAAGTCGAGTTTAATAAACATGGGAGGTTATAATTCGACTGCGGGGGGGGTTTTAAAAGTAAAATGAATAAAATAAAAGCCGTGGCTCGAGCGAACATAAGGACTCATTAATGGCGGTGCAGTAGGAGAACGCGCCGGGGCTGAATGATAAATGGAGACCGAGGCAGGATTTGCCGTTTGATCAGGAGAAGTCAGTCAGCGCGGGAGTAAAGGCGACGCTTCAGGCAATAACGATCTGTATTTAAGCTTTTACACGTGTCGCAACCGTTCCTCGTGGAAAAGTGTTTTTAGGCCCGAAACACAATCAGGGAAAACGGGCATAATACAGAAAGAAGTTGAAACTGAATTTTATTTTCAAAGGGAAGCTGTTTAAATTATGTTTGTGTCACGCCTCCCTCTGTGGCTGAGTTTTCCTCCTGAGTGTGTGTGTGTGTGTGTGTGTGTGTTCTTGTAATTACGACATTGTGAGGACCAGTTTGAGTTTTTAAACAACAGAGTGAGGACATTTTTGGAAAGTGAGGACATTTATTTGAGGGTCAAGATGTGGTTATAGGGTTAGGGTTAGAATTGGGTTTAGATTAGGGTTAGGCTTAAGGTTAGGGGCTTAGGGTTCAGGGTTAGGGTCTGGGTAATACATTATGTCTATGCGTGTCCTCACTAAGATAGAATTACAAACATGTGTGTGTGTGTGTGTGTGTGTGTGCATGGGCGGAGTTTTCTGGGAGCACCTGCAACAGATCTGCAATCGAGCTGAGACAAAGGCCATGCTCTCCAGCGAGACTCTGCCAGATGGTGATTTTGTCTATCGGCTACTTTAAGATCATTCTAAATACTTACCTGCTTGAAGACTTATTACTTACATGCATTTCCTTTTTTTTCAGTTCACCACCTGCTCCGTTCCGAAGACCCCAGACGTGCTGTCAATAAACCAGTCACGTTTTTAATCTTGTGTCTACTTTTTGAGTTTTCGAATTCGACCCGGGCCACTTGTATGTCCTCCTCAATCCGATACCGATCTTTCGCAACGCGGCTCCAGTCTGAACGGCCACTACTACAGTATTATTCGTTCTGCATTAAAGAACAGACAGTGAAACAACATGTACTTGTTATGAATGAAGTGAGAGTTCAGCACGGGCTAAAGAAGCTCGTCCTCGATACTCAGACATGAACATTGTTTAGCTCACGATGGGTAAATAAAGTTTTTAGTTGGACCTGTGAGACTCTAAGGCTTAAGGAAGAACTCAAGGCAGCGCGATGTAACCGAGGAAACTGATGACTATATTCAATGTATTTCTCCACATATTTTGTATTGCTGGGTTGCAGGCGACATCACAGCGTTCTGAAGGCCAATACTATTATACGGAGGAAAAAATATTTAGTTTTTTAGTAAATGTTTGGTCTTGTAAAGAGAGATCATGGACCCAGTGACTGATATTAATTATAATTTTTGTAATTCATACATTTTCTTGTGAGCTACGACTTGTGAAAGTGTAATGCTGTTAATAGGAAAAACTGGCTCCTCCCCCCCGCTGGGTTCTGTGACATCATCACGTTCTAGAACCTGCAACTCAGCAATACTGTATATAAATATATCTTTCAATGAATAAATGAATGAAATAAAGATTTTTGTTTTAATAACGTGATTTCCATTCTCAATGAAGGTACTTGATTCATCTTCTGTACTCAGTAGTTGAAGTCTTCGAACGTTTCGCCTCTCATCCAATTACAAAAGAACAATAGGCAGGTAATTAGCAGTGATTAGCCTTGAATGGGACAGATACTGGGTAGTGATTAGGACATGACTCACCGATACTGAGGTGAGCAGATCGTTAGAGACGCTCTATTTCAAAGGTGTTTACCCCCAGGTGAGAGTAGCTGTTATTAGAGGGGAGGAGACTGGCCTACCCTAACTCCTCCCTGTTGGTCTATATATTCAGCTGCGTGCAGATTGTGACCTCTGTCGCTGACGAAGCCTTTTGGATGAGAGGCGAAACGTTCGAAGACTTCAACTACTGAGTACAGAAGATGAATCAAGTACCTTCATTGAGGATGGACAACCCCTGTACGACTGAGAACTTACACAGACGTGATCTCCATTATGACTCAAATAATTCTGATTATTTTTTTTCTATAATCGAGCAGCTATTGACCTGAAATCCACAGGCCAGGTCCAAAGGTTTTTGTTTCATGTGTATTTCTTCCTGGACATATTAGTACATAAATAGTCCGGTTTCCAGGTTTTCCAGGGTCGATCAAACCTGAGCTCGATCGACTCCCCTCCACTCGACTCGAGTCGTTCCAAATGTTGACACAAGCCGAGACGCGTGACACTCCTTACATTAGCAAACATCTCCAGCGCCGTCTTCCCCCCGTCCGCTTCATCTCCGCTGCCGCGCTTTTGAACCCGCTCCCGCTTTGATGCCAGCTGTCACGGCGGGCGCAAAAAAAAAAGAAGAAAATCACTGCCACGAATCAAAGGAACGGCGTTCAAAAAGCGCCGTTTGCTGCTCGGATGGACCTCCCGCCGCGAAGCCATCAAACCGGGAGCGACACGACAGGTAACGGAGAAGACGCGCGGGAGGCCATCTTGGAACAGTACGACGCTTTGAAACGGGGGCGTGTAACGTCCTGGGGCTGTGGGCGACGAGGGGACGGCGTGCGTTTGATATTTCAGGATTGATCTACATTCTAACCTGTGTAAAGCGCAGTGTGTTCCAATGTGTGGCGTCTCTATGTGGACGAACACGGGGAAAGGTTGGGATCTGGGATTCGGGATCAGAGCGAGGAGGCGAGGAACAGCGGCACGTTTCGGAATCAGGAAGAGGTTTCCCCAAACCTGTAGGTGTGAGTCGAGCTTTGTCAAATGCGAGGTAATGATGTCACGAAATGATTGACACAAGTACAAGTACACACTAAAAAATGGTGGGTGAAAAGTAACCCAACTTTTAACACTCCACTGGAGACACCAACCTTTCCATAAGACAATGACAGTGTGAGACCTTACCTTGGCCTGAATGTCGTCTCAGAGGCAGGTGGACACTTCCACTGAGCTGGAGATTCCACTGGCAGAGAAACATTACATTTATGTTTGGTCTAAGACTATAAAGGTTCACGTCATACTTTGTAAAAACATACTACACTTACCGGGACTTCCAGTGTCCCGTGATGCTGATCTTCAGACGGACAGAGGTGTTGGACGAGCATAGGAGAGTTTGTCTCCTGTAGAACACACATTAACACAAGTTTGTATTTGATCAAATTAATAAAGCAGAGAATGAAACATTTCTAATAATTATAAAACTGCTGCTTACCAATAAAGCTGTTGCATCATTTATCGGCTCTGGAGGTCCCACACGGAGAGGGTGAAGTTAATCTGAAACACACTTTTCTCCCATATCTGATCCTCTCCTTCTCTCCTCTGCTGCTGCTCATCTCCTCATCATGTTGACCATAATATGTGAGAAACAACAGCAGAGATAAGACACTGGCAAATGTTTAATAAAGAGTTCGCGTTAGCATTAGCATTAGCTAACGGTTGTCGCGCACAGTATCATTTTAACTAACTTTAGCCCTAATTATCTCAGTCAATACTTGTCCAATCAACACGAAATAAAAACTGGGACAGAGAGTGAAGTGTCCTCTGTCGGGATCAGTTAACTACACACCTCTGTGTTGAACCGTCCTTTAGCTACAGACGTGAGCTAAAGGACGTGACTTTAACCCTTTCGCTTCTATGACAGATGCTAACAAGGTGCCTAATCAGTTTCATTTGGAGAAATACTGAGTCTTAATGACAAAGTAATGAAATAAAAACATGTGTAAATACCTTTATGAGCAGTTTCTGTGGGGGAAGGTGGAGGAGCAGTACTGGCAGGTGAGCTCAGTCCTTTTGACCCAATTAGCGCTGGGTCGTTTATGAGGATTTGACCCAACCTATAAAAGTATAAACATGAGAGCGGGAAAATATCTGTGATTTACCGTTTCCTGAAATGACCCAACATTGACCAAGTGCAGTCACACAAGATTAAACATGTTGCTTTTCGAAGCGGATAAAAGGGGGAACTATATTGTGAGGCGTAATAACACCTTAGGAGCGCTTCGATGTCCGTGCAGTAACAGCTTCACTTTAGAGCAGAGGAGGAGAGGCTAAATGCTAACAACATCTTTGGTCTTTTTGTGACGAGGGAATGTTATAACAGGACTAAAAACCCACAAAAAGTATATATTGCACGATATGTGACCAGACTGATGATATTTCTCACACAAACACCACATAATGGTCACGGCGTTCCGGCTCCTTTTCCATCCGAGGCCTCCTGACAAAGGTTTGCCGAGCTCTCCTGATGTCTCTGCCTCGCGCACATTGTCTGAAAGCCAACGGCATCCTCCCGACGCATTTGTAAATTCATCGAAACGCGCTTGTAAAAAAAAAAACGTTATTGGACGCCGGCGCCAACAGACGCCGCACAATCACATTAGCATCCTTGTTAAAGCTAACGCTGCTTATCGCATCGGCGCACCGGCCCCGGCTTTGGCCCGAGGGAAGCCATTCTTCCCCCGCCGCTATAACCCAGATTCGTAAACGCGGTGCTAAACGGCGGTGGGCGGGACCGGGGAGGGACCGGGTTCGCCTCTCCGGTTTTTGTGGCTTTTGTCGGGGGGGGGGGGGGGGGGGGGGGGGAGTTTAGCGGGGGATGCAGATAAGCTGGTTTTGGAGGAGCGCGGGCTGATTCAGCAGGACTCCGGTGGTCTCACGGGGAGGGAAAGGCGGCGCTAATCCATTTATACTGTGGAAGGAAGGGGAGGGAGACGGGGGAGGGGGGGGGGGGGATGGAGGTGAGGCTAAAGATAGAACAAGATAAAGCAGTGTAAAATGGGGTTTAATGAAGAGAGAGCTGGAATAATCCGCAGCCGCAAAACAAACGATCCGAGGGGTTTAGGCTGTTTACAGAGATACGAGTTCAGATGGAAAAGAGTCACAGCGAAAACATCGACCTTTCCCGCACTGGTCAATGTTGAGATTTACAGACAGTTTTCTCCCTTAGAGTCAGCGCAAAAAACAAAACAAAAAATACATCAAACTCCCCCCTATACAATGAAAGCAGTATGTGATAAGTAAAACAAAAAATCTTAAGATTCAAGTGTTGATGTTGTTGGTGCAGGGACAGCATTAAAGGAAGCGATTTTTTTATTACTAATATTTTTCCCTATTTTCGAGTTGATTTTAAAATCTTATCGGGCTTTTTTAAGTTGCTGGGCCCAGAGTCTGGAATAAGCTGCCCACCATCACTGACTTTCACAGACTTAAAACTTCACTTGATTTTACTGTGTAGAACTTTGATTATTATAGAGCTTTGAACCCCAAAAACAAGGCAACATTAGAATTTTTACAGATTTTTTTCCACTTATAGCGCATTTAAAAACGAAACAAGAACAACCGGTGTATATAATATAACAAAATATGAACTATAGATTAAATATCTACACTGAGCCACCCTGAGAAGGAAGCTCATTTCGGCCACTTGTATCCACGGGCTTGTCCTTTCGGTCATTACCCAGATCTCATGACCATAGGTGAGGGTGGGAACGTAGACTCAGCTCCCTCTTCACCACAACAGTCCGATACAGCCGCACCGATCCGTCTATCGATCTCACGCTCCATCCGTCCCTCACTCGTGAACAGGACCCCGAGATACTTGAACTCCTCCACAAGTTTTTCATGACTATGGACAAAAACACATGTTTCCAATGTTAAATGTTCATAGATTACATGTACGGCTGTAAACATGTCATTTCATTTTTTTTGTCTTTTTTTGTTCCTTTTTCCTGTCGATCTGTGACTATAGGCAGATAGTTTCTATTTCTACATGGTTAGCAGGGCTGAGTGATATTGAAGTGTGTATATTTCTGTATGATCAGAATGAAAGAGAGATGTGCCTTGGTATAAGACTTAAGTACCATATGGTGTATTTATTGTTGTACGACTGTAAATGATAAGTCCTTTATTTGTATTTTTTTTGGTAGATATATTACTACATAAGCACAGACTCATGCATCGGTTTCTTGCATGTAGCTGAACGTTTATGTGATGTTACTTGAATGAGAGATAAGGGGCAGGTTTATTATAAGTTCTTTGAACTCCTTCCTACTCCTTTGGAGCACAAAGTCTTGTTTTTGTGTTCTTCTGTAAAAATGTTTGAAATACTTTTCTGCTCAAATAAATAAAGGAAAAGAATGAATGAAGCAAGGACTCTCCACCGACCTCCGGTGAACAGTTTTTTAAGCATAAAATGTCTTATTTTTTATATGAAAACATAAAATAACAGCAAACTTGCAAAAACATTTTTCCTCATATTCATGTCAGTAATCTACAGCAACAGTTTCAAATTGACATAATCCAGTGTGTGTCCGGTTCAGCCTCACGCTCTCGGCTGCACTTCCCTCCAAACCGTCATGAGAATGCACTCTCTCTCCTCCTCTTCATTCAGAGCTTTGATCATTTTTCCTAACACGGGTTCAAAACAGCACCTCCGTCTCGCTTCCATTCCCGCCACGAACCGCGCAAACCCGCCAAAATAAGAGCCTTTAAAGCGAACGCTAATCTCCCGAAACAGACGGCGCGCCTTCCTCGCCGCGGACCGTCGAAATCGCGCGGAAATCGGCCGCGGCGTGACCTCGATGGCGCGTCGCCCGAAATCCCGTCAAAGGTTCGCCCCGCGGTTCTCGGATGACTAATCGATCTCGCTTTGCTTTTCTTTCTCACGTCGCAAATGAGTCACACATATTAAGCGCCTTGGCACTTGCTCAGAGGCACAGCGGCAGGGACAGGCGGCGGAATTCGATTAGCGTTGGCAGGCGTCGGGACGAGAGCGGGTTTGTTTCGGGCCAACGGCGCCAAGGCGAGCCAGGGTTTTTTTTGAAAACGACGCGGTTTTTGCATTTCTAACAAGCGGCGCGACACGGCGAACGGCGGAAGAAGAAACGATGGGATTTGTGGCTTTTTAACGGAACACAAATCACTAACACCCAGTCATAACACACAAGGCGACACAAAACGGTCACACACACAATCACAATGGCCGCGTTTCAATGAGCGCCGCCTGTTTTGTTGCTTTGTCCATCTGTTTCCATCCTGAGATATGTTCTTACCTGAGCTCAGTCACGCACAAAGACCAAAGATGTTGTTAGCATTTAGCCTCTCCTCCTCTATGGGGCCAAACGGTTGTGAAGTCAGAAGCGCCCGAGCTCTTCCACGAGTAGTTACACAATCCAAGTCACATCAAATGATAAGAGGAACTATATTGTGAGGCGTAATAACACCTGGGGAGCACTTCGCCGTCAGTAGTATCTTCACTCCTGTAGAATTCTCTGCGCGGACGTCAAAGGGGATGCTCTCAGCCTGTGGCGCTGCTGAGGTGTTATGGAAGACCAGGATGCTCCAGAGGAACATTTGAAGCCCATGTCCAGGATCCGTCTGTGTGTGGAGGCTCTTGATGCACTGACTCCTCGTGAAGGTCCCCCACACTTTTGAATGGCCTTTTCCTTCCACTTAACTTTCTATTCACGTGCTTTGATCCTGCACTTTGAGAACATCCAACTTCTTTTGCTCTGACCTTCTGAGGCTTTTGTCAGTGATGGGTTTCTGTCAGGTCAGCAGGTCTGAACCCATGATTCTACTGAACCACTGAGAGAACATTTAAAGCCTCAGGACCCTTTGCAGGTGTTTTGGATTCATCAGCTGATGAAAGGAGACGCTTTGAGCTACAATTTAGTCCCTTTTCACAATATTCGAATCTTCCGAGATTTTGAATTTGGGTTATTTACAAGCTGTGAGCCAAAATCATCATGCAAAGTGAGATATATCAAGCCTTTGTTTGTTATAATTTTGATAATTATGGCTCTCAGCTTGTAAAAAACCCAAAAAAAACATATTTTGAAAAAGGACTGTGAGCCATAATCATCAAAATGAAAACAAAGGCTTGACACATCTTCTTCCACTTGTCCGTTGCCGGGTCCTTGGAGCTGCACCAGCCCCTATGGCGCCCCCTGCAGGTGGTGGGTCCACAGAAGGACGGCCTCATGGTTCTAACCGGGCCTGTCTCTCATAAGGGGCTTCTGAACCGCTCTTTGTCTGACCCGTCACCTAGGACCTGTTTGCCCTGGGAGACCCTACCAGGGGCACGAAGCCCCCGACAACAGAGCCCCAGGATCATTCAGGTCAAACCCTCCACCACGTTAAGGTGGCGGCTCCAGGAGGGGACAGGTACAAACTAAAAACTTTGTCTACTCCATCGTGAGCTAAACAAGTAAAATTAATGAACTTTTTCACAATATTCAAATTTGCCGGGTTTCCCTTGTACTATGGCGAAAGAGAGCAACATTGTACTTTGCATAATCCCCCCTGTAACTATAGGGCCCATTTCAGGTCATTACTGCGAGCTTTCAAATTGCACGTTTTCGATAATCTCTCCTGATCTAAACTCTCTTCTGGGACGAGGGAGAACGAGACGCCTGGATTATAGACCCGACGCCCGAGTCCCACAGGTCCCGCGGCTCAGCAGGCGCTCAACCAGGCGCTCAAACGGGAGGGAAAATCCATACAGCTCCACTACAGAGAGGAGAGTGTATCCAAGCGGCGGATTAAATAACATGTTTTGTGTGAACTTCGCAAACGGCCAATTCAGAGTGAGACGGAGCGCGGCGGGGAAACTGCTGCGAGGGCGAGAGCCAAGAGTACGCAACGATTAGGAGGGAAATATGTTCTGGACAAACTTCGCCGCACGTCGGGTGGAATTTGTGCGAGAAAACATCCACACTCTGGCCGTTTGTTTGACCCCGGCCTGATGTTCTTTAGACAAGTTGATGCGTACCTGTCTGGTCTTTACGCGTGCGCTCAGTCACGCAAAAAGACCAGAGATGTTGTTAGCATTTGGCCTCTCCCAGTGTATTCCTATGGCTCCACACGGGGGTGAAGCTGGAAGCGACCGAGCTCTTCCACGGGCGCAAAGACCAGGCAGGTACAACTCGTCGAAGCTCAGGTAAGAACAGATCTCAGTGTGGGAAAACGATGGCCTGTTCCTTTAAAGAGGGGGTATTCTGCTTTTTTCAATCACACAGCACCAGTCTATAGCACTACAATGATGACCTTCTGTTGGTCTGTATATGCAGTCAATTAAAATAACTGCCTTGAATAAAATCGCTCTCTCAAAATGGCTGCACTGAACGTCTTGAAATAGGCCTCTGTCTCTTTAAGAAGCTTTCCGACACGCCCCCTTCAGCACACTACTGTGGCATTGAAACAACAACACTGTGCGGGGAGGGGGCTCTGCTGAGCTGAGGAGCAGTGGTTGGGGGCTCGGCTGGTGACGAAAGGTCCAGAGGCGTCTCCAGGAGGTGGGGGCGTTCCTAGGAGGCCTGAGGCATAGCTACACCTAAAATGGCCGCCGTCTAAGTTTTTACTGATTACTCAAAAATATGTGAATGAGCCGAGGCAACACTCCAGGCACGTGTTTAATGAGGGAATGACATAATAACATGATATAAAGCTTGACAAAGTCCCCCCTTTAAGAAAAAAGCATGGCTCTTTTGAACGGCTCTTTCAAGTGAACGGCTCCCTTCAAAGAGCCATAAGTTCCATCACAAAATAGTGACGAAAACGAGGACGAAAACAAGGTATGAAAAAGCAACAATAAACAACAAAAACATGACAAAAAGTCTCAGCTTTCAAACGGGGCGTTACCCTGTTGATCTCCAGTCGAGAAGCTTTTAGATTTGGGTAAAGCCGAACTGGAGAACATACGCAAGAGATTAAAAATAAAATATATTTTTCAGTCCCAGTCGCCCCTGATTCCACTTCAGTCGCTCCCACAGACCCCGAACCTTCCAGCCTCGGACTGAACAGTATTTTGAAGGTTTCTTCAGAGGCCTGATTTATTATGGTTTAAATTTCAAACAACAATTTTCCACTATAAAGAAAAAAGACATCCATTATTCAGATTTTGCCGCCAAAAATGTGGGAAATTTGAGTAATTTTTAGGCATAAACGTGCAATACATTTTCCCCTCATACTCATGTCATTGATCTACAGCAAAGGTTTCCAATTGATTCCTCTACATTTAAAAAGTCTCCCCATTCGCCTGCAGCTTCACGCCTTAAACGGACGTACATGTTCGTGATCTAAATCCCGTTCCTTTCGCCTCACGGGAACGACGGCAGCGAAGATCCAGGTGGAAACCGATCACGCTGGCACCGCGTTCCCTCTGAAGTGCTAAACGAGAGGAGCGCCGGGTCACGTCAATCTCCTCCGGGCGAGTCTCGGAGTGACAGACCGGAGCGGAAACCCGGAGCAAAGAGATGAAGAAATATCAGAGTCTGTTTGCTGCTGGCGTCGTGAATCCTGCTTTTTAGCCGTTCCAAGTGTGTTGAGATCTTTAGCTCCTTTTCTCCTGAACATCTTAGTTGTTATAATGTCAGAGCTTATTTTATGATGTTCTGTAGAGTTTTCCATCATTCATTATAATCCCAATGTTCCTTATGGGGCAAGTCACTATATTTGGTCAGTTCCTCACACTCTCAGAGGCTCCATCAGTCACAACTGTACGATTCCACGCCGCGAGACTTCATTTGGTGAGTCTGCCATTTCGCGCTCAGGTCCGAAGCTGTGGAACTCATTACAGAACTTAAAATCATATCTGAGTTTAAAATGTTCGTTCTAGGGTTAAGGCTTGGCTAAAAACAAACCACAGCTGTTCCCGTTTGTAAGTAGCACTGAGTCTGAGTGATTGATAAAGTTTTATTCAAATGTTGCACGTATGTATTCTATTATTGTAAATTGTGTAGAAAGGCCCAACAGGGACATGAGCTGCAAACATTAACTATGTTGACTGTATCGTCCCTGATAAATAAATATATAAACATCTCATTTAGAAAAGCCATACCCCTGTAAAGCTCCCCCCAAAATGTTGTGGTGGTGAGTGACGTATGTAGCCTCAGTTTCCCCCGGGGGAGAGCATTAGCTTTCAAATGAGGCGTTACACTGGCCTGTTAGCGCTCAGGTCAAGGTTCTATCCGTTATTACTATTACATTTTTTTACATGAAAACAGAAACCCTCCGACACACCCGTATGTACCGCCTCAGGATCACCGGCTCGGCTTAACGTGGCGGGACGCACAGGTTTCCGTCGCCGTCTCTTTCGCTTTAAGCCCATTCTTGTGATTTTGCCAAAGCCCGGCGGCTCCGCAGACGAGCGCTGCCAAAAAAAACCCTCGGTTTGGGCAAAGCACCAGGAACCGCTCCGGCGTTTAGTCGGCGTTATGGAAACGCAGCTCCTCTGTCGCCGTATCGCTCTGGATTAGGCGGGGATTAGCCGAGCCAGGTTCGACGGAGTGGACGTCCTGTGAATTTACTTTGGATGTTTTGGTTTTTTTCGGGGCCCGTGATAAACCCGTCCAGGGGGAACCGGCGGCGGCTGAAGGCATCGAAAGTGGTTCTAATCTTGAGTAAACACGGCTCGGCTCCGGACGCTGGTGGACGACACAGAGAGATAAGAGCGTCCCAGAGCGGCGGCGGGATAGTGATGTTAAAGAGGCCGAGGCCACTTCTTCTTCTGCCGCCGCCGCCTCACATCGAAACACGAGCAACAGAGGGAACAGAAAATAAGTAAAGACATTCATGGAAAGTTTTTCATTCAAACTTTGACCTGGACCCGTAACCCAGGGGAAGGTGAGCAGCATCTGAAGAGCCACATGTGGATTCACTACAGGGGTTCTCTACAGGCAGCAGCAACGCCATTGTACTGCATACACACTGGATTTATAATGCCACAAATGCAAAAGATTTGTAAAACATCCAATCAAACGAGGGGAAACGTTTGAGCAACTCCGGTCACATTCCAGCGAGAACTGACCCTCAGTGTTCTTGACAAATCTATGCAGTAAAACTAGTTCCGTCTCTAAGGATTTAATGCCAATTTGAATCCAACTGTCCATCCATCTTCTTCCACTTGTCGGTTGTCGGGTCGTGGGGGCAGCCGCTGGAGCTGCACCAGCCCCTATGGCGCCCCCTGCAGGTGGTGGGCCTGTTGGTCTCTCATAAGGGGCTTCTGAACCGCTCTCAATGACTTTTCATGTTTATTGCCTCACAGAAACCCTGTGTAGCCCGCGGTAACGGCTCTTTTGAGCTTTGATGAAAATGATGATGGAAGTCATCGTCTGTAAAAAAGCAAACCGATAATGTGTATTAAAGGGACTAGATGCAAGTTGGTCATTTTTATACACACTGCTGCCACCTCAGGTCATACTTGTAACTGCAGTCTCTATATTAAGCTGTGGTGAACAGGTCTGGGGCCATTACTGGAACATGAAGGGGGAGGAAAATACATAATATCAACATTTTTAAACTCCGTATTGTCCCTCTGCCTTTGTGTTCGATCAGGAGAAAACCTGGCTGGCTTCAGTTTCCTCGGATCTCCTGAAACGGTGCACCACCTCCTGGATTTGACCCTGTTTCAGAGCGTGGTGACCTGCACTGGACAGCTCCTCCACCTCCTCTTTCCTCTCCCTCCTGCGCAGCTCCCTCCGCTCCACAACAGTCTTTCACCATCTTCTTGTTCGTCCCTTCCTTGTCTCCTGCAGCTCCTCTTGTGACGCCTCGACTGTGCTGCAGCTGTGGGGGCTCTCGGTGCCTCTTCAGTGTCTCAGAAGAAGACATTTGTAGATTTGCACCTCCACGTCGCGTCTAAAACTCGCTCGGACGATTCCAAACTTCCGAAGCCTCCTGGTCCGGGACACGTGGGACGGGGTGCAGCCGGCGCCGGGAGCTGAAGGTGAGCGTTAATTGAGGCGATTCATCACGGCGCGCGGCCCGCACTGACAGGAACATGCTCCTGTTAGCTCCTCCGTTAGCGCTATCTGGAACGAGACGCCGAGAATTAGCATTTACACGGAGAGGACCGGACAAGATACAGGAGCGAGCGAGGACGGAGGAGGGAGGGGGGGGTTTGGGGGGGGGGGGGGACACTTCGGAGTCACGTCGGTCTGTTGATGGAGGAGTTTAGAGGCCTTACACCTGAGCTCTTCCTCTACAGACAAGGACAGAGAGAAGCTGAAGTTTAAATCTTCGACTGCTTGTTTACCGTGTGTGTCCAGACCCGCCTTCTTTCGCGCAGTTGCATCAAGTTACAAGAAAACAGATCAAATCAATCAATAAAACATCAACATAAAGTTAATCAATGACAGTAAAAGGCCAGAGTGCAGATAAAATACTTTCAGTTTTCATCTGCTCGGGTAAAAAGAGCTGTTTTCAGCCTGGATTTGAACATTGTCAGAGTTGAGGCCTGTCTCACATCCTCATGAAGACTGTTCCAGATTTTAGCTTTAGCCTCAGCGTGTTTAGTCCTGACTCTGGGAACCACCAGGAGACCCCTCCCTGAAGTTCTCAGGGCCCGAGATGGTTCATACGGCTCTAACATGTCAGAGATGGACTTTGGTGCTAAACCATGAAAAGACTTGTACACAAGCAGAGCTGTTTTAAATTCTATTCTCTGAAGGACAGGAAGCCAGTGCAGAGACCGGAGCACTGGACTAATATGGACTCGAGCAGCAGCGTTCTGGATGTTCTGCAGCTCTACCAGTGAGCAGCCGTTACAGTAGCGAGACACTTGATGGTCGTTTTTGTTCCTTTCGCCTGTGCATGTGGTGCAGATATTTCATTGTTGCTCCCCACTTACACTCTCAAACACATTCTCACTTATCCCAGCCTATTGTACATGTTTTAGTGGTAGGGAAAACCACTAAACCACCCGCAGGAAACCTTTGCGGACACGGGGAGAACATGGAAGGCCCGGGACATTCTAACCACTGTGCCACTGTATTTATTTTCTCACCTTTTTGAGTTCATATAAACCAGTGCAGCACTTTTAGGGGGAAGTATCTTCTGTTTTTAAATGTTCTCTACCAGTAAGTCCGACCTCGGAAAAGCAGCAGAACGTGGGGAGCCTTCATTCATCCTCTCGCACTGAAGTCCAGAACCTCCTCCCGATGCTCGAAACCAACATTTGACTGAGGTCCCGCTCCTCCTCGTGCCTTGATTAGTTCGAAACAAAAGTTGAACTCCTAATCCCCCCCGTCCCGTGCCTCCCCGCGTTCCCCCGCGAGCCGCTGCTGATTTCGCACAAAGCCCCGTTCGCCCGGCGTCAGCAGAGAATTCGCTCCGCGAGCGGCGGACGAGGCCTAAACGGATTTACAAACAAACGCAAATAAAATTGCCCCGCACTTATCGTATCCGCCCGGCGCGGGGCGGGGGGAAAGTGCTTACGCAGCCACACCGCTCCGAACGGAAAGGTCTCATTTGACTTTATCACTGTTTTTCTGCCGCGCGCCGTGGAAATAAATAAGAGGAGAAGCGGCGGGATGAGTTTTTAAGGAGAGGGGGAGGCCTCGCGGGGGGGCCGGGGCAGATGTGAGTCACTGTTAAACCTTCACCCTCGTACAAATAATCTCCTCATACTCACAATGCGGCGTTTAATTAGCGCCGGGTTTTAACTCCAGGGGCCGTTTCCTCACAATGTGGCGATAAGACGGGCCTTTAATTCACAATTTTGAAGGTTCCATCAGAGAATTCCTGCCCAACCTTTTGGGAAACTCCAAAAAAAGAAGCAGCAAAAGTCGTAAAAGGAGTTTATGCAGATGCACAAAAGGAGCAAATCTTTGTCACTTCTCCATCAACAAAATAAACCATTTCCCTCTAACGTTCGTAATCCACATCTTTCCTGCGTCTTTCCGCTCTCGCCCGGACGTCGACTGCTCTCTTGGGACGCGTCCAGAGCCGTGAGTAAATTCCCAGAGCGCGACTGTAGGAAAATGAATCGCTCAGTGGCTCAAGTCAATCGAACGTACTGATTATTATTATACGGCTATTTGACTGGGACAGTAACGATCCATCCATCCATCCATCCATCCATCCATCCATCCATCTATCCATACATCCATCCATCCATCCATCCATACATCCATCTATCCATCCATCCATCCATCCATCCATCTATCCATACATCCATCCATCCATCCATCTATCCATACATCCATCCATCCATCCATCCATCCATCCATCTATCCATCCATCCATCCATCCATCTATACATCTATCCATCCATCCATCCATCTATACAGCCATCCATCCATACATCCATACATACATCCATCCATACATACATCCATTTATCCATCCATACATACATCCATTTATCCATCCATCCATCCATACATACATCCATCCAGCCATCTATCCATACATACATCCATCCATCCATCCATCCATCCATCCATCCATCCATACATACATACATCCATCCATACATCCATCCATCCATCCATACATCCATCTATCCATACATACATCCATCTATCCATCTATACAGCCATCCATCCATCCATCCATACATACATCCATCCATCCATCCATCCATCCATACATCCATCCATCCATACATACATCCATTTATCCATCCATACATACATCCATTTATCCATCCATCCGTCCATCTATCCATCCATCCATCCATCCATCTATCCATCCATCCATCTATCCATCCATCCATCTATCCATCCATCCGTCCATCTATCCATCCATCCATCCATCCATTCCTTCCGCTTCCTCCTGCGCAGCTCCCTCCGCTCCAGTCTTTCATCATGTCCTAGGAAGAGCTTAGCAGTTCATCTGTTTTTATTCTCCGTCCATTAGCCAGAACACTAGTAGGGAGAGAAGGCGAGTGTGGCTTAGCTGTGAGTCTCGCCCGGATACCTCCTCGTTAGTCCCTTTTTGTTTCCTGTAGCGCCTCTTGTGACGCCGCCGCTGAGCTGCAGGTGTGGGGGGCTCTTGGTGCCTCTTCAGTGTCTCAGCAGAAGAAAATGAACTTTACTCAAATGTCTTTAGCTCGTAAGCTAGCTGTTTGTTTACTTTTAAAAGCGGCTTCTTCAGGACCATTATGGAAAGAGTCCATAATGGAGAAAAAAATAAAAATCATTAATAACAATAGAAGTGATGTCATTCCGTAGACTGTTTTTCCTTCTCTGAGATTTACCTAATAAAGTTGAACCTTGAACCTTGAACCTGCTCACCGTGACCTTTGTGGTTAAACCAGGGGTGTTCAAGCAGGACGCTCAAACCCCTGTCGTGTACGGGGCGAGTATTTGCTTTCCCCTTTTTTTACCCAGAACAGACTGTGGTTTAACGTCTTCCCTAAACCGAGCTCTCTCTCTCGCTCGCCGGGATCTGACTGTACCCATGATGCTTTGCGGCGTGGCCCTTACTCTAAATATCAATAATAGATTTCCCTCTGACATGAGCGGCCCGTGAATCCCTCATTAACAGCGCCTCTAATGGAGCCCACATACATTTTTAACATCGGGACGAGCATTACCTTCAGCACCGGTTGCCCAGCGGTTTTTAACGCCATTTCACCGCCCACATATTCGACTGCTCGTGTCAAAACAAAATCAGAGCAGGATTCATTTATCACAGCGTTCAAACGGTGTATGGATTTATTGGCAATTTTGGAAAATATGCTTAGATTTATTGTAAAGGTATCGAAGCTGTTGGTTCTCGAGCCTATAGGCCAGGGTAACGCCTCATTTGAAAGCTAAGACCTACCAAAGGAACTAAGCTTCTTTCTCGTCACGATTGTCACGTTTTCGTCCTTTTTGGTTGTGTTTTCGTCACGATTTTCTTTGCTTTTTTGACACTATGAAGAATCAAAAATGACAAATGTTACAAAAAACAAGAAGAAGCTTAGGTGAGTTTTGTAGTTCTTAGCTTTCACACCGGGCTATAGGCTGCAAGCTTTTAGATTAGCGTCAAACTGGAGAACATTTATTTAGTCAAGGTGGGGGAAGTGACTTAATTTATCCCCCATCATTTTTTGTCCAATTTTTTTCTCATTCTTGCCCCAATTTTTCTCATTTTTTCCATTAAGTTTCCCCTAATTTTTTACATTTATTATTAGTATTTCGCCCATTTCCCCCTTATTTCTCTCCAATTTATTCCCAATCTTCCCCCATGTTTTCCCAAATTATTATTTCGAAAGTATCGTTCAAGTATCGTTAAAATACTGGTATAAAAAAAAGGAACGGTAGCAGCCCTAGTCCTCAGTGTTTTCCTTCTACAGATTGAAAACCCATCCGCATGTTTTTAATCTCCTCCCGGTTCCAGATTATGTTCAGTTTTGACCTTTAACCTGTAATTTCCGGGCCGTCCCGCCTCCGCGCGTGAACTCCGCCCCCTCCACGACCCCTCCCTAACCAACGTTCATCTCCTCGTTTACATCTATGTCGCGCTCAAGCCGTGCCCATAAATCATCCGCGAGGCATCGACTTCTGGCGTTGAAAAATGATCCGCGGCTCGTGAGCGACGCGACTGTTTATTCAGGAGAGAGCACCTGTTCTCCAGTTTGGCATTACCCAAATCTAAAAGCGGCAAAATAGCGACAAAAACAGTGAAGAAATAATGCAGTGAACAAACGACAAAAACAAGATTAAAAAGCGATGAAAAGGCCACTAAAGCGACAGAAACACGACTAAAAAGTAAAGAAAATGTGATAAAAACACAATGATGTGTCAAAAAAGCGACGAAGAAATTATAAAAGCAATGAAAAAACTACAAAAAACAGACGAAAAAAACTGAAAACCAGATGAAAAAACTAAAAAACGGACAAAAAAATACTAAAACTAGATGAAAAAACGAAAAAAACTACAAAAAACAGATGAAAAAACAAAAAAACAACAAAAATAAAAAATAGACGAAAAACTACAAAAAACAGATGAAGAAAAAAGAAAACTAGACAAAAAAAAAAATACAAAAAACAGATGAAAAAAATAAAAAACTACAAAAAACGCACAAATAACTACAAAACACAGATGAAGAAATAAGAAAACTAGAAAAAATGTATGAAAAAAAAACAGAATTAAAAATAGACAAAAAAATACAAAAAACAGATAAAAAAAATTATGAAAACTACACACACAAAAAAAAGATGAAAAAAATTCAAAAACCAGACAGAAAAACTACAAAAAACAGACAAAAAGAAGAGACATGACAAAAATGCTTAAACATTGTGACACAAATGCAGTGATAAGGTCTTAGCTTTCAAATGAGACATTACTCTGGCTTATAGGCTGTAAGCTCCAGTCGAAAAGCGTTTAGATTTGGGTAAAGCTGAACTGGAGACAATGCACTCGGTTAAAGCGGGGGTTGATTAACAAGGACTGAACTGGGTCTAAACCAGGACTAAAATCTCCAAAGCGATTCTCATAAACCCATAAAATGTTTTTTTTTTACCCTGCATTAAAACGAAGACTTAAGGGCGAGAACAACCACAGCGGAAAGTGAAAGATGAAGTTTCCCCAAAGCCAAAGTAACTCATTTGTGTTTAGTAAAAGCAGCTCGTGGGGGGGCCGCGGTCGGAGGCGGCAGCTGTGAGTAAAAAGTCTGTTTTTTCCACTTTCTGCTCCAATTCGAGGAGGTGTAATGTGTGTAATTTGTGCTCCCTTCAAGCGGCGGCCGAATTCTTGGCGCCGCAGCGGCCGTAATAACCGTAATACTCCTCTGCTTTCAGAGCGGCGAGTGGGAAATGACTTTATTTCAAAAGTACATGCGTTTGGAGGCCGATGAAGAAGGTTCGCCAGGCAGAGATGTTTAAGGCGAGACACGGCAGGTGAAAGAGTCGAGTCGGTTTATTCCTGGTCCTGGTTTAGTCCTGGTTTAGTCCTGGTTTAGTCCTGGTTTAGTCCTGGTTTAGTCCTGGTTTAGTCTTGGTTTAGTCCTGGTTTAGTCTTGGTTTATAGTCCTGGTTTAGTCTTGGTTTAGTCCTGGTTTAGTCTTGGTTTAGACCTGGTTTAGTCCTGGTTTAGACCCGGTTTAGTCTTGGTTTAGTCTTGGTTTAGACCTGGTTTAGACCTGGTTTAGTCTTGGTTTAGACCCGGTTTAGTCTTGGTTTAGTCCTGGTTTAGTCTTGGTTTAGACCTGGTTTAAACCTGGTTTAGACCCGGTTTAGTCTTGGTTTAGTCTTGGTTTAGACCTGGTTTAGACCTGGTTTAGTCTTGGTTTAGTCCTGGTTTAGTCTTGGTTTAGACCCGGTTTAGACCCGGTTTAGACCTGGTTTAGTCCTGGTTTAGACCCGGTTTAGTCTTGGTTTAGACTTGGTTTAGTCCTGGTTTAGTCCCGGTTTAGTCCCGGTTTAGTCTTGGTTTAGTCTTGGTTTAGACCTGGTTTAGACCTGGTTTAGTCTTGGTTTAGTCCTGGTTTAGACCCGGTTTATTCCTGGTTTATTCCTGGTTTAGACCCGGTTTATTCCTGGTTTAGTCCTGGTTTAGACCCGGTTTAGACCTGGTTTAGTCCTGGTTTAGTCTTGGTTTAGACTTGGTTTAGTCCTGGTTTAGTCCCGGTTTAGTCCCGGTTTAGTCTTGGTTTAGTCTTGGTTTAGTCCTGGTTTAGTCCTGGTTTAGTCTTGGTTTAGTCTTGGTTTAGTCTTGGTTTAGACCTGGTTTAGTCTTGGTTTAGTCCTGGTTTAGACCTGGTTTAGTCCTGGTTTATTCCTGGTTTAGACCCGGTTTAGACCTGGTTTAGTCCTGGTTTATTCCTGGTTTAGTCTTGGTTTAGACCCGGTTTATTCCTGGTTTAGACCTGGTTTATTCCTGGTTTATTCCTGGTTTAGTCCTGGTTTATTCCTGGTTTAGACCCGGTTTATTCCTGGTTTATTCCTGGTTTAGACCTGGTTTATTCCTAGTTTATACCTGGTTTAGTCTTGGTTTAGACCTGGTTTATTCCTAGTTTATACCTGGTTTAGTCTTGGTTTAGACCCGGTTTATTCCTGGTTTAGACCTGGTTTAGTCTTGGTTTAGTCCTGGTTTATTCCTGGTTTAGACCCGGTTTATTCCTGGTTTAGTCCTGGTTTAGACCCGGTTTAGACCTGGTTTAGTCCTGGTTTAGTCTTGGTTTAGACTTGGTTTAGTCCTGGTTTAGTCCTGGTTTAGTCTTGGTTTAGTCTTGGTTTAGTCTTGGTTTAGACTTGGTTTAGTCCTGGTTTAGTCCTGGTTTAGTCTTGGTTTAGTCTTGGTTTAGACTTGGTTTAGTCCTGGTTTAGTCCTGGTTTAGACCCGGTTTAGACCTGGTTTAGACCTGGTTTAGTCCTGGTTTATTCCTGGTTTAGACCCGGTTTATTCCTGGTTTATTCCTGGTTTAGTCCTGGTTTAGACCTGGTTTAGTCTTGGTTTAGTCTTGGTTTAGTCCTGGTTTAGTCCTGGTTTAGTCTTGGTTTAGTCTTGGTTTAGTCTTGGTTTAGACTTGGTTTAGTCCTGGTTTAGTCCTGGTTTAGTCTTGGTTTAGTCTTGGTTTAGACTTGGTTTAGTCCTGGTTTAGTCCTGGTTTAGACCCGGTTTAGACCTGGTTTAGTCCTGGTTTATTCCTGGTTTAGTCCTGGTTTAGACCCGGTTTATTCCTGGTTTATTCCTGGTTTAGTCTTGGTTTAGACCCGGTTTATTCCTGGTTTATTCCTGGTTTAGTCCTGGTTTAGACCCGGTTTATTCCTGGTTTATTCCTGGTTTAGTCTTGGTTTAGACCTGGTTTAGTCCTGGTTTATTCCTGGTTTAGTCCTGGTTTAGACCCGGTTTATTCCTGGTTTAGACCTGGTTTAGTCTTGGTTTAGTCCTGGTTTATTCCTGGTTTAGACCCGGTTTATTCCTGGTTTATTCCTGGTTTAGACCTGGTTTATTCCTAGTTTATACCTGGTTTAGTCTTGGTTTAGACCTGGTTTAGTCTTGGTTTAGACCTGGTTTATTCCTAGTTTATACCTGGTTTAGTCTTGGTTTAGACCCGGTTTATTCCTGGTTTAGACCCGGTTTATTCCTGGTTTAGACCCGGTTTATTCCTGGTTTAGACCCGGTTTATTCCTGGTTTAGTCCTGGTTTAGACCCGGTTTAGACCCGGTTTATTCCTGGTTTAGTCCTGGTTTAGACCCGGTTTAGACCCGGTTTAGACCCGGTTTATACCTGGTTTAGACCTGGTTTAGTCTTGGTTTAGACTTGGTTTAGACTTGGTTTAGACCTGGTTTATTCCTGGTTTAGACCTGGTTTAGACCCGGTTTAGACCCGGTTTAGACCCGGTTTATACCTGGTTTAGACCTGGTTTAGTCTTGGTTTAGACTTGGTTTAGTCTTGGTTTAGACTTGGTTTAGACTTGGTTTAGTCCTGGTTTATTCCTGGTTTAGTCCTGGTTTAGACCCGGTTTATTCCTGGTTTATTCCTGGTTTAGTCTTGGTTTAGACCCGGTTTATTCCTGGTTTATTCCTGGTTTAGTCCTGGTTTAGACCCGGTTTATTCCTGGTTTATTCCTGGTTTAGTCTTGGTTTAGACCTGGTTTAGTCCTGGTTTATTCCTGGTTTAGTCCTGGTTTAGACCCGGTTTATTCCTGGTTTAGACCTGGTTTAGTCTTGGTTTAGTCCTGGTTTATTCCTGGTTTAGACCCGGTTTATTCCTGGTTTATTCCTGGTTTAGACCTGGTTTATTCCTAGTTTATACCTGGTTTAGTCTTGGTTTAGACCTGGTTTAGTCTTGGTTTAGACCTGGTTTAGTCTTGGTTTAGACCTGGTTTATTCCTAGTTTATACCTGGTTTAGTCTTGGTTTAGACCCGGTTTATTCCTGGTTTAGACCCGGTTTATTCCTGGTTTAGACCCGGTTTATTCCTGGTTTAGACCCGGTTTATTCCTGGTTTAGTCCTGGTTTAGACCCGGTTTAGACCCGGTTTATTCCTGGTTTAGTCCTGGTTTAGACCCGGTTTAGACCCGGTTTAGACCCGGTTTATACCTGGTTTAGACCTGGTTTAGTCTTGGTTTAGACTTGGTTTAGACTTGGTTTAGACCTGGTTTAGACCCAGTTTAGACCCGGTTTAGACCCGGTTTAGACCTGGTTTAGACTTGGTTTAGACTTGGTTTAGTCCGGTTTATTCCTAGTTTAGTCTTGGTTTAGACCTGGTTTAGTCCGGTTTATTCCTGGTTTAGTCTCGGGTACAAAGTCATCTGATGCCTTACATGTGAGGGGGTCTGCAAAGAGAGAGGGTCCTTCTGCTCAGGGGCCCTTCAACCTGCTGGGCCCCTGAGCTTAGCCCCTTTAAGCCCCTGCATCCATCCGGCCTTGACTGCAGCAATGGCGCCCCCTGCAATTTTTTGCTAAAACATAGTCAACGCAGTTATATTAAAGACTGTTCCCAGCTTTCTTTAGTTTGACTTTTTTTTTCACGATGTTTACGGTTTCACTTCCTTATTGGACTCTGACAGGAAGTGACACATTTTAAACTGTTGCCGTGCCAACCATGTTACGTCAATGGGAGGCCTCCAGCTATGTCACTTCCTGTCAGCAGCTTGAAAAAATCTAATAAAAATAACTTTTCTGCCCGACGTTTCTTCATTGAAACCACCGCTTCACTAAAATGAAAATGATAATTATTCAACTGACGTCATCCATGTAAATAAGCCACCTTTGCAAAAGCATTAGAACCGGTCATATATGCCTAATCTTTACAACGTCCTCCCCCCTCAGCGCCTATAGCTCCTGCATTATACGGAATCAGGCTGAGGCGCTCGGGGAATAAAAGAACTCCTTACCTTGACCTCGGGAAGTCGCGCTTTTTAAAAGTCAAAGGAAGTCGCTTCACTTTTCCCGCCGCTCGTTCTATTATTAGAACAGTTCCCGCCCTCGATAACCTTGAGTTTTCCCACCGGGAACTCTTACAAAACGTCATGATGGAATTGAGTATTTAAAGTGAATATCTAATTCATTACCCCAGGTGAATGGGGACAGAAAATGTAATGTAAAAGATATCAATTTGAAACTCCAGCTGTACATGAACGAGGAAAACGTGTGAAATTGACCAAATCTGCATAGAGCCAGAGTTTAAACATGTGCAAAAGTATTCGATAGGTCCCGTTTGCTGAACAAAATCCTAAATTGCTGGTGATTTCTGTTTAAGTTTATATTATGAACGTACTGCCATAATCTTTATACTTTCAAAAACCTTTTTTAGTTTTAGGTCTGAAACGGCGGCTGAGGTCAAGTAAAAGCTACACACATGCTAACGCTGTGTGACACGTGTACTGACGATGTGTATTGTTTACCTTTTTAAACATCGTACTGTATTGTGTAGCAAATGAGCAGTTTTGCTATAACACTAAAACAATGCTGTTGTCCATATCAAATAAACGAATAAAAATAAATAATCTTTAATAAATAAACTTTATAAAAAATTTCCAAACTTTTTTTTTCTTCTTTTTTTTTTTTTAACTGTTCAAAAATGTTTCAAACCTTTTCAAAATGTTCAAAAAATTTTCCAAACATTTTATATTTTTTTCTTTTTACAAACCGTTCCAAACACTTTTCCCCACAAAGGAAATGCCCATATTTGGATTACAGCGTCATTTCAAACACAGCCCTTCCTGCTACACGTGGATACCAAACATGTCAGTATTTGTGAATGAATAAGCGTGGGAACCAACGGCACAAAAAATAAACATCGTAAAGAGTGAGTTTGGTCTTTTATTTTTTTTTTCACTCTGACATTTAAACTAAGATAAACAACACTGGCCACTGCTGAAAAGACGCTTTCAATGACCCGCTCAGGAATCGGGATTTACGGCTTTCATTTGCCCCGTTTCATGTAACTGTTGTGGTAGTGGCTTAGCCTATACACTCTCGTCGAGCGCCCTCTTGTGGCTCGGGGGAGTAACGGTTACGACTGAAAATAAATGGCTACACAGCGTCGTCTGTCTTATACTTCGATCTAACAGGACAGTAACGCCGTTGTTGGATCCGCTGCTCGCTCATTTGCATGAGCCAAGGTGATCCCGCGACAGGTATCGAGCGGCGCGCCTGCAGTGCATGATGGGAATTGATGGCGTCCCTAACCGGTATGGACTTCCTGGTTTGCAGCGCGGCGCGTCTCGTTCGAGGGGGAAAGGAATCCGGGGAAATGATGAGGAGGTTTGGAGCGGACCCTCACCGCAGAGAGGAACGCCTCACTTTATCCCGGAGGCAGGAATATTAGAAGAATGGGGAAGAATTTGGAAAAAATAGGGAAAATATTAGTAATAAAAAAATGAGAAAAAATTAGGAATGAGGAAAAATTGCTGCACAAATTAAAAAAAATAAAAAATAAAAATCATCGTCATTTATTTGAGCTGAAACAACCAGGGGCCTCATTTATCAAACTTGCTGCGCACTTTTCAGAAACACTGCTGAGAGACGGTGAGAGGAAAGAGCGAGGGGACGCCAGTATGAGTGTCCTCCGAGCTAAAGGCTACATGCTAAAAATGCTACATGCTAAAGCTTTTCATGGGTCTGATTCACAAATACACATCTAATGGACATTAAGCATCATCTTGTGACATGTACATGATAAAGAAACCACAGAAAAGTATATAATTACTGTGAAAAATACTTTCTCAGGTATAAATTATACTTTAAAGTTTATTTTGGTAACTCTATAAGGTTGTTACAATCAGATTTGGTTAACGTGTGTTTGTCAAATGTTAACGGCAGTTTTTGTCGCTGTTTTTTTTTTTTTTTACTGATAATCAAAATGAGCCCATTAGGAAATACACTGTAAAATGTAAAATTGTTTCAACTCAAAAAACTAAGTCCAAGGGCTGCCAAGAAATTGTACGTGTAACCAATAACCAATTTACAATGTAATCGATTTGAAATTTCAGATTCACCTCTTTAGTTGAATTGTATTCTCAGGTTGACACGACTGATTTAATTTGTAACTGACTGTTTCTAGTTGTCTGAAATGAAAAACCTCAGTTACAAATTAAATCAGTCGTGTCAACCTGAGAATACAATTCAACTAAAGAGGTGAATCTGAAATTTCAAATCGATTACATTGTAAATTGGTTATTGGTTACACATACAATTTCTTGGCAGCCCTTGGACTTAGTTTTTTGAGTTGAAACAATTTTACATTTTACAGTAATTATTAACATAAAACATTGGTTAATTTAACATATAGCGTCACCCATGTTGATGTGAAGGCTGCCCTCTAGTGTTTGTATCGGTCAATTACAGCCCGTTCGATAAAAACGTGGCAAAAATATCAAACTGTGATTAGTGCTAATCCCTAATCCTCATGATCGGACTTGCATTTGTTGTTATGAGTTTTATCATTATGCCAGTTCCCTTACATTACATCGGCTGCGTAATAACATACAGGACCAAGATGGCGGCGTGGCGTCCGTATTTCAACACGAAGGACATTTCTCCTTATTATCTCTATGGTTTGGCCCTAGTTTAGACATTTTCTTTCTCCCCTTACCTAATGTTTTTATAATCCCGCCGCTCCGATAAAACCCGCGCTCGGTCCTAATCCGGGCCTAATCTGGGCCGTGTGCGCGGCTTGTCACCGGACACGCTCCACCTGCCGCTCTTTCTGACGGCGGCGTTATCCCCGTCCCAAACCCCATTACGCGGGGGGATCGATGGGAGGCGGGAGCAGGTGCGTTCGGGCGCCGCGGGTAATCTCACGCGCCGCACGCTTTGATGGGCGATTAGTTCAGGGGCCGTCGGTGAATGTGGAACACTAATCCACCGCCGCGCCGCCACGCGAGGGGCAGGGCCGCGGGCGTTTGTTTGGGGATTACGCCTGGTTTGGACTTTGGGTCTTAACGTCGACTTTTTACATCTTCATATAAAAGCCAGAGTGAGAAAAAAACAAAAAAGTCAAGCCTCGGATCGATAACGTCGCCGATGTAGAGCTTGTTTTCTCCAAATGAGGTTTTTTATCAACAACATCTCCACGTTATTACCTCCTACAGACTCTTTTCAGTCTTCGAGCTACTTACAATATCTTGATTTTTTTTTAACATCCATTTCCTGCCATATTCTACCGAGCTTTAAACCCCCCACAAAACTAAGACATTTGAATTTTTACAGGTATTTTCACCAATAACTAGTTATGTTTTATTCATAAATAAAAACCTGATTTTGTGTGTTCTTAACTCTTTAATTGTCCTCTACTGCCCCCTGTTGGCCGTCGCTCAGCTCCTGCACAGGCGTGGAGCGATGGCGCTAATGTTGCTAACGTCCACCACGGGCTAACTACGCTCTCTAAATGATTTGCCGATTCCTGATCACTCCTTTCTAAAGTAATTTAGACACTTTACTGATTACTTGATTTTAAAAGTAACTAAATTAGATTACAAGTTACTTTATTAGTTACATTAATCAGCTGCTGAAGTCCCCTCCTCCGGCTCAAAATGGGCGACTTTTCATATAAACTCGTGCCAAGAGCGTGAACCCAGGTGCCGCAGGTTTGGCACTGGAGCCGGAGGGGTCGCAGTGAGTGTGGGGGGAAATCAGGATCGGATCAGGACCCGGGCCCGGACCGGAGTTAATGTGAGCCAGGGGTGACATAAACAAGTGTCACAGAAGTTACAATAAGGAAAGGAAAGGAAAAAATAGACAGGAAATGTGCAAACAGTTAAATAGTGAAAAAAAAAGTGGTCTCTTATGTACAATAAGTAAAAGCAAAAATCTTAAGGGGCGGAATTATATCAATAATGAAATAAGAATAAATAAAAATAGAATAAAAATTAGAACAGACTATAAAATGTAGAATATCGAGAGAAAAGTACTCGGATTAGAGTAATGCATTAGGTAGATTATAGAGCTCAACAGCCCCACACACTTGGGATGTCCGGACATAAAACATCCCTTTATTTTTAGCATACCATTTTTTTTTTTTTAAATATTAAGAGTTTAAAAGCACGACTATAACGACCAACCATCGCACAGATAATTTACAAGAAAGAAAACACTCAATACTAAAAAAAAAAAGGCACCATTATTTTATAACGTTTTAGTCAAATCTTGTGTTTTACATTTCCATGAGAAAACTTTAGAGCCTGAAGTTCTGAACAAAAACAGCACTCGAGTAAAGTACAGATCCTCTTGATGGAGCCTCTTAAACTCGCATTAAAACACGTTCCTGGATCAAAAAAGAAAAAAATGCACCATTGTTATTCCGCCGGTGGAGGACGCCATCATTACCGTGATTACAGTGGAGCGCCGCTCTCCGCCGGGCCGCTGTCAGACCCTCGTTTGTCTGAATCCAGCGTTGCCAGATGGAAACGTCCCGATACTGGAGTCCAAAACTGATCTGGCCCCCTGCGCTCGCCGCCATTTTGGATCGGCCGGAGCATCTGCTTCCAGTTACAGAGAGCGATGACAGGAAACTGCGGCGGGAGCTGTCGGGGCGATTAAAACCAACGCGGCAGATCCATTTTGATGAAAAAATAAAACAAATCACTTTCATTCCCTCCTGTTCCATCAAACGGCGGAATGAGGGGGGGGGGGGGGACCCATCGCAAAACCCCGCCCCCCAATCATACCTCAGAGTCAGCGGTGCCAGTAACGAGTTAAGCACCTTAACTACCCGGGCCTGGAGGCGTATCGCTGTTGACAAGCCTCTCCCGGCAGCACGTTGTTCATGCCCGTGGCTGTGGGTTTAGCTTTTAGCCTGCAGTTAGCTTCTTTTCTTTTCTTCATTGCAGTAACCTCCGCAAGTCTCTCACTCACTCCACACTTTCTTTCTGCTGCTCGATTACCGTTTATTTATTTTTTTATCTTCAGTGGTACTGGAGTAGCAGATACTGATACACAAGCCTAGAGCGCCCTCTAGCGGCCGTCAGTGTGAAAATAAGTAACATGTGAAAAGATATACATGTCGCATCCCAGCCCAGAGCCGTGGGAAGACATCTTAGTTAGGGGGTGCTGAGGGACAAAACGCTTTTTCTGTGCATTTTTCCTATTTATTAATATTGCCTGCAGTTCGCAAATTATCCACCAGGGGGGTGCTGCAGCGCCCTCAGCACCCTGGGCTCCCACGGCCTTGTCCCAGCCAAACAGGACAGGAAAATATGCTAATCTGAAACATTCCTTTCCCCCACTGTGAGTTACTATTGTGTGGAGTGATGAAACATATGCGAGTTTTGATGAATGTAACTAATACAAGTAACTTCCAAGTAATCGGTGAAGTAAGTAGGTTTTTAAAGGCGTATTCTGTAATCGGAGGAACCTTTGGCAACACGTGAATTTCCATTGGGATCAATAAAGTTGAGCTTTAGCCTTGATAGTTTGCAGCATCTCCTCCGTTGTTCACTAACGCTCCGGAGCTATGGGCTTTTGAGAAAGGTCAATAATCGCACGTACATTCATGAAACACTAAACTAAATGAGCTATTTTAGTCGACAAAAATCGATGCTGAAAAAAATCAAGAGATCCGGGCAGAATTCACCTCACGAGGGGCTTATCTTCCCACTCTCGTCCCGACACGTCGCGGGGGTCGTGAAGGGCGCCGGCGCGGACAATGGAACTGCGGCGGGATTGTCGAGTGCGGCTCATTATCCCGGCGGCCGCGGCAGGAGCGAGACGAGAGGTGACAAAAACACAAAGACGACTCGGCGGGGAAGGAAGGGGGGAGAGAGAGAACGCTTCCCCCGGCGTGACCCGAGAGCGGCGGCCAAACCTGTTCATCCTCGCTGTAGTCCGGGGTCGCTGTGGGAAGAACTCCAATCACCTCCTCCTCTGTTAGACTCCGATAATAAACATCTGTGTAGGAAAAAGAAATCTGTGGCAAACACTGCTCTGATGTTTCTGGACACAAGAGATTCATTGACAGTGCAGAAAACTCCCGCGTTAGCATATCTACTCCCGCCTCGTTAGCCGGAGGAGGCGTGTCATCGGCCCCGTCGATCGATTCCACATTATGTTTACTAAAGCGTTAAATGCACCTCAGCACCGCGGCCATTAGTCCTGCTTTAGCACTTCTGACAAGCCGGCTACGCTAGGCTAACCCCGCTACGCTAGGCTAATTCTGCTACGCTGGGCTAATTAGTGAATGGGACACGCGGCGGTTTACACACACAGGGTCACCGAGGCGACTGTGTTTGAATGTCCGGGGTCAGAGGTTAACACGAGGTCCACGGGGCTGAAACACTGGGTTCAAACTAAAAGGTGAATTTAAATCTAATATTTTTAACTTTTCACACACGATGGAAAAGTGAAGTTCGTTTTCCTCCAGTCTTCAGTGTGCTGTCTAGCTCTGTGTTCTCCCCTCCTCCCTCCCACAGCAGGAAATGCAACCAGGTGGATCCAATGATTCAATCAAGACCAAGGTGTTGCTCTTGGGAAACCCACAAAAGAGCAGTCAGAGGGAGCAGTTGGAGATGGAACAAGCCCAAGAAAAAACCAAGCCTCGAAGAGGATTTAAAGTGCAGGAAAAAACCTTACTAAAGACTGTGGAGGACAGCCGGTTTTTCACCTGCTGCATGGGACAGCTTCAAATAAAAAGTAAAAAGAAAAGAAGTCTGTTCATTGGAGTGAAGTCCAGTTGATTTTAAAACCTTCACAATAGAAAGGAAGCCTCTCAAGTTGGGCGCTGCGAAGAAACTTGACATTCAGTGTTCAAAGCTCGTTTAACTCAAAAACTCACAAGGTGCTATACACAAGAACAACACAAGAACATGTCACTGTTATGGTTCCGTCTGATTGTGTTTAGTTCCCCCTTGGATGTGTTTAGTTCTCCCTTTGTTGTGTTTAGTTCTCCCTTTGTTGTGTTTAGTTCCCCCTTTGTTGTGTTTAGTTCCCCCTTGGTTGTGTTTAGTTCCCCCTTGGATGTGTTTAGTTCCCCCTTGGTTGTGTTTAGTTCTCCCTTGGTTGTGTTTAGTTCTCCCTTTGTTGTGTTTAGTTCTCCCTTGGATGTGTTTAGTTCCCCCTTGGTTGTGTTTAGTTCTCCCTTTGTTGTGTTTAGTTCCCCCTTGGATGTGTTTAGTTCCCCCTTGGTTGTGTTTAGTTCTCCCTTTGTTGTGTTTAGTTCCCCCTTGGTTGTGTTTAGTTCACCCTTTGTTGTGTTTAGTTCCCCCTTGGTTGTGTTTAGTTCCCCCTTTGTTGTGTTTAGTTCTCCCTTTGTTGTGTTTAGTTCCCCCTTGGTTGTGTTTAGTTCCCCCTTGGTTGTGTTTAGTTCCCCCTTGGTTGTGTTTAGTTCCCCCTTGGTTGTGTTTAGTTCCCCCTTGGTTGTGTTTAGTTCCCCCTTGGTTGTGTTTAGTTCCCCCTTGGTTGTGTTTAGTTCCCCCTTGGATGTGTTTAGTTCCCCCTTGGTTGTGTTTAGTTCTCCCTTTGTTGTGTTTAGTTCTCCCTTTGTTGTGTTTAGTTCTCCCTTTGTTGTGTTTAGTTCTCCCTTTGTTGTGTTTAGTTCTCCCTTGGTTGTGTTTAGTTCTCCCTTTGTTGTGTTTAGTTCCCCCTTGGTTGTGTTTAGTTCTCCCTTTGTTGTGTTTAGTTCTCCCTTTGTTGTGTTTAGTTCTCCCTTGGATGTGTTTAGTTCCCCCTTGGTTGTGTTTAGTTCTCCCTTTGTTGTGTTTAGTTCCCCCTTGGTTGTGTTTAGTTCTCCCTTTGTTGTGTTTAGTTCCCCCTTGGTTGTGTTTAGTTCACCCTTTGTTGTGTTTAGTTCCCCCTTGGTTGTGTTTAGTTCCCCCTTTGTTGTGTTTAGTTCCCCCTTGGTTGTGTTTAGTTCACCCTTTGTTGTGTTTAGTTCCCCCTTGGTTGTGTTTAGTTCCCCCTTTGTTGTGTTTAGTTCTCCCTTTGTTGTGTTTAGTTCCCCCTTGGTTGTGTTTAGTTCCCCCTTGGTTGTGTTTAGTTCCCCCTTGGTTGTGTTTAGTTCCCCCTTGGTTGTGTTTAGTTCCCCCTTGGTTGTGTTTAGTTCCCCTTGGTTGTGTTTAGTTCCCCCTTGGTTGTGTTTAGTTCCCCCTTGGTTGTGTTTAGTTCTCCCTTGGTTGTGTTCAGGGTTCTTGTTCTTGTGTGTTTTATTTTGACGTCTCTGTTCTGTCGTTGTGATTTTGCTTTTCTTCTGCCCCGCCCTGATGGGTTTCACCTGCGCTCTGGTTCCCCGTGTATTTAGACCCCTGTGTTCCCCTTGTCCTTGTCGGTTCATTGTTTTCCGTTTGTTGGTGTTTTGTGTGTCTCCGATTCTGGTTTCTTTTGCCCGGTTTTGGCGATTTTGCCTGTATTTGTACTTGGACGTTCCATCAAATTGACCTTTTCCTGCTAACCTTTGGGCTCTTTTGAATTTTGAATGTGAAACATGTTGGATACACACACTCAGAGCTCAGGCCTTGATGACCTGTGATTGTCCATGCGCTGAAAGCTTTGCCTCCTCCGTTGTTACATTTACTCCGTCTCTGTATATTGTATATGTTTGTAAGTCACACTGTCCACACGCTGCTTGTTACTTACGGTGGGTTTGGATTTGTATTGCTGGGTTTCAGGGACATCACCGCGTTCTAAAGGCCTATAATATTATATAAAGGTAAAATTATTTAGTTTTTGAGGAAATTTTTGGTCTTGAAAACAGATCATGGACCCAGTGACTGATATTAATGATCATTTTTGTAATTTTCTTTTTAGATACGACTTGTGAAACATCTAAAACATCATCCCATTCTAGAACCTGCAACCTGGTCATGTGATCAGGTCTGTCACGTGACTCATTGTTATACATAACCTGTGTGGGCCCTGACGAAGACTCCGTAGAGTCTTTATTCAAGTGTGTCCAGGCCCTCGGATCTCGAGGAGCACCTGTTGGTGATCCAGTGAGTGTTCACAGCTTCTGTCTCTACTTTACCGTGATGTTCTTCAGGAGAAGCTTTGGTTTGGAGAGCGCGATAAGTCCGTGGAAAGCTGTCTGCTATACGTCACAACGGAGCATAAATCTAATGGCGATCTCAGAGTTCAGTCCATTTGTCCTTCAGTCCATTACAGCCTTTCCTCTCTCAGACCGCCAGCTCCACCTCATCTTTCCGAAACCCCGGGAGAGTCATTTATTTATTTTTTTTCTCGCGTGAAGAAGCCTGAAGCAAAGGTCGGCGCTCTCCCTCTCCCGAGACGCCGCCGACATTTCCCATCAGTCAGCGCGGTTGATGGCGGCTGGATAAAGTTCACGTGGCCGGTCGGTACAGTGCGCCGCTGATGGCTTCATCCGTCAAAGACGCGGAAACGCCGCGGCCGATCCTTTCTCCTGTCAAAACAGAAAACAGAGGGGCCGCGGCGCATTAGTCTGAGCGGGATTATCCGGGACAGAGAGACGGCGCTGAGGTGAGGGCGAGATGTACAGATTAGCTCCAGGACAACAGCATTATTACGGAAAAGGTCTGTTCTTCTGTCGTCCATTCAGCCAAAGTCAGTGTTTAGTTTTCTGCAGGAAATTCCAGGAGATAATTGTCCTGAACAGATGAGGAAAAGGCAGAAAACACTTTCCCCACATTCCTTCACCTTGGAAATCAACTCAATATTGTACATTTGCATATCTCATATATATATATATATATATATCACGTAGACAATATATTGCTCGTATTTCATCGTAAGTGAGTGCTCTTTAAAGCCCACTGTTGGCTTTGGAAGGTCTTTAACCTCTTAACCCCTCACCAGAACCGAGCACATTGTCTCCAGTTCCGGCTTTACCCAAACCTAAACGTGATTGAAAAAAGAAAAAAATGCAACAAAAAAGAAAGGTCACAAAGGAGTCACAGGAAAGTTTTGGAAAAGTGACAAAAATGTGTGAAGAAAACAAAGGAAAAAGGTAAGTATAGATCAGTTTTGTAGGTCTTAGCTTTCAAATGAGGCCTGTAGGCTGTGACCTTAGGGTTAGATTTGGGTAAAGATGATACAAATATCAGAGGGTGAAGGCAGGGGTTGAGAGGTTAACTCTGGCCAAAGAAGAGCTGTCCAGGTCTCTGTCTTCTCACTTCTCCTGCAGTTTGCAATGGGACCTCGCTGCTGTGGGTTGAACTTAACGAGCACTTTGGAGCAGGGAGGGGCCGAGTGATGGAATTACACCGGAAAGTAACGCACAACGATGGACTGTTATGTACGACCTGGCAGCTCGCTGTGGAGACGGACAATACTTGGACTTTATTTCTGGGAGGAAAGGGGGTGAACTGTGAAGGACCTGCTCTGGAGAACTGAACTAAAGCTGAGACCAAGTAAAAGCTAATTCATTATAAATGTATGAACTATGGCTGGAATCATTCTCTTCCTCCTGAAAGAGGAGGTTTGAAGCAGTTGGACCTCTTATCCCTCCTACGCCGTCGACACTTCCCTTCAAGGCCAAGCCCCGGAGCTACACCTGATAAGGACTGAGCTCTCTGGGTCATATTTTGCAAAACACTGACTTTCAGACTGTAAACAACCGCACACACATACCCCCTCCCTAACCACGCTCCGTCGATCTGCGTCTGCCTCAGCACGTTTCCTCAGCCCCGCCCCCCCTGGTCAATGGCCAGTCATCGTGTATTTTCCATGTCTTGATGTTTCTATTTGTGCTTTGCCTTAACTTAACCTGATTGTAATTACGCATATCTTCTTTTGTGAGGTGCATTGGGTTGCCTTGTGTACGAAATAAATAAATATATAAATAAATAAATTAAATAAATAAATAAAATAAAATAAATAAATAAATAAAATAAATAAAATAAATAAAATAAATAAAATAAATAAAATAAATAAAATAAAGTTTGATTAATTAATACATATCGTGTATTTAGCTCAAATAACGGGTGAGTCCGTGTTTAAACTGAAAGGCTCCGTCCTCAACATGGATCTCCCTGATGTTGTGAAGTCCCCTCTCGCCAAGGACGGCGGCCGTTTGCTCCCGCGCCCGTCGATGCCGCGCTAATGTGTGTGCGGATCACGTCCAGTTTGAGCGGCCGCCCGACGCCACGACTCATCATCGCATCATTTCGGTCACGGGTTCGCGGTCAAAGCGCAGCGCTCGATACGGCGGTCGATGCCGGCGCGATGGTGCTCAGCCGCGGCGGTTAAACAGGACTGAGAGGGAGGGAGGGAGAGGGAGAGGGAGGAGAGAAGAGGATAGAGGGAGAAGAGAGGGAGAGGGAGGGGGAGAGAGAGAGAGAGATGAGGGGGGAGAGAGGGGAGGGAAGGAAAAAGCGAGGGAAAGAGGGAGAGAGCGAAAGATAGGGCCAGCGAGTGAGGAGGAGAGAGGGTGGCAGCGAGGAGAAAGGGAGGAGAGGGAGAGATGAGAGAGAGGAGAGAAGAGGATAGAGGGAGAGGGGAGGGAGGGAGGGAGAGGAGAGAGAGAGAGGGGAGGGGGGAGAGAGGGGAGGGGAGGAAAAAGCGAGGGAATGAGGGAGAGAGAGAAAGAGACGGCCAGAGAGTGAGGAGGGGAGAGGGTGGCAGTGAGGAGAAAGGGAGGAGAGGGAGGAAGAGAGAGAGCGGGGAGGTAGATGGAAAGAGAGGAGAGAAATGGGAGAGGGATGAGAGTGAGAGAGAGGGAGGGAAAGAAGGATGGGGAGAAAGAGAGGGGCAGAGAGTGAGGAGGAAGAGAGAGTGCGGGGAGGTACAGGGTAGAGAGGAGAGAAGGGGAGAGAAATGGGAGAGGGATAGAGAGAGGAGAAAAGTGGTTGTAGAGAGAGAGGGAGAGAAAAGGAGATAGAGGAGGGGGAGGGAAGGAAAAAGAGAGGGGGAGAGGGAGAGGAGGGGAGAGATTAGTCCTGTTTGCTCCTGGTTTGGCAAAACGTTGTATTTACTTTAAATGTTCAGGTTTGGAAACAACATTTCCGCTTCAGCAGCTCCATCAGACTCTACAGCCTCGTGGACGATATTGAAAGTTTTTTACTCGAGGACTTTTCAATATCGAAATCCTTGATCGAGAAAAAAAATGAGTTGCCTCTAGGGGGCGCAATAGGATCAAAATGCTTTTTATTAATTAAGGAAGAATGTTGTCGCTCTCAACGGTCGTCAGACTATTGCTCAAAATTACAAAAAGAGAATTAGGGCAGGCGAGCTGTGGATCTGTTGAGAGGGATCCTCGTGTTTTAACGCACCACACAGCATAGGAACATCATCTACAAAATCAGATAGTTAGGGCAGCTGTGTAGGGGTTTGTTGATGAGGAGCTACTGCCCTCTACAACTGGCTTTTTACCGCACTACACTGTGTAGGGCTTACATAATAAATGCACATAATAATATTAACGGAGTATAATATGTCTTTTTAACATAAAAATAGTGACTTTTGGTAATGCTAAGAATGTTAGGCGTGGTAACCGTGGTAACCGTCTGAAAGAAATGTAATGATCGCCTTTTGTTACTCGCTTTGTAGTAGACTTTGTACTTGAAACGAGACCGTCGTTGTAATTGTGCCTCTTTCTGTTGATGTTCAAATAAACACATCAATAAATAAAATAAGCTTTGAAAACGTAAAACGACAGGAACCTCTCAATACATGAGCATGACTAACCGCTCTGCCACCTCCGGAAACAAAGATGGCGGCGGTTCTGATGGAGCTCATTGTCAGGAGCTCGAGGGAGACGCCCCGCGCTCGACCCGTAAACCTGGATGAGTCCGTCTCCTCGACACTAACGGCGGCCTCCCCCTCGGAACCCTGGGTAATTACGGCGCCGCGCAGAACGGAGCCGGGTTTGTTTTTTTTTTTGCATTTTTTTTTTTATGAAGCGCCGTTCAAAGGGAATGTTTGAAAATGGAGCCGGCGCTGATCAAAGGAGCTGAGGTGTGGAGGAGAGAGCGAGCGGCCCGGGTTTGGAGGCACCGCGGGGGGTCAGGCGCCCCCCGGGGGGGTCAGAGGTCAACGCTCTCGTTTCAATATAAAAGGACGGCGGGGCGGGGCTAATTACACTTATGGATGAATATTGGTTTTCGACGCCCCCTGAGGTCGATCAGGTCCAATATCCTGAAAAATCCACTGTTTCAGGAAGAAGAAGAAGAAGAAGAAGAAGAAGAAGAAGAAGAAGAAGAAGAAGAAGTGGAGGAGGAGGATGAAGAAGAGGAAGAAGAAGAAGAACTCAAATACTGTTCTGATGCTGTTGGTCCACGAACAACAAAAACCCCCACCTGAATCGAGCACTTTCTCCAGTTTGGCTTTACTCAAATCCAAGAGCGAAAATGAGACCACAACGAGGATGAAAATGCAACCAAAAAAAGAGCCACAAAAGTGCCGACAAAAAGTAACACAAAAAAGCAATGAAACGGTGACAAAAATGACAGAAAAGACAACAACAAAAAAGACAAAAACTCAAAATAGTGTTAAAAAAACTATTGATTTCCCAATCAATATTTTAAAAGCTTCATAATTCGCACTTCATGGCAATTTTTTTCTCAATTATTATTATTTTTTTTAATGCCCCAATTTGTTTCCCTAATATTTGCATTTTTTTTATTATTACTAATGTTTTCCCTATTTCACCCCCTGATTGTTTCAGCTCCAATAGATGTTTTTATCCCCATGTTTCCCACCTTTTTTATTGATTTAATTTTTTTTTTTTGATTGAACTTGCTTTAACTTGTTCAAAATTGTAAGTTATTTCAAAAGTGCTGGTCTGGTCCTGGAGTCATACCTCCAGGTGGCGCTGTTGAGGGAGTTGTCCTCCCCTCGGCAGCAGGGGGACTGTACGGGACGTCCGGCCTCAGAGGACAGCCCTGACTCCCCTCCATCGACAGCGCGGTCGATAGCTCATTCTGCTCCGACCCTCTTCATCTGCATCCGCTCGTCCCGCGCCTAATCGCCGCGGTCTTTCACAATCCGTCTCGGCCTTTCCCTCGGCGTCAGCGCTTCTGCCCCGTCACTCCGCTCGCCACCGTCGATTTACAGGAGGACGGCGTCGATGGGGGCGCGAGCGCTGGGGTAGAAGTACCGGGACGTCAAAGACACAATACACTTCAGCCAATACGTCTAAAAAGATCCTTACAGTGGACGGACCGCTCAGGCGCAGAGGTCAATGCGCTGTATGAATAAAGATCCTCTTCTTCTTCTTCTTCTTCTTCTTTAATGTCAGAGTAAAAAACACGCCAGACTCTCCCTTTATAAGGCTACGGTTCTACTGCTATCGAAAAAAGGAAAGTATCAAAAGCAGAAAGAGAAAAATCTTTAGATCCAAGTTTTGATGCTGTTGGTTCAGGGACAGCAATTTTCATTTTTTTCTCAATTATTATTATTATATATTTTTTATTATTACTAATGTTTTTATCCCCATGTTCCCCCATTTTTATTGATTTAATTTTTTCACTTTTAAATTTTTTGCCCAATGTTTGCACAATTTTTCTAAATATTATTATGATATTTCTTTTTCAATTTCCAATGTTTTCTCCTTTTCCCAATTTTTTACCTCATTTAAAAAAATTTTTTTTTTTTTTACCACTAATATTTTCCCTATTTCACCCCATTTTCCGTCATTTTTGTCTAAATTTTTCCCATTTCCCATTACTCCCCAAATTATTCCCCAAGTTTCCCCAAATTTGACAAATATTGTAGTACAAGTATCGGAAAAAGTATCGTTCAGGCATCGGTATTGAAAAAAAATGTAACAGCCCCCAGCCCTATACTCTTTACAGTCTTTCCTTTCAAATGTAAAATCGTAGTATCATTAAAATATATCTTTTATTCAGCGCGTGCGTCTCAGACTGATTAGTTCCACCTTTTAGCCGCGGCCAATTTCGCATTTTTATACAGCCCTTTCTCTTCCGATTTCTGAGACGAGGTTCTTTGAGGATAAACAGACTAAATTAGGCTAAACATAGACGGATTACTATGCGAAAGCGCCCGCGGGACTCGCTGGGTGTTTTTGAGGCAGATTTCCTCAAAGCGAGCGGCGCAGAGGGTGTAGTCGCGGCTGCTGCCCTGTAGGTGAAGTGTTGATAAAGACGCGGTGACTCATTCACAGTCCGGACAGAAGCGATCCACGTTGTTCAAGCTAACGGTAAGAAGAGAAGACACGCACATTAGCCTCGGGCCATCGCCGGTTTAGTGCAAACAACTCTGGGGCCGACAACAATGTCACATTTAAACATTTTTGAGTCAGGATTATTGTGAGAGAAAATATTGCGATTGCGCGATTATTCACGATTATCGAGCTAATGACCTCGTCGGATCTCTGCGACCTCGTCGGATCTCTGCGACCTCGTCGGATCTCTGCGACGTCGTCGGATCTCTGCGACGTCGTCGGATCTCTGCGACGTCGTCGGATCTCTGACGTCGTCGGATCTCTGTGACGTCGTCGGATCTCTGACGTCGTCGGATCTCTGACGTCGTCGGATCTCTGACCTCGTCGGATCTCTGCGACCTCGTCGGATCTCTGTGACGTCGTCGGATCTCTCTGACCTCGTCGGATCTCTGACCTCGTCGGATCTCTGCGACCTCGTCAGATCTCTGTGACGTCGTCGGATCTCTCTGACCTCGTCGGATCTCTGACCTCGTCGGATCTCTGCGACCTCGTCGGATCTCTGTGACGTCGTCGGATCTCTCTGACCTCGTCGGATCTCTGACCTCGTCGGATCTCTCTGACCTCGTCGGATCTCTGTGACGTCGTCGGATCTCTGCGACGTCGTCGGATCTCTCTGACGTCGTCGGATCTCTGTGACGTCGTCGGATCTCTCTGACCTCGTCGGATCTCTGACCTCGTCGGATCTCTGCGACGTCGTCGGATCTCTCTGACGTCGTCGGATCTCTCTGACGTCGTCGGATCTCAGGCAACGTGTTCTCTCACTGAAACAGCGTTTTCCTTTAGGCTCAGTCCCCATAGCAACAGCCATAATAAACCTGTGAATAACATAATAATATGTTGCGGACAGAACACGACTGATGCGTTATCGGGAAACAGAACAGACTGTTTTCTGTTTTCTGATCAAGTATTCCGTTTCTGTCCGTCCTCATTTACAAACATTACGGCGAGATGATCCGGGGGTTACTCGAGGTCGCGGCCCGACCTCGCTCTCATCAGAACAACCTTCAAAAGACACGCGGCCCAGAGCGACTCCACACAACGGCGAAAAAACACGGGACTAAACCGGGACTTTAAACGTCAGGAGGAGGCGACCCGCGGTGGCGCCACGAGGAATTATTTTTTTCCCTCCCACCCTCATTAATTATGCGGCGGCTCCCGAGAATGTTTGAGAGTTTCCCGTGAAGCAGCGTGAGAGTAAACTGCACTCGTCCATCAACTCTGCCTCCCGCGGTTCACCTGCTCTGATGATTATGTAGAGAGAGAGATACGGGCCGAGGGAGGGGGCGAAGACCAAAACAGGATTCAAAGTGATTACCGGCTCAGTATATACAAATACACACGCCGCGGGTGAAAACGGCGATCTTTCACACAGTGGTAGAGATTTTGTAGCTCGTTTTCTCCCCCGCAACATCTTAGTTTAAAAAAAAAAAAAGACCAAACTCTCCCTTTAAGGTGTTTATTTTCTGTTTTGTCGTTTTGAGACGGAGATTTCCTGGAGATAACATTGCAGCGCATTGGCCGGTCTCGGACACATTCACAAATATTCACAAGTTTGGTATCCATGTGTAGCAGGAAAGGCTGTGACCGAGATGACGCTGTGATCCAAATTTTCACACAGCTTCTAGTTAGGACGACCTAGAGTGGGTCTCGACCAATGGCTGCTCTGCTTTACGACCGCAACACTGGAGGCCGCCATTGCTGTAGCACCTCCATATATCCGCTAGTCTCCAATTGAAAAGCATTGGACTTTAGACACGTTAAAAACAACTTTATCACCTGGTTTCTATTTTTTAAACACTTTCTACGGCTACATGTTCCTCCTGAGAGAACGCCGGGTTGGTCACAATTAAAGAAACCCGGCGGGTTTTCGAAAGAAAATGTTTTGAAATCTCGTACTAATGAGGGTCGGACTGTTAGCATTGGAGCTGCGCGAGCTACACGTCACGCCAGGGCCGAGTCTACAGGGAAGACCCCGCCCTTATGCCCTTTTTAGGAACGTGCTTCCTCAGAGCTAATAATAATAATGCCTTACACTTATATTGCGCTTTACAAGCCTGTATTACCAAGTTTCTCAAAGCGCTACACTGTCGTCATTATTCATTCACTCCATACTTGGTGGTGAGCTGCTGTTGCAGCCACAGCTGCCCTGGGGCAGCCAGTCTGCGCCATCGGCCCACCACCTGCCACTCACTCATACACCAGTGTACGCAGACACTGGAGGCAAGGAGGGTGAAGTGTCTTGCCCAAGGACACAACGACAATGTGCACCTTCAGGAGGCGGGATTCGAACCCCCGACCTTCCGATCACGAGACGACCCGCTCTACCATCTGCGCCACCGTCGCCCCGTCGAGCTGGGGAGGAGGAGTCTATAAATCCGCCATGATTTCCCCCTCGAGCGTGGTCATTGTGGTAAACGGGGAGGAGTGAGGAGGAGTTGTCTATTCTTTTTAATGGTCTATGGTCTTGACCCTAGAGCGGCGCTTCTGGGTCAGTGTGACTCCTCCCACCCAGCTTTGATGGAGCATGAGGGCGGGATCTTCACTGTAGACTCGGCCCTCGCGGGGCGCGTAGTTCGGTCGTAGCCGCGCCATTAGCTCTGATGCTAATGGCGTGTCAAAGTCCGGCCCTCATAAGTATACGAGATTTCTAAAATGTTCCTTACGAAAACCAGCCTGGTTTCTTTGTTACCACAGGAGGAATATTTACCTTTATAAAAATGAGAAACCAGGCTTTACTGTTGCTTAGAACGTGTATGAAGTGCAATGCTTTCTGATGGAAAACTAGCTTGTTTTACCGCCCACATATGGAGGTACTACAGCAATGTAGCGCCGCGGTCATAAAGCAGAGTAACCAGCGGCCTTTGGTGAGAACACGGACTACTACTCTACTACTCTACTACTCTACTACTCTACTACTCTACTACCACTGCTACCACCTCTACTACAAGTGTAATTGAAGTTGCTGATCTCCTTTAGTAACGTGTCAACATTAGCGATTAGCATATAGCGCCATCTCTCCCTCGCCTCGTCTCAAACACACGAGCGTGATCAGGGCGTGTGCGGGAAAAACAACAGATCTCAGCTTAATCGCGTGACCCCCACCTCCGCAGCGCCCCCCGGAGGTCACACTGTAAACTCGTATTAATCTGCTTTTTAATTACGCCGTATATCGTCGGCGTGTTGTTTCCCGCGCTGATGGATATTACTCTTTCCCCGTGTGCGTGGGCGGGAACGCTGATGACCTGAACCCGTTGGAGGCTAAACGGGGTCCGGGCGGCTCCAGCTGGGACCCGTTTGATAAAGGAGGAGCTACGATTTGTAGTTTGAACGTAGAGCTGGGGGTAATATATCGTTGGAAGATGATGTAGAAGTAGGAAGATGGAAGACAATCTGGTTTATCTCAAGAAATGTGGGGGGAGAATGTGGAAGAAAAGAGGAGGAAAATGGAGACAATATTTGGAAAGAAATTGGGGGAAAGATGGGAGGGTAGCGGAAAATGTGGAAAACATTTAGGGGACAAAGGGAGAAAGTGGTAAAAAAAATGGGGGGAGGGGAATGTGAGAAAATGTTTAAATGATGGGTGGAAAAATATGGAAATGTTGAAGAAAATTTGGGGAATAATTAAGCAGAAATTGGGGGGGAAAATGATAGGTGTTGGGGGAAATTTGGGGGAAACAATTGGAAATGATTGAGGATAAAAATTGGCAAAAATAGGGAGAAGTTTGGGGGAAATGTGGGGACAAATGGGGACAAAATTTTGAAAGAATTGGGAGATAATGAGGGGACATTTTGGACAAACAGGGGAAAATGAGGTGGGTGGAAGTAATTGAGGAAAAAATGGGAGGAAAATAGGGGAAACAGTTGGAAAAAGATGAGGAAAATTGTAGGGGGGTAGGAAAAAGATGGTAAAAAAGATGGAAATAATTGAGGGGATAATTGGGGGAGGGATAGGGAAAAACTGGGAAGACATTTGGAAAATGTGGAGGAGGGAAAAAACGGGGACAACGTTGGGGGAAAATGTTGAAGGGGTTTTTCTGCCTGTTCTGTTTTTGAGCGACAGAACGATGCAAGAGGTTTTTTTTTGCATATTTCTGACGGTTTGCAGAAACATCTTTTCATCACCGTTAATCACAAAGTTCCCAAAAAATATTGAGATTTTCATTTTTGTCAAGACCACCCAGCCCCGTTTGAAGGGCATCGCTCTTTTCTCACATTCAAATCATGCAGAAAAAAAACCCCTGATTCTCTCCTAAAACTCCAGCGAACTCCCCCTTTCCGCTGCTCTGCTCTGAAACCCTTTAATCCAAACGGACGGACAGTTTTCCTCTCCGTTCGGCCGCGTTGTTGACGTTAGCAACAAAAGTGCAGACGTCGGCACGATACGTCGCCAAATGTTCGGCTTTTTCAGGATAATGAGGGAGAAAAACAAGAGCCGTTCAAGAGTAGATCTCACCGAGGTCGTCCATCAACACACAGCCACATCTAAAAGCTTTACAGCCTATAGACCTGTGGAACGCCGCATTTGAAAGCTGAGACCTACTAAACTGAGCCAAGTTTTTTCGTATTTTTTTACGTTTTTGTGTGGCATTTTCATCCTTGTTCCCAGTTGTGCTCGAAACGTTACTGTTTTTAAATCATAATGAAAAAAGAAAGTTCCAAAGAGACTCTGATCAAAAGTTTACACACCCCAGTTCTTAATACCGTGTATTCTCCTTTAGCATCGATGAAGCTCTGAGTCTTTTGTGGTCGTTGGGGAGAAGGTTCTGTTTATGATCTAATGGGAAAGTGGCCCATTCTTCTTGGCAAAAAGTTCCTGGGCTGTTTTGCATGTTTGAGCTCTCCCCACAGTGGTTCAATGATACTGAGCTCAGACTGAGATGGAACTAACGGGACCTTCCCTTTATTCTGCAGGAAACAAAAACAACAAAAAAGTCCCATACCTACTGTGAAAGATGGAGGTGTTTCTCTGAGCAGAATAAAGTGAATTTGGAGTCTCCTGACCTCAATATCATTGAACCACTGTGGGGAGAGCTCAAACATGCAGTTCATGCAAAACAGCCCAGGAACTTACAGGAACTGGAGGCTTTTTGCCAAGAAGAATGGGTTTCTTAGATTATGAACAGAACCTTCTCCACAAAACACTCAGAGCTTCATTGATGTTTTTTTTATTTATTTGAATTAGGACAGTGCACATTAATCAACACGTCAGCCAAAAGCATCAATGTAAATGTACCAGAATTAGCACGAGAGCTAAATTGCATCCGTTGTCCTAAGGCAGGTAAAGAAACATTGACAGAAGGAAAATACAAACATACAAAGAACAGAACAAAGTCACAGATTCAGTTACAAGGACAGACACCGGTAAGATAACATAACAACTTTAATTAAACTACCTGTGAGTGCAAGATTGTTTTGTTTTTAACCAGATTTTTAGGACCTTTTTAAAGGTGTGGTAATTGTCACAGTTCCTGATGTGAGCAGGCAGCGAGTTCCAAAACTGCGAGCCTCTGATAGACTCCACCGTTTTAGTTCTACGACGTTGCACAATACAGTCTCCTCTGGTCAGAGCTCTGGTATTTACTCGAGTGTTACTTATTTGTGATATAAAAGTCCTTAATGGTGGAGGGGCAAGACCTTTTAAAACTCTAAAAACTAAACAGGCATCCAGGAACTTCTGATAGCCGTCGAAATCTAAAATATTATACTTACTTACAATGTGGCAGTAATGATAATGTAAAGGCTTTCTATCCAGAGTTTTCAATGTTTTCTTATGTTAAAGGGAAATGCACAGTATTAAGAACTGGGGTGTGTAAACTTTTGATCACAACTGTACGTCTCGATTATGCCGCCATTTTGACTGTAAGTTTTTGGTTGTTTCCCGCTTTCTTACTTCCTTTCCGTTGCATTTTTGTAATTTTTTGTGTGGCGTTTTCACCCTTGTTTACGTCTCAATGTTGTTGCTCTTTTGACTCCGTCTTTCAGGAAACCTTTCGATTTGGCTAAACCCAAACAGCAGCACGGTTAAGGTGGGGGTTAAGAGGTTAACAAGGGCAGAACAATTCGTTTTTTCGTCCTTTTCAGCCGAGTCTTGGTTCTGATTTTGTTTTTTTTAGGTCTTGTTTTGCTCGATGGGAAAATGATAATACAGTAACGTTATGGCTATATCTAAGACTAAATTGTCTCCTCGCGCCGCAGCCTTGGAGTGAATAAAAACGACACCTTTTCCACCGGCGACCGCTTTCGGGGCGTCTTTATATGAGCAATTTCCACTTTGCCGGCGCCTCCTCCGTCGCCTCGACCCCCCTCTCCCAACACCTCTCTCCCTCGCTCACAAGTGTCGCCGACGGTCCGCTAAAGGTTAATGCGATTTCCCACAATGCCCCTCTCCGTCCCCCTTGATAAAATAACGGCTCATTTTTCCCCCCCCACGCCAGACTCGAAGCGGATCCGTCAGAAAAGCGCCGAGGACGAGGGACGAGGCTTCACAAAAATAGTTTCGGAGAGAAAAGGAGAGGAGGCGGCGATTGATTTGTTGTCATCGGTGGATGCGGCAAAAACTAAAGGTTGCAAAACTACAGAGGACTAAACCGATTCAATTCTAGTATATTTGTATAACACATTTAAATAGAATAGAAATACAAGTACAAGATACACTCAGGAGGACCCAGTTTTTCCCATTAACAGCATCACACTTTCACAAGTCGTAGCTCAAAAGGAAGAGTATGAATTACAAAAATGATCATGAGTATCAGTCACTGGGTCCATGATCTCTCTGTACAAGACCAACAATGTCCTCAAAAACAAAACATCCTCCATATAATAGTATTGGCCTTTGGAAAGCTGTGAGGTCGCCTGGAACCAGCAATAGGAGCTGGTCAGCTGACCTCAAGGCTCTGGACGGGGTATAAGGTCACAACAGATCACTCAAATAAGGCCAAGACATTTCAAAACCTTAACGCTGCTGCTCGAGTCCTGACAAGAACCAAGAAAAACGACCATATTAGTCCAGTGCTCGGGTCTCTGCTCGGGTCTCTGCTCCGGTCTCTGCTCCGGTCTGCACCAAAGTCCATCTCTGACATGTTAGAGCCGTATGAACCATCTTGGGCCCTGAGAGCTTCAGGGAGGGGTCCCCTGGTGGTTCCCAGAGTCAGGACTAAACACGCTGAGGCTAAAGCTAAAATCTGGAACAGTCTTCATGAGGATGTGAGACAGGCCTCAACTCTGACAATGTTCAAATCCAGGCTGAAAACAGCTCTTTTTACCCGAGCAGATGAAAACTGAAAGTATTTTATCTGCACTCTTGCCTTTTACTGTAATTGATTAACTTTATGTTGATGTTTTAATGATTGATTTGATCTGTTTTCTTGTAATTTTCAGCAACTGTGAAGCACTTTGAATCGCCTTGTGTATGAATTGTGCTCTACAAACAAACTTGCCTCGCCTTAAAAGGAATAGGCCACCATTTTTACAAACTGATACATGTTCTTACCTGAGCAATTTACGTCGAAGCGCTCCAGGTGTTATTACGCCTCACAATATAGTCCCCCTCTTTATCCGCCATGTCTAATTTTGTGTAACTATACCTGGCTCGTGTAACTACTCGAGTAACTGTATTTAAATGTGTGGAAATGTGGACGAGCTTCTAACTTCACCCCCGTCTGGAGCTATACCGTTGCCGGGCCCTGTTTAAAGGCCGCCGTTTGGACGCCATTGTCTCTAATAAGGTCAACTGTCACTTAAAATGTTGGCGGAAATGCCCTTAACATTTGGGACGGCGTTAGTCACCGCGTCCTCCTCGCATTTTTATCCCCGGAGACGCCGCCGCCGCAGAATAATTGAACCTAACGCGGCAGAGGGGACGCGTAACTCGCAGTATTTCACATCACGAGGCCTTCACGAGGGAACTGGGGACTTCCAGGACGGGTTCGGTCGTTTCCGCTACACAGGCATCGGACCAAAGAAGTATCGTTCAGGTATCGGTATCGGTATCGGTATCGGTATCGGAAACCACTCGGCGTTGAGTTCCTCGTGCGAGAGAGTTACCGGAGGATTCCTCGCACTTGTCCCGCTCGCCCACGTAGCACCTTGCCTCGTGTCCTTCCGAGCGGGGGAGCCTTGGGGAGGCCGAGCGTCTGCCGCCACCGCCGCCGGAATAGATATGAGCGCGGCGCCCTGAGCCGAAGCTGCACCCGTGGGGGGGGGGGGGGCGCGGGGGGAGGCCGGGGGTGAGGCTGCGGAGAATAAACAGCGCGCTAATAACCGGAGGGGTGAATCCACAAACCGAGCAGCAGATCAACACGGCTTTAATGTGGCGGCCATGTTCACAGCTTATATTGACTTCATTTAGTCAAAACTGTAAATACGTCAGAGCGTGGTGTCCTGCACTGGTCAGCTCCTCCTCCCTCAGTCGCTCACCATCTTAAGAGCTCAGCAGTTCATCCGTTTTATTCTCCAGTGAACGTCCGTTAGCGGGATAGAAGCATGTGTGGCTTAGCTGTGAGTCTCGCCCGGATACCTCCTCGTTTGTCCCCGTTTTGTTTCCTGTAGCGCTTCTTGTGACGCCCCCACTGTGCTGCAGGTGTGTGTGTGTGGGGGGGGGGGAGCTCTTGGCGCCTCAGATAAAGAAATGCCTAGGTCTCAAATGTCTTTAGCTCGTAAGCTAGCTGTTTGTTTACTTTTTAAAAGCCGCGTCTTCATTGTGGACTCTCTGCAGGAAAGGCAAAAAATGCAGCTGTAACAATAAATCCACGGAGAAACGTTGAATCAGTGAATAATTAAACATGTCACTGTGAAGATTTTCCTTTTGCTTCCAGGTTTATATGTTTATGGCACATTAATCCTGCCGCACATCAGTTACTGCAATACCTATAAAACAAATCTTAATCCAGTTCACATTCTGCAGAAAAAGGCCGATAATATTCTAACCCTCAATTTTTAAAATCAAAAGTAAGGAATCGATCGCTTCCAAACAATATCCAAAAAATGTTCAGCAATAGAGAACAACTTTAAACAAATGCACAAAGAAAAGGTATTTAGAAACTCTACTAAAGAAAATGAAGAAAATCTATTCGACAAAAACTGTTCTTCCGCTCTGAATGATATTTTTTTTTTACACAAATAGCTCAAATAAAACGAAACGAAACTGCAAACCGAATGAATGACCTCCGCCCCCCCCCCCCAGACTCGCGGCCTCCCCGGGTCGGCCCCTCAGAGCTGAACTGAGTCCGGCCTCTCTCGGTCTCACTGAGTAATAATCACAGACGCTGCTATTTCCATCCGCTCCATCCGTCACACCTGCTCCGACCGCATTATGAATCCATCACTGGATCTCACCTCCCCCCCCCCCCTCTCTCAGCGCGACAATTACCCGACTGTAATGAGGACGGGCGCTGGAATTACGCCCCGAGATGAACAAACCCTCCGTAATCCTGTGAAAGAGCCTCGCCGTGGAGTTAAAGGACGTCTGAATAATGGACGGGTTTTATAGTTCGAATAAACGTTTACCGAGGAGTAATGTTTTGAAATATAATATAGTGTAGAATCTGAACGACATCTCAGCTGAACTAAATGATCCTGAACATGTACTGGAGCATTTACCTCATTTGTTTATTTATTTTACCACGAATGGGACACTTTCATTCACCCTGGCCTGGCGACGTGTAAACAAGCAGCAGCCGCCCTCTCTTTCTCGGTGCAGCTGCATTTTTCCATCGGCTAAACCCATTCGAGACCTCCACATTTCTTCTTCTGAGACACTGAAGACACCTGCAGCACAGAGGAGGCGTCACGAGAGGAGCTGCAGGAGACAAGCGAGGAGGTATCCGGGCAAGACTCCCAGCAAAGCCACACAAGCCTTCTGTGCCTACAAGTGTTCTGGCTAATGGACGTTCACCATTTTTTATTTGATTTGAATATTTTGTTCTGAGCCACACAACTCAGCAAAAAATACATAAATAACATTCTAGCTTGAAAAGGCGTGGGAAGAAGACTTATTTACCGCTAAGCTCTTCCCAGAGGAGTGGAGGGAGCTGCGCAGGAGGAAGAAGGTGGAGGAGCGGACCAGTGCAGGACACCACGCTCTGAAACGGGGACAAACACAGGAGGTTCTGCACCATTGCAGAGGATTAGAGGAGACTGAATGCAGCCAGGTTTCCTCGACCTCCGGGTCATGTCGGCTCAGGACTAACACCTCCACACTATTTCGATGTACGCTTGTACAGTGACAAATAAAGAACTTGTGAACCAGTAGCGGTTCATGGTTGTTTATTTGTTAGAAGGATTCCCTTTAGTTGCCACCAGGGTAGCAACTAGTCTTCCTGGGGTCCATCACAATAATAAGAAGCATAAAAACACACAAATATCAAACAACACTAGTGAGGAATAAAAGTAATAACAAAGCAGTCATTTTCTCCCCGTTCATAGCTTTAAAGTACATAGTCATGATTTAAGGGGTCATGTTAGTAAAAAAATACCTTTAAAGCAGCGGCGTCGGAAGCGTTTGGAAAGTGGGGGGGACACATTTCAAAAATGGGGGGGTCGACTTCTTAACATTAAGAACTACAGTGGGACAAGGTCAGGACGATAACAGAGCCATGTTATTGCTTTAGCGGGACTACATCCAAATCGGGCGTTACTTCAAGAATACGTGAGAGACTCGATCAGTTCAGCAGCGCCCCCTCCTGGCAGCTGGGTGGACATATAGGGCGGATAACCAAACACCTGTGGAGCCGCCGTTCTCCTGTCCCGCCCTGGCTTCATGATGCTTTGTGAAAAAACTCAGTGATTTTAGCTCTCATGAGACGGCGCTCGTGTTTAACCACATTCAGCTTCAGCCCAACCCGTTAACTCCCGCCATCGCAAACAAACATCTCAACGCTCGTATCTTCACATTTTCCACAAACGCAGATCAAATTGAGTCAAGGGGTAAAGTAGGGAAAAATGTATCCGTCAAATGAATAATTCAGATGTTATTTGGTTAAGTTAGAGTCCAGACAGCGAGGTTTAACGGCGTATTGACCGGTTGAACACTCGTGCTAGCCCGGTGCAGTTTCCCCAAACTCGCGCTACATCAGTTTCATCGCTCGCTTTACAAACACTTCCAAAACTGATGTTCCTCACCTTAAAGTTACTGGTCAGGCCTTTGTACCGATGAAGACACGCTGTCCACCTGCCGAGGACCGCCAAAAGTCCTGCTCCTCCACGTGATAAATAAATAGTTAAATATTTTTTAAATGCATGGAAAATAAGGCTCGGGTCATATTTCATTGTTTGCCCTCGGGGAGCCTACTGAAAAGGTCCAGTCTAAACTAGTAAATGTAAAGTCAATGAAAATTCACGTTGTGAAAGTGGGGGGGACCAAACAACGTCCCGCTCACAATGAATGGTTCCGACGCCCATGCTTTAAAGACATTTCAAACATCTTAAGTTGTTTGCTCTGCTCTGTTCCACTGAACAGCAGCTCTGGAGTAAGTATGTGATCTGTGGTCTCGTAGAATAGCTGTGCCTTCATGGTCATCAATGATTTCATGACACAATGTCTCGGCTTCATCTTTTCACGAATGTTATTAAGAAGCTAAGCAGATCTTTCACTAATCTCAACGCGCAGCCAGGAGGGAGTCTGATGTTGAAGCTGATGAACGGTGTTGGGTAACGTTACTTGTATACCAGTAAATGTGTTCATTTAATAATAAAGGCCAGCGTAGCCTAGCGTTAGCCCCGTTAGCCCGGACCGGTGTCATTCGGAGCCAGTGGGCCGCGGCGCCGTCGTGGATCAAGCTGAAAGCGCTGACGTGTGCGTTCGCTCCAAGGCCCCGCGGTCGGCCCGGGGGACCGAGCGGGACGTAAACAAACCGGGACAGGCTGGAGGAGGAAAAACGCTACGGGATCGTAAATAAGACGTGGATTCAGGTCGGCGGCTGCGAGGGGGGAGGGGACGGGGCTGAAACTCGCTCTGAAGTGTGAATTCAGCCACGTATGATAAAGATGTAAAACAGAGACAGAGAAAACAGGGGAGACTTTTACACAACAGCTTTAGTTTCCCCCAAATGAATCTCGCTCTCAGTTCTGGCGACGCACGGAAGTTCATATTGAGAAAGTGGACCTGCATTCCACGTTATCTCCTCCGTGTTTAAATTACTATCTCCCCCCTCGCCGTCTCTGCCCGGGACACCGTTTAAACGAATGCCCAACGTGTCGCGGCCTTATCCCAGAATGCATTTCACCTGCCGCCGAGATAACATCGGTTTGACTCCGCCGCCGTTATCTCCCTCCGCCAACACGGGTGCTGTTAGCGACCTGCTTTAGCACTGCAGCCAAAACGGCACTCTCATTCCTATAAAGTTTGCAAGAATAAAGAGCGGAGTTTAGGCCGCAGTGCTTTACGACGTACACCTTCACCTGGAAACAATTCGCCATTTAAATATATTGTATTTATATTTAAAGAGACATCCCATACATTTTCTTCCACTTGTTCGTTGCGGGTTGTGGGGGGCGCCGTTGGAGCTGCACCAGGCCCTGCGGCGCCTGAGCCTGGGGGTTAGGGTGCAGAGCATATACGGGAAAATGAATTGGTGGTCCCCCGATAGCCAGGCTAACGGCGCCCCCTGCAGGTGGTGGGTCCACAGAAGGACGGCCTCATGGTTCTACCCGGGCCTGTTGGTCTCTCATAAGGGGCTCTTTGTCTGACCCGTCACCTATAGGACCTGTTTGCCCTGGGAGACCCTACCAGGGGCACGAAGCCCCCGACAACAGAGCTCCAGGATCATTCAGGCTCAAACCCTCCACCACGTTAACGAGACTAGATACAAGTTGGTCATTTTATGCTCACTACTGCCACCTCAGGTCTTACGTGTAACTGCAGTCTCTATATGAAGCTCGTGCATGACGGCACTTCAGACCCAAAGTAACAACTTTTTGAGACGGTGCAGGATTTTAGAGGCAGCTGTGGTGAACAGGTCTGGGCTCATTCTACACATTAGGACAACATGTTTATACTCTCTATAGTCCCTTTAAGTCCCTTTAAGGTGACGGTTCCAGAAAGGGACTTAAAAGACATTTTTCAAAAATTCATTTTTCTCAAAAATCTAGATTTTACAGGTTATTGTTCATTTCACCATCTAATTCCTGACTGATTTAGTGAGTTTTGGTAAAAACAAAACAAGATCTAAAACCCTTTTTATTGTAACTTGGTTAAAAAAAATATCGTCAGAGCAGGTGCACTTCGCGCGGATTGAGGGTCGGTCCCGCTCTGGTGTAATGCTTTTCCTTTTTTGTCTCATCCTAGTTTTTGTTGCCATTTTGATGTGTGTTCGTTTTTAGCTTTTAGATTTGGGTAAAGCCAAACTGGAAAACGTGTGTTAAGGGTTAAGAGGTTAAGAGTCCAAGCCTTGGCACAAAATGGCCGTCTGCGGCGCTGGCCCGTCGTCAGAGAGGTTAAATCTACACGTTTATGGTTTTAATAAGTGCGGCTCTGTAGGGAGGAGAATGTTATTGTGGGGGGTGGGGGGGGGGGGGGTGAGTTCAGGCCCTGGAAATGATAAGGCAGCGGTTCTGTTCAAACCAACATTAGCGCCGTGTTTTAGGCATATTAAAATGCTAATGGCTGTTTAACAAAGCATTATGGTATGGAATAATGGCGGGATCACTGAAAGGGAGAAATGAACGGCGGCGGCTCGTTCTAATTAAAATGTAATACGCACAATAACTCTTTACAGAAGTCCAAACAGGAAAAGTTTGAATGTCTTTTAAAGGGGAGGCCAGTTTCCAGGCCGTCCGGGGGATCGATAATAACGGGCCTCATTCCTGAACATCTTCTGAAAACCCGCTTAAGAGATTTCCAGGGACCTCTCCCCCCCCCGTCCACCCTCCCCCCTCGCCTGCACGTTTGATTCGGGGCGAAAGTCGAACATGGTGGCCTGTCGTATCCGCTAACGTCGAACTCGCTCGGCCCCAGAGCTAAAAGTGCAGCTCTGTGAGACGGGGCCACGAGGATGCGCCGCGAAAAAGAAAGAAAAGGGAGAATAGAAAAGACCTCGAGGGCCTCATCCGACTGCTTTAAAAGCCCATCCATTGTGTGATTGAAGGCACTAAAGTATTAATGAACACGTGGGATTATGTAGGAAACAACAAAGGGTGAAATTACTTATTTGTTTATTTGATATGGAACAACTGCATTGGACAAACCAAGACTGCTGATTTGCAACAGGATGTTACCAATCAAAATCAGGGATGTTGTGGCTCTTTACCATGTTCTCATCAAAGCGGGGCTTAAATCAGGACTTATAGAAACGAAATACGACATAGACAGACTTAATCAGTTTGCACAAAATCAGAACAAGAAAACACGGCCCTCTAAAAAACAGTCCCTTTAATGTTCGAGAGATCTTTGATCCGTGTCGCGCGCACTGGAGTCTTTTTAGTTCCAGCGGTAGGAGGGAAATTCCTTTTAATCCGGGGTTGATCCCAACCTATCCCGCCTCTTGGTCCCAAACCAGAAAGCCCTGTAAAAGGCACGTACACTATTAGCACGAGGTCGCAGCTGTAGCGCGCGCCCGTGCAGGCTACGCAACCCGAAAACGAACGTAATGGAACGCGCTCACCGGTCCTGTGGAGCAGCGTCCAGAAACCCCGAGTCCTCCGGAGTCGGGTACCCGCTTCAAACCCGGGCTTTAGTCCACGTGGGGGGGCCTGGTCCCCTCAGTAGTCCGTGTTGTGAGCACCACTCACCGTGTCGCGTGACTGGGAGCGAGGGCGCGCGCGCACATGCGTGAAGACATACAATTAGCGCGCGTGCCTCAGCTGGAGGGCCGTCAGCTGGGCAGGTAAATAACAACAACAACACACAGGATTCAATGACGATAGAAATAATGTAAAATATAAATGATATGTTGCCTGTGCTACAAGGAGGCCACACATCTCACGAAACACAATGTTTAAAATGTGTCGTCACAAAGACACACAAACACATGTGCTGTTCAGGTGTTAGTCCCGAGAGCCCCCACACCTGCAGCACAGTGGAGGCGTCACAAGAGGAGCTACAGGAAACAGAAAAGGGGCAAACAAGGAGGTATCCGGGCGAGACTCACAGTATTTAAGTAAGTAAGTAATATTTATTTATATAGCACCTTTCACAGAGGTCACAAAGTGCTTCACAAAAAATAAAAACACATTTACAATCACAAAACAGGGGCACGAATGAGACCTCACGTTGAGACCCGGGCGAGTCCGTCATTTAGATCCTCGTACATAATGTAACGCGTGTCCGCTCGCCGTGACCTTCCTCCTTCGCTTCTCTCTCCACGTAACGCGGCGTCTCCATGGAAACTGTCACAGGTTTCATTCATTATTCTGATCCTTTACTCCATCGCCGTGACAACGAGCGCGAGGCAGGTCGGCCAGTGTGCCCGTTCTGTTCCACTCGAGAGATTACATCGAGTTGAGTGTGTAGCTACTCAGACTATGCAGCGAGCTGAACATCAGAGAAGGTGGTCCCAGGAACGACGGGACACAGTGTTTGTCCCTCGTGCTTTTGCTGAAGACCAGTTTTCTCTTTTTGATGAACATACAGTAACAAAAATACACTTGTATAAGATATTGTGCAACCACATAGTACAAAACAACAGAAGCTAGTAGCATAGCTTTCTTATACCACAAACACGTTAAATAACCTCTATTAACAGAGAAGTAACAAAACATTTAGGAAAACAAAGTTAAGCACTAATTACTTACAGATCATGGCATGTCAAAGCTTCCCAAAGATGTCAAAAGGTCTGAGAGGTCTCACACTTTTTGCCTGCTGCTTACAACACATTACCACAGGGGGCAGTGTAGCGCACTCAAGATAACCAAAGAAGAACCCATAATACTGAGCCCTTGGGGGAAAATAACTTGGGGTTGTTTACAATCTGAAAGTCAGTGTTTTGCAAAATATGACCCAGAGAGCTCAGTCCTTATCAGGTGTAGCTCCGGGGCTTGGCCTTGAAGGGAAGTGTCGACGGCATAGGAGGGATAAGAGGTCCAACTGCTTCAAACCTCCTCTCTCAGGAGGACGAGAATTATTCCAGAATAGTTCAAACATTTATAATGGATTAGCTTTTACTTGGTCTCGGCTTTAGTTCAGTTCTCCAGAGCAAGTCCTTCACAGTTCATCCCTTTTCCTCCCAGAAATAAAGTCCAACTATTGTCCGTCTCCACAGCGAGCTGCCAGGTCGTACATATTTCCATCACTCGGTCCCTCCCTGCTCCAAAGTGCTCGTTAAGTTCAACCCACAGCAGCGAGGTTCAACCTGCTGTCTTTCCAGATTTCCAATAATCCAGGGCAGTCCATCCAATAAGCAGGAACCCTGTTATCAAGAGTCCAAATAAGAACGTGAAGACCAGACAGGTAACTGGTCTAAGCTCAGGTAAGAACATATCTCACTGTGGAAAACCTGTGGCCTGTTCCTTTAAACATGCTGAATAATTTCCATTTTGCCGGTGTAACGCCTCGTTTGAAAGCTAAGACCTACAAAACTGATCTCAGATGTTTCCTCGTGTTTCCATAACATTTTTAAGCTGCTGACAGGAAGTGAGATAGACAGAGGAAAAGTTCCACTGCAGTTTGACTCATTCGCCATTGACATAACACGGTCGGCACGGCAACAGCTTCAAATCGTTTTGCCTCTACCTATGTCACTTCCTGTCGCCGCCCAATAAGGAAGTGAAACTATAAACATCACAGAAACAGAATCACTCGAATTTTTAGGCAAAATAATCCATTTTGATTCCAGGGATTTTGCCCCTGATTTGAGGAACTCATTTCGAGATCTTCGTGTGGCTCGCTGTAAACCGTGACCTTGCTCGCACGAAGCGTTGCCAAGTAACAAGTAAACAAGGCAGAAAGAGACTCCAAAAGCCATATCAGAAAACAAAGCGAGAGCGACGAGAGGCCGGACCAAATCATCGCCGCGTTTTCACTCGATCGAGCAATTTAAAAAACACATCTTCGCCGACGTTCGGGCCATTTCCTCCCACTTCATTTTTCATTTCTCACACGGCGCTCCTTCAAAGGACCCTCCGCGCTCCGACGCCGCCGCATTTACATTCCCCCCATTTACTCGCTTTCCCCGCCGTCACGAGTCGGCGTGCGGCGTCTCCGCTCAGAGTCAGCGTCTCCTGTCGCGGGTTCAACCTCAGCGGCCGCTCGGTTTGTCAGGAACATGATCGCCAAACAAAGGCCGGACAGATGTTCATTGGGGCTCTTGTCAGTCTGGGCACACAGTCCTGTTTGTAGGAAACGTATAAAGTCTAAAAGGGCCTAAAGCGATTTAAAACACGACGGAAGAGTAATGAAAACGCCTGTTATGCATTTAAAGCAGCGCTAAGTAACGTGTTTACCGTAATAAATCCTCCCCGTCGTCCCTCTGGGGGTGATACGAGTGTTAATGGGATCATTGGGGGGGTCATTCATCTCCCCCTGGTGTCTCTGGCCAGAAAAAACACAATCGCAACTTTCCTGCCACCGGACCAGAGCCACCAATACACACTAATGGAATCACGACGAAGAAGCTAACAGGCTAACGGGCAAAGCTAACTGCGGGCTAGCGATTTAGATCTACTGCTGTCACTTTATCGCTTACTTTATACTCGTACACATCTGTAAATATAATCCCACTGTTGTTCTAAGTCAATTGTTGTCGTCTTACCATATTTTACTTTTTTTTTTGTGTCTTATTTATTTAATATTCCTTATGCATGCCCCCTAAAGCCTCACAGTTTAAAGTGTTATAGCTTATTTTTATCTAAATTCTGTGTTATATGTTTTATGTTGCCATTGTTTGTGAACCTGTTCTCAAACAATGGCAATAAAACCTGTTCTGATTCTGATTTACAGCCAAGATTAAGTGAAAAAAAATGATCTCCATTGTGTAACTGGATGAACAATATCCCTCTGTCCCTTTTGTCAGCGTAGGATTTACTCTCACGGATTACATTTACATATCATGAATGTAATCTATTTATGATGATATGTAAATGCGTATTGAATTGAATATGGGGGAGCCTAATTGAATATTGCTTCAGCCTACTCCATGTTGAGCATCCACAACAGTATGACTTTTGAGAGACAAAATGAATGTAAAATTGCAAACAAAAAAAACTAAAAACTAAAAAGCAACAAAATAATCAACAAGAAAGAGCGACGTTCAAAACACGACGAAAACTTTAAATAAAATGCGACAAAATAGTTCCGAATAGGCCCGTAGGCTGAGAGAATAGGAGAGTGACAATATATCGATTTTCCGATATATCGCGATATTTTGCGGGACGATTCGATATCGATACTTTTTATTCCGATATCGATACTTTTGATGACACAGTCAATAGAGGCCAACGGTGATGAAGAATTCAGTCAGACCAGCAGGGGGCAGCGCTACAGTTTTAAGCACTTGGACCAAACACTGTCACACAAATAAATTACTTTTAATGATAGTTTTTATAATTATAAAGGAGATTAATCTGTGGTTGATTTATCACCTTTTAAATAGGACTTTTCTTGTTTATTTAAATGTAAATAAGTCGCTGACAGATCTATAGATCCAGTGAGTAAGTCTGGGATCATTTATAAAAGTGGTACAAAGCACAAGAAAAGAAATGTAAACGATGAATAATATGTTAAAATAAAGGTTAAAAGTAGTTTTTTGTGCAATATATCGATTACCGCAGTATCGGCGTATCGTGAGATAATCGTTATCGTAAGTCATGTATCGCGTATCGTATCGAATCGTGAGGCACCCAGAGGTTCCCACCCCTAGTCGAGAAGCTTTTTAGATTTGGGTAAAGCGGGGGGAAATGCACAAGAGGATAAGACCTCCTTCAGACCTGACTGATCAGACATGAAACCAGCCGTCCCGTCCAACCCTCTGTCCCCGTTTGGACGTGTCTCCCGGCTCCTCGCGCCCGCCCCCCTCCCTCCGCCCGCCCGCCTCTCATTTGCGTAACGTTATTCATGAAACGCACTGATGTTCCGCCGTCTCGCCGCCGATGAAGTCGTCCCCGTCGTCAATTTGAAAGGGAAATTCAGGCAAATGGACGCAGCTCCTTCCTCCGGCTGATTGCGTTCTCGAAAACCGTTTCATTTCGCGGCTGTTTTGTCACATTTCACCGCGGGTTTTTGATTCGTGGCGGAAATGCGACTTTAATTCTCAAGGTTCGAGGTGGTCGGACTGGTCTGTAAACGTCCCATCTCTGACTCGCCTCTGCAGAGATGTGTGTGTGGGACGGTTTGGCGTCTCACACTTTGGGGACGACGTCGGCACCGGAACCTCTGGGTCCACACGCTAAAGCTAACCGTGGCGCCGCGAGGTTTCCCCGATATCTTTAGCCTCTCGCATGTGAGAAAGAAATTGGTTAAATGGAAAAAAAAATTGTTTTAAAAAATGTGGGGAAAATGGGGAAAAAAGTGGAAAACATTTCTAAAATATAGGGTGGTGGGGGGGCATAATTTAATTACTTGAACGTACAAATAATGGATCAATCATTCAGCGATTGAATTCCCCAGCTTTGCGCTTCAAAACGAGTGTCCATAATATTCACTACGGTTAAGTTGGTGAAAGTGGTGTTTTTAAAGGAACAGGCCACCGTTTTTCCATCCTGAGATTATGTTCTTACCTGAACAGTCACGCAAAAAGACCAGAGATGTTGTTAGCATTTGGCCTCTCCCAGCATATTCCTATAGCTCCAAACGGGGGTGAAGTTAGAAGCGACTGAGCAGACAGGTACAACTCATCTAAGCTCAGGTAAGAACAGATCTCAGTCTGGAAACACGGTGGCCTGTCCCTTTAAGAGCCACAACAGGTATCGGTTCAGTATTGGATATTTCAACCTGAAAGGACAGAATTCGTTAGGAAAGTTTTATTGAACACAAATCATGATTCAGGCTGTAATGATATGGAATACATGGCGTTGATGGATGTTAGCCAGAAACTTCCCATCTTCCCCCGGAGCCCGGACGAGAGCCTGTTGACGGCAACGAGGAGGGGCGGAGGAGGATCGCAGCACGGCTGGGAAACGGCTGTGTGACTCCTCGGGGAGCTTATGAATATTTTCAAAGGGGTTTTTCAATATCTAATTCCTACATTTTCACAGGTTTTCTTTGCACTAAACACGATCCAAAATCTCCTCTGAAAATGTTGTAACACATTTTATCATGTCACAAAATAAAACCATACATTGAAACCAGGCTCTATCCAATATTAAGATCATGCGCGGCCATTTTATGCATACATGAAAACATTATTTATGACGAGTCTCTCCTTAATCCCCTCTTTTGCAGCTTTATATCGGTGCTGTTTCATCCTTCCTCAGCGCCGCTCTAAACCTGCACATCCTTGTTTTGACCCTGGGTTTGTTGAGTCCCCTGTTGCTCCTCGCGGCTCATTTTAGCTTCAGAAGCATAAAAACAGCTGACGTGTCGATATAAATGATCTCCTCGTAGTCCTGTGGCGCGGCGTCTGTCTGGGTTTGAACGGGAGCCGAGTAAATGCATCGGGATCACGTCTAAATCCAGTCTGGGAGCGCATTCATTGGGGTTTTTGAATACAGATGGAGGCGGCCGACACGATAGAAATGAATGTCTCGAGATGTTTCTGGACTTTCTTAGGAACGATGATGAGGTGAGACGGTGTTCCAAACAGACTACACAATCATCCTTCAAAATCATCACCCCCCAAAAAAACGCTTTTTCTGCGCATATTTCCTATGTATTAATATTGCCTGCAGTTCGCAAACTACCCACCAGGGGGTGCTGCAGCGCCCTCAGCACCCTGGAAGCAGATTCAGTTTACTTGCCATTTGCAGTATACTGATCAAAGTGCACCATTCAAAGACATCACAGCTTGTGGAAAGAAGCTTTTATCACATTGAATAGCACGATAGCGCCTCCTAGAGGGAGAAGTCCAAACAGCTCCCTTATGCCCGAGAGAAGTCTTTGTTTATAAATGTCTTCAAGGACAGAAGGTTCCACACCGATGGTCCTACTGGCAGCTTTAAACACCATTTGAAGATTTCTTTTCTTTCGCCGTAGCGTTTCCAAACCACACCGTGATCGCAGAAGCAAGAAGGTTTTCTATACCACAGACCTGCTTATTGAGAGTAAATTCTTTCAGGTGTTCATTGTCAAATTGTTTTCAGGACACTACATTTTGCACCTCGGTTCTGTAAAAAGAGCAATCATTCGAGGAAATCAGGCCAGCGATTGTTGTGTCATCTGCATACTTCATTATTAAATTGATAGGACTCTTTGTATACAACAAAGGGCTCAAAATACAACCCTGTGGAGAGCCAATACTCACAGTAAGCACGGAAATCATGGCGAAAATCGCACAGTGTGAGCCCAGCATTAAAGAATAACCAGTGTCAGGGAGAATATCGTATTTTCCGGACTATAAGTCGCACATGGAGACGTAATTGCACCGTTGACAAGCCTCTCCCGGCAGCATGTTGTTAAAGCACCCATTTGCCAACTCGTTCCTCTAGCTGTGGCGCTAGCGTTTAGCCCGCGATTAGCTTTTTGGTTTTCTTCATTGCAGTTGGAGCAACCTCCGCTTTTCGCCAGTTCCTCGCTCACTCCGAACCTTCTTTCTGCTGCTCGATTACCGTTTGTTGTTAAATCTTTAGTGATACAGGAGAAGCAGATACGGGTACACAAGCCTAGAGCGCCCTCTAGCGGCTGTCAGTGTGAAATGATATATTTTGATATATAAGTCGCACCTGAGTATAAGTCAAACTATGAAAAAAGTGCGACTTATAGTCCAGAAAGTATGGTACTTATAGAATACTGAATACTCACCTCAAAATGAATGTATTTTTAAATGTCTAATCAGAGTACTGTATTCTACATACTAAGAATACATCCACGTTGATTTGCATAATGTTAACGGATAAATGCGGTGTGTGATTAAGAAGCTCTTTAGTTCTTCTTGTTACGAACTTATTTAATGTGGAATGACAAAAATTAAAGTAACCTAAATAGCCTGTCACTACCCAAGTATATGTGGTCTAGAAAAGTCCTGCAATTCCTATTTTAATCCATTACAGTTTATTCAGATATTACGGTTTACAGTTTATCAATCACATAGAATTGATCATTGACTTTGCAAGAAAATGTTTCTGTAGAAAAGAGGATTATTAAATGTATCACTCACAGCGGCCACTTTTAAGGGTAAGGTGCTTTAAGAAAGTCTTGGTATCGCTTAATACATTATGGGCAGACACTATTGGGATCGGTATCGGAAGGAAAAAAAACTGGATTGGTGCGTCGGTCTTCTTCACCATGGTCTTCTCTCTGTAGTGAACCTCTTCAGCAGCTGACTGGACATAGGAGCTCCTCTCGAACCTCGTTACGGTCCCTGTTGGTCTCCTCTCGTCGCTCCTCAGGGTCATCGGTCTCACCTGGTCGCTCCTCAGCGTCATCGGTCTCTCCTGGTCGCTCCTCAGGGTCATCGGTTTCACCTGGTGGCTCCTTAGGGTCATTGGTTCCACCTGTTCGCTCCTCAGGGTCATCGGTTCCATCTGGTCGCTCCTCAGGGTCATCGGTTCCATCTGGTCGCTCCTCAGGGTTATCGGTCTCATCTGGTCGCTCCTCAGGGTCATCGGTTTCACCTGGTCGCTCCTCAGGGTCATCGGTTCCATCTGGTCGCTCCTCAGGGTCATCGGTTCCATCTGGTCGCTCCTCAGGGTCATCGCTCTCGTCTTTGTCTGTTGCCTCAGAGTCATCGCTCTCGTCTTTGTCTGTTGCCTCAGGGTCATCAGTTCCACCTGGTTGCTCCTCAGGGTCATCGGTTTCACCTGGTCGCTCCTCAGGGTCATCGGTTCCATCTGGTCGCTCCTCAGAGTCATCGGTCTCATCTGGTCGCTCCTCAGAGTCATCGGTCTCATCTGGTCGCTCCTCAGAGTCATCGCTCTCGTCTTTGTCTGTTGCCTCTGGTTTCTGCTTTTGCTTGATCTTGAACACGTCCCATGTGTCCGGTAGCAGGCCCTTGCTGAAAACGATGGAGGTTATCCACGAGACCAACAGGATGGACGCCAAAGAGGTGAGCATGATGGCTGTGCGGAAAGGGAAGAACTGCATCATCTTCCCCTCCGCGTTGAGCCGGCAGCCGGGGAATCTGATGACAGGAGGGAGCCCGATGAGGGGCTCGCCACTCAGGACTCTCATGACGATGCCCGTGACTAAGCCCACAGAAGCGCCGTAGCTGTTGGACACTTGGCAGAAGAGGACGCAGACCAGCTGGGGGAAGAGGATGGTGTAGGACAGGTCCACCCCCTCGAGCCAGAAGACCCGGGCGCTGCTCTCCAAGAAGGTGAGGGCCGTCCCTGCCACGCCAGTCGCGACCACCGAGATCCGGATCACCCACTGCATCTCCTGGTCAGGCGCCTGGAACGGGCGCCGAGTAGGAAAAATAATAGTCATACACAATGGAAAAAACCTCTTACAACAGCCTTAAAGGAATAGGCCAGGAGTCATTGGGCATCCGCACAGTAAAGTGAAGATATCACTGCGCGGATGCCGAATTACTCCTGGTATTATTACGCCGTACAATATAGTTCCCCTTTTTATTCCATCCATCCATCCATTTTCTTCCACTTTATCCGGGGCCGGGTCGCGGGGGCAGCAGTCTCAGCAGAGATGCCCAGACTTCCCGATCCACGCACACCTCCTCCAGCTGATCTGGGGGGACCCCGAGGCGACACCAGGCCAGCTCGGAGACATAGTCCCACCAGCGTGTCCTGGGCCTTCCACGAGGCCTCCTCCCAGTGGGACATGCCTGGAGCACCTCCCGAGGGCGGCGACCAGGAGGTATCCGGAACAGATGCCCTAGCCACCTCAGCTGGCTCCTTTCAACATGAAGGAGCAGCGACTCGACTCCAAGCTCCTAAGGCGTTGAGAGCCAACACTGGTATTGGTTCAGTATCGGATATTTATACCAATATCGAATCGATGCATCCTTCATATTTACGCTTTCTTTCTGAAAGCTTTTAGATTTGGCTAAAGGTAAACTGGAGAAAATGTGCTTGGTTCAGGTGGGGGTTAAGAGGTTAATTCCATTTTAAAGAGTCCAGCCCATTCACTGTTTTAAATATGCCGTATCCGCTCTCAAAAGAAACACTTCATAATAGGGTTTTCAAAAGCATCGGGGTGGCGCCATTTTGTTTCGGTCACAGCTCTTCTTCTCCTGTTTGGGTAAACCTTCCAGCGCCCCCTGGTGGTAACCTTCGATAACGCATGCCGGACATCACAGACGCATGGAAGCCTAAACGCAGTGACAGTAGCTGCGCTTTGAACGGATCTATTTACGAAATGGGAGCTTAAATGGGCGTTAGCCATTTTCCACATCGTCTGTTTTTAAAAGCACAAACTAATCAATCTAATTCAACGCAGCCCTACATGGAGCGATAATCCTGAACTCCGCTCGAATCAGCCGTGCCTCACCTGTTTCCTGATGATGTTCTTGTAAATGTTGGAGGAGATCATTGAAGCCGAGGAGAGCAGAGCAGAATCCATCGACGACATGACGGCAGCAGCCACGGCTCCAATCCCGATCACAGACACGTACGGAGGGGTGAGGGACTGCAGCGCGATGGGCAGGATGGAGCCGGCCTCGCCCCGCTCGAATGGCGAGGGGAGACCATACGCCGTGGAGTTCCAGTCTGGAAATGTGCGCAGTGTTAAGAAGTTTTAAAGTGGAAAAAGCTTGACATTAAAACACATACATTTGCTGTAGGCATAGTTCTCAAACTCTTACATCCGTCTGAATCTTTCAACTTTACCTGTGGAGGCAGCCACTGCTCCCACCAGGACTGAAGGGATGCCCAGCACCAGGCACAAGGCGGACGAGGCGAAGCAGGTGACCTGAGCCTGAGTGTAGGAGGAGGCCGACAGGATCCTCTGGTAAAAGGCCTGGTATGCAAGTCCTCCCAAGGCCTGAAACCGTTCACATACATTCCGGTTATGGCAGTTTTCGAGGACATGGTTATTTTAATACACTGAGTAATCGGGAAACTCAAATTCCTTGTTTACACGATCAAATAAGGAAACCCGGCTTTTCGAATCGAAGCTCTGTCGGCGCAGGCGCATACATTACATGTTTGAGCACAATATGGTGAAAATATTAAAAGCATAAATGTGAGGCTTGTTCTTTTGAGTCACTTTGGGCTCAATGTCCTCTAGATCCTGAGCTACGGCAGCGACGGCAGATTGTGGATAATTCCTGACCTTTACCCGTCCTGGGTCTGTCTTTGTCCCCGAGTGGACCCGGGAGCTCTGGGAGAAGGTTAAAGCCGGGGCCGGTGTGAGAGAGCGGAGCTGATGGAGTTCACCGATAGTTTGTGGATGAAAAACTGAATCCGGCTTTGTGTCGTGGTCGACTCGTCCTCAAGCCGACTTGAAACAGTTTAGCATAAATCCACATTACGAGGCTTCTTTCCATCGTAAATATTCACTTTTAGTTCTTTCATGGTTAAAATATAAAACTCCGTCTCCTCTTGACTCCAGAAACAGGAGCTCTTTGGACTCACTGCCGCCATGTTTGTTTATGATTAACGAAATGGGAAGTTTCTTAAAACCGGAAAATAGCGTTTACATTAAGTTGGAACCACCACCTTAACGTGGGGGAGGGGTTTTGATCCTGGAGCTCTGTTGTCGGGGGCTTCCTGCCCCTGGTAGGGTCTCCCATGGCAAACAGGTCCTAGGTGACGGGTCAGACAAAGAGCGGTTCAGAAGCCCCTTATGAGAGACCAACAGGCCCGGGTAGAACCATGAGGCCGTCCTTCTGTGGACCCACCACCTGCAGGGGGCGCCAAAAGCTGGTGCAATGTGATTTGGGCAGCTGCAACGGACAAGTGGAAGAAGATGGATGGGTTAAGTTATACCCCGGTTACTGACGGAAAATCCCAGCCAGAAGATCCGGGTTTCTCGAAATCGGGAAACTGCATTTATATGATCAAAGACAAAACCGGAATATTAAAAAAAACGCACTAGAACTAAAACTAGAAACACAATCAATATTTCCTACATGTGCGTGTCAGTGCTCACCAACACCATGAATTCGTCGACCCATTTCCCGGCCATGTTCAGCTCCACCGCCCCGACCCACGGCGCCTGGAAGGAGGCGTTGTAGGCCGTCTGCGCGATGTCCAGGGAGTGAGGGTTGGTCAGGAGGAACGGCACGCACAGCCACTGCGCACACACACCCAAACCATTACATCCGTCTGCCCCGAGGGCGGGCAATAGTCGGGCACGCACCAGGCTGACGAAGATGCAGATGAGCTGGATCACGTCTGTGTAGGCCACGGAGTACATACCCCCCAGCAGCGTGTAGATGACGGCCACCACCGCCAAGATGAGGATGGAGTACACGTAGGACAGGTCCAGGATCCCAGTCAAGGTGCCGCCTGTAACAACCGCCCACAATGACCACCTGGGACTGTCACAAACCAACCAGAACCCCCCCCCTCTGAAAGGATGCGCTGGTGCCACTCACTCAGGCTGACCAGTGTGCGGGCCACCCACATGATGTCGGCCACCACGGCGAAGAACATCAGGACCGTGGCCATGGCGTTGCCGTACCTCGTCTGGAACGGGTCAATCATCGTCACGTACTTGTGCCGCCTCATGGGCTTCGCGAAGAACAAGCCGCCTGTTCGGAGAGGGGGGGACAGCGGTGAGGGGGGGACAGCGGTGAGGGGGGGACAGCGGTGAGGGATAAAACACAGGAGGGGGGCGAAAGGGTGTCGCTGTTTGGCGGGTCGATTCCCTGTGAAGTGAACTGGAGTGAGGGCGCTTTGCAGAAGGGCGGGCGTGGTTAAACGTTTGACATGTGGCAACAATCAAAGGCAAAATGACTTTGGCAGCCATGTTGACATACAGTGAGACAGATATGAGTAGGGCTGGGTACCGTTAAAGTACCCGTAGTACTTTAACGGTACCCAAGTTTTGATGCTGTTCCAGGGACAGGATTAAAGGAGTGACTCATTTTTGCCCATTTGTTTTCCCCATTTTCTCCCATTTCCCCATATTTATTACTGAATTTTTGCCCAATTTTAAAAAAACAATGTTTTCCTTCATTTCCCCACAATTTCTCCCATTTTCTCCAACATTATTCCAAATTGTATCCAAATTTTTTCCATTTTCTTTTCCAGATGTTTGCTCAATTTCCCCCATTTTTTTGTACATTCTTTCTTTCTTTTTCTCCAAATGTTTCCTCATTTTTATTACTAATATTGTCTCTGTTCCCCCCCCACAACGGTGCATAACTTCAAATCATAACAACGCCGCCCAAGAAGTGACTTCCTGTTTCGATCCAGCATGCCAAAATAAAAGCACCATCTTATTCATTTGTTCAACTTTCTTTCTGCCTAACTATTAACAAACACTTAAAATGTGTGTGTTTAATTATATTCTTGTAATGTGGCAAGTACCTGCTAAACTAATCAATGTACGAGCTGTGTGCTTTTATTTTGGCGGGCTGGATCGAAACAGGAAGTCACTTCTTGGTCGGCGTTGTTATGATTTTTTTGAGTCAATTGTGGGGGGGGGGAAATGTCAAAAAAAACAATTGGGAAAATAGAGAAAATATCAGTAATAACAATGAGGAAATATTTGGGGGAAAAATACAAAAAGAATGTTTAAAAAAAATGGGGAAAATTGGGCAAATATCCAGAAAAAAATGGGGGAACATTTTCAATAATTTTTGAAGAAAGATTGGAGAAATTGTGGGGGAAATCAAGATAAAAAAAAATCAGAAAAAAATAGGGGAAGATGAGGAGAAAATGGGGGAAATATTAGTAATAAAAATGGGTCAATTTCTCCAAAGTTTCCCCCCGTTTTTTCACACATATTTTGACACTGGAGACTAACCTGATATTGTAAGGTATCAGAAAAAGTATCGATCAGGTATCGGTATCGTTAAAATGTAATGTTCCCCAGCCTTAGATATGAGCGAATGATATGTGAGCGGACTGTGCTTTACCTAGGAGGAAGGTCACGATGTAGGGCACCGGCATCAGCGCCCACACTGCTCCGAGCTCCGGGTTGTACGTGGCCGCGGCGATCCCCAGGATGAAGCCCCCGTCCACCCAGGTCGCTGCGGAGACGTGGCCCTCAGAACACGTGGAACACAGAGCGTCACGCTGTTTCGCCCGAACACCTACCCGTCAGCGTGAAGATCCCGACCACCAGGTTGATGTTGCGCCCGTGCAGCAGCCTGATCTCCAGGTTGCTTTTTTTTCTTTTTCTCTTACACCTCTGCTCCTCTTTCTTGGCGTGCGTCGACGCCCAAACGCCGGTCCCCAGCATGATGAGGTAGAAGACGATCAGGGCCACCAAACCCGCCACGTTCAGAGCCATCTCCTCCACGCGTTAGTGACACACAACGAGAAAAGTCCCTCCAGGGTTAATGCTGACTTACATATGTTAATACTAAACACTAAATTAAAGATTTATTTAACTTTACGGGAATATTTAGATGAAACCATATTTAATCACAGTTTTCTGCTTCATGTCGGTTCTCCACACGGACAAGGCACAGAGCATTTTTTTTTTTTTTTTCAGCCTTTCATTCAAAGTTCGGATGATTTTATTGTATTTAGACAAACATTCTGAGTAAATATTTGAGTCAGAAACATTGACCACATGCGCACTATCGTCATAGACTGTGTACAAAGTCTCAAAAAGAGGTGGATCGATTCTAGAAGTCTTTCCTGCGGGACACTGGACCAAAGCTTGACGCACGCCCCCCACAAATAGGATTGATTGTATCTTCTAAACTGTGTGGCCACTTCCAATCCGCTTCGCACGCGGGCGGTGAGGACGCAGGCCGGAGAACCACTCACGCGCTGGCAGTGACACGCGGTAAGACTCTCCTGCTCATCCACTGCACGCACGAGCGACGCTGGTTTACGTTGGCGTTTTACGTGGCGACGTGGGCGCAGAGGCAGTGAGCGCCGTCAGAGCCTGCGGCGTCACAACGCGTTTATTAATCAGCGAAACGACACCGTCATTAGACCGGGATGCGGGGCCCTTGCGGCTGCGGGGGGCCCTACGCAACCTGCAAGTCCGCGCATAGGAAAAAACCGGCTCCGTTCACAAGCGAACGAACACGTGAGCGCAGCGGACTGTGACGTGACTCGTGTGTGTCACACTCACCTTATATGTTGAAAGTCCCCGTGTGCAGTTCACAGGCCTCCGGAGAAGTGTGTAACGTCCTGGCCATGGCTAATCCATATGGAAATGTGTCATCGTATGAGTGGAGCGTTGCCATGGTTACGATCCGTTTGAAAGGCACGTGGCCTGTGAAGTTATTGGAACTTCTGCCGCACAAACCGGACATGTTTCTGAGACAAAACTGCATCGCGAGTTTTCTTTATTGAATGTATTTCACATTCGGATGTTGCTCCTGCTGTTGCACTGGTTGCTATAGGGGGTTAGCCTTGCTGTCACTTCCTGTCTATTATTTTTATACAGTCTGTGGACTTTTTTTTTATTTTATTTTTTCTTCAGTGAAACTTTAATGAAGAAATGTTGGGCAGAAAAGTGATTTTTATTTGAATTCTTAAGCTATTGAAAGGGAGTGACATAGACAGAGGCAACGTTCCAGAGGAGCTGGACTCATTTCCCATACGTTTGTTAAAGCAGCGCTAAGTGTTTACCTTAATAAATCCTCCCGTCGTCCCTCTGGGGGTAATACAAGTGTTAATGGGATGACTGGAGGGTCTTTCATCTCCCCCTGGTGTCTCTGGCCTGAAAACCATGCTTACAACTTGACTGCCACCGGGTCGGAGCCACCAATACACACTAATGGAATCACGAAGAAGAAGCTAACAGGCTAACGGGCAAAGCTAACTGCGGGCTAGCGCCACTTAAACAGTATTTACAGCCAAGTTTGAGTGAAAAAAAATATTTCCAATGTATAACTGGAGGTACTTTTCTGTCAGCGTAGGATTTACTCTCCAAGACATTTAATAAGTCAGAAAATCGTAACTTGCTACGACACCTGCAGTTGCGCTTATGGCCTCTAGGGGCAAGAGTTACTTAGTACTGCTTTAAGTGATGATGTCGTCGCTCCACGTCTGGGTCCAACGGAGCTTTACCTCTATTCACTACAATGGGATTTAGCTGATTTTAACCTGCTACAAGAAATATCACATTTACTCTGGATTTTCATTCGTAAATTTGTGCTTTTCTGGCATTAATTATCAAATTATTTTTTTCGTCCACAATGAAGGCTATATTATATACTGTATACACAAATATCTTCATTTTACCTGGAGAAATGTTTCGAACTAGGACAAAAATTGTCAACATCACTAACTCAACATTTCACTAAACCGAAGCTAAATGCTACTAAGCTCACCGAGAATAAAAGAAAAATGCGTCTCTTTAGCGATTATGCCCCACGAGCGCCGTTACTTATGAGATGCTAAATTAAACGTGAAACCGCCGACACTAACGTGGACGTCACACTGTTCAGGAGGCCCCAGTGCACCATGGGAGATGTAGTCTTTCAGCGCCCCCCCTTTGACCGCACCAGCTGCCGACGAGCACGCGCCTGTAGCGAAGCGATTAGCTCGACGACCCGCGCCATCGGTAATTACCCAGGATGCACGGGGTGAAGGAACAGCGAAAACTGACTGTAATGAGTGGGCGGAACTTTAAGTTTAAGTTCAAATGATTAAAAAAAGTAAGTCTACTGAACTTAAAAAAATACTTTGGATGAGTCCACTGGATCTGGAAGTGACTTATAAATAAATAAAAGAAAGAAAGAAACTGTAGAGAGAGAGATTAAGAGATATCAATATGAAACTTTTGCTGAACATTACTGATAAATATGAAGAAAAAACATTCTTTTTGTTTTCATATAAAAATAAGGCTTTTTGTTCCTGAAAACGGCCAAAATTGCCTCTATTTCCAGCGATGAAAGGAAAACACAGATTTAAATTGATGGTTTTATTTTGTTGACATATTAGTAACAACGATTTTTCTCAGAGGGTATTTTAGAATAAAACAAAATGTATTTCTACTTTCTATTGTCAAAAATCAGCCAATGGAATAACATTTGTTTTAAATTTCAAGTCAATTGGGATGTAATACTAACCGAACCACAGCCTTAAAGGAACAGGCACCGTTTCTCCAGACTGAGATAATGTTCTTCCCTGAGCTTAGACGAGTTGATGCGTACCGGTCTGGAGTTTACGCGTGCGCTCAGTCACGCTAATGCTGTTAGCATTTAGCCGCTCCCAGCATGTTCCTATAGCGGGGGAGACGTTAGAAGCGACCAAGTTACACGATCCAAGTTAAACTAAACATGATTTTCTAAGCGTATGAAAGGGGGACTATATTGTGAGGCGTAATGACACCTTGGGAGTACTTCGACGTCCGCACAGTAATATCGAAGTGCTCCTAATATTATTACAAATACAAACAACAGCATCGCACACTCAAAAGTGAAAAAAGATCATTTCTTTTTTTATTTTTAGAACCACAGTGCATGTGGAGTGGACCAGGCCAGGTGGCTTAGATCTTCTCCAACAGGTGGGTGGTACCCCTCAGTCTGAATTGACCATTTGGAGAAGAAAAAAAAGAAACAAATAAATCCACTTTTTGACATCGGCTATGAGTGTGCAATGCTTGTTATGATTTTCCTCAACATCTGCACCTCTGTTACTACTTTTGGTGTGCGTTACTCCTCTTCTCTCACCTAATATTATTACGCCTCACAATATAGTCCCCCTTTTTATTGGCTTAGAAAATCGTCATGTTTAGTTTTGTGTATTTAGACTTGGATCGTGCAACTTTTCACGTAACTGTATTTAAATAGGGGAAACGTGGAGGAGCTCGGTCGCTTCTAACTTCACCCCTGTTTGGAGCTAGACCTGGGAGAGGCTAAATGCTAACGACATTAGCGTGACTGAGCACCCGCACAAAGACAAAGACAAAGACACAAAGACCAGACAGCATCAATTAGCATCAATTTGATATTTAAAAATCCCTTTGAAAAAACCTACTGATGTGGAGATGACAAATTCCCAAATAAATACATGGAGAAACGTTGGATCAGTGAATAATTAAACATGAAGATTAGGGATTTGAAATGTTCTAGAATGTGATGATGTCACCGGACCCAGTATGAATTACAAAAATGATCATTAATATCAGTCACTGGGTCCATGATCTCTCTGTACAAGACCAAAAATGTCCTCAAAAACAAAATAATTGTTCCTCCATATAATAGTATTGGCCTTTAGAACGCTGTGATGTGACCTGAAACCCAGCAATTAGGCCCACAACCTGAAAATGGATAAAAAGGCCCCTCGCCGTATACTGTAGGAGTTGTCTCTCCACTTTATGCCTTTACTACATTTACATAAATGTTTGTAAATTGTGTTCAGCAATTCCAGAGATGTTGAAAGCCTTTGGGGAGCTCCCCCCGCCTAACAGCCATAGTAGCCCCCTCTCACAGGCAGCGACCTGCGGAGGCGATATGATGGAGCAAACATTACGCTTTGGTTGAAGAATTAATTTCTAATGCATGGGCTGCGTCCCTGGCCGTTATATAAGCGCTTCTATCGATGGCGCTCCAGGCCGCGATTATGGAGCTGCTACCCAGAGACCTCCCAAAGCAATCAGCCGCGGGCCACGAGAGCCGCCGTTTACCTGCATTTTAATATCGCAGGCACATCCTGGGCCTGCACCCACGCACCGGCCCGGAGAGACTCGCGGGTGAATGTATGCTAAACATCATCCAAGGCGTATGAACGGCCTGAATTAAGATCATTCGTGGGGATTTTGAGAAGGTTTGGACGACCTTGAGATGAGCGGCATCACCTCCCTGAAGGCGACGCTGCAGGAGAGCAATTAAATAGGAGAGCGATATCAATTTGAAATGTCTGCTGTGGATCACTGACAGAAATGTGAGGGAAAATGTGATGAAAAAGTGACAAAAATGCATCAAAAAAGTGACAAAAATGCATCAAAAAAGTGACAAAAATTAATAAAAAAAAGTGACAAAAATTAATAAAAAAGTGACAAAAATTAATAAAATTAATTTAAAAAAGTGACAAAAATTTATTAAAAAAGTGACAAAAATTAATAAAATTAATACAAAAAAGTGACAAAAATGCATAAAAAAGTGACAAAAATTAATAAAAAAAAGTGACAAAAATTAATAAAAAAGTGACAAAAATTAATAAAATTAATTTAAAAAAGTGACAAAAATTTATTAAAAAAGTGACAAAAATTAATAAAATTAATACAAAAAAGTGACAAAAATGCATCAAAAAAGTGACAAAAATGCGACAAAAAAAAAAGAAAAAGTGACAAAAATGCATCAAAAAAGGGCCAAAACGCAGAAAAAAAGTTATGAAAAAAAAGGCTAAGATCTGTTTGGATGAGTTTTGTGGGTCTTAGCTTTCAAATGAGGCACTGGCCTGTAGGCTTTAACCTTTTAAATTTGAGTAAAATGCACCCAGTTAAGGAGGGGGTTAAGAGGTTAAATGTATGGTTTTATTTTGTGACATATTTACAAGGACTTTTCAGAGGGATTTTGGATCTTGTTAAGTTATTAAATAATCTCTTTAAAAGTGAGAAAATCACTTGATTTGTGATTTTTATATTTGATACATTTAAATGCATAAACTGCTGAAATGAGGAGTGAAGGAAGTTACTTTTAGACTTTACTCAAACAACATATTCTTGCTCAAATTGCCCCACATGGGTCTGTGTACTTTTGCGTTCATTGTATTTTCTATGTTAAAAAGACATTGCAAAAATAAAGAAATGTGTTTTTACTTAGTGTGTACTTGTTGCATTATTTCAAAAATGACAATTACATGTAGAGTGAAACTAGCGCTAATACAACTATAGTAGATCTGAGTCTCTTGGCTAACAGATACATCCAAACACCAGCGCTCAGCATCTGGCTCTCTGCTGCCGTGTGCTGTGGTCATGTGATGTGCCGTTTACACACGGTAAAATGAAGATATTTTTATATTTAAAATAAGCCTTTGTTGTGTATGGAAAATAATATATTTGATAATTAATGCCAGAATTGCATCACTAAATAGACTCAAGTTATATAGTGCTTCCCACCTTTATCAGGCCCAGTAAAGAACCACTCACATTTACACACCAATGTAAGTAGGTGAAGTGTCTTGCCAAAGAACACAACAGGCACTGAGATTAGAACCCACGACCATCCTATCACAAGACTACCTGCTCTACCACCTGCACCACCGTCTCTTCCACTAAAGAAGATCCAAAGTAAATGTAATATTTCTTTGTGACCGGATGTTTAGAAAGAGCCCTGTAGTCGTTCAAAGCAGATAAATCCCATTATAGCCGAAGCTCCGCTGGATCCGGAAGTGGAGCGATGACATCATCACTTTACAAATGTATAACATCGGAACCCCAGGATGTTCTTCATCAGCCGTCACAGTAGCTCAGTGAGTAGAGCGGTTGATTGTTAACATGTTGGGTGTGAACCACAGGTCATGGGTTCAATGCCTACTCCTGTGAAACTCTGACATTGGTCAAGAACACTGTAACCTGACGTCAGTGAGCAGATCCGGCATTATACTGAAGAAAGTGTTGATACATTTAGTAGAAACCAAGAAACTGTGATCCACAGTCCAAGTATTTGAACACATCGAGGTTACTATCGAGGTTAAATTCGTTCAACAAGCAATAGGTTGGAGGTGGCCTTAGCTCAGGGACTAGAGGGCTGGGTGAAAAGACCTGAGTCGCCGGTGATCTGAAGTGTGTGAGTTCAAACCTCAGTCAGACCCAAGGCCAGCAGCCCACGAGCCCCCACATGAGCACAGGGCAGACCAGGCAGACCATCCAGCATCTGACCTGTGCCACCAGGCAGACACTGGAAGTGTCTGAACTGTCTTAAAATGAGGTCATTTTGTGTCTGAACTGTCTTAAAATGAGGTCATTTTATTACTAAGTGTCATTACTAATTTACAATTTCACAATAAAAACAGCTGCTCTCAGAACCATCACAGGCTCAAATCAATCCAACAGTTCACTGACACAGGTGGGACTTGAACCCAAGACCTGAAACAACAGCTCTCTTTTTAAGTCTGACAACTTAACCACTAGACCACATCCACATACAGATGTCCATTGTCATGTGTTATTTTTTACCTAACTTAATAGATTCATTTTGTTCAGATTAAAGACATTTAACCAGAGCAGTTTGCAGAGAGTCATAGCTCAGTGACTAGAGCAGATGGTTGACCTGAACTGTCCATGATCCGAAGGTTGAGAGTTCGATTCTCACTGAAAGCGCTGGTTTTAAACTATAGTGCAGTCTAACTCATGAAGAGACAGACTTGAAAGCAACAGGTGGGACTAGAACCCACTACCACAGGGCAGAAGAGACTTCCTAAAGCCCTTTAGGTCAAGTGCTAGAACCACTCAACCACATCAGGCACATCAGCACACTGCCTGAGTCTGTCCAAGTATTTGAACACATCGAGGTTACTATCGAGGTTAAATTCGTTCAACAAGCAATAGGTTGGAGGTGGCCTTAGCTCAGGGACTAGAGGGCTGGGTGAAAAGACCTGAGTCGCCGGTGATCTGAAGTGTGTGAGTTCAAACCTCAGTCAGACCCAAGGCCAGCAACCCACGAGCCCCCACATGAGCACAGGGCAGACACTGGAGGGTCTGCCTGGTGCGAAGCACCAGGCAGACCATCCAGCGTCTGACCTGTGCCACCAGGCAGACACTGGAAGGTCTGCCTGGTGCGAAGCACCAGGCAGACCTTCCAGTGTCTGAACTGTCTTAAAATGAGGTCATTTTATTACTAAGTGTCATTACTAATTTACAATTTCACAATAAAAACAGCTGCTCTCAGAACCATCACAGGCTCAAATCAATCCAACAGTTCACTGACACAGGTGGGACTTGAACCCAAGACCTGAAACAACAGCTCTCTTTTTAAGTCTGACAACTTAACCACTAGACCACATCAAGATACAGATGTCCATTGTCATGTGTTATTTTTTACCTAACTTAATAGATCCATTTTGTTCAGATTAAAGACATTTAACCAGAGCAGTTTGCAGAGAGTCATAGCTCAGTGACTAGAGCAGATGGTTGACCTGAACTGTCCGTAATCCGAAGGTTGAGAGTTCAATGCCTGCTGTCTCACTGAAAGTACTAGTTTTAAACTATAGTGCAGTCTAACTCATGAAGAGACAGACTGGAAAGCAACAGGTGGGACTAGAACCCACTACCACAGGGCAGAAGAGACTTCCTAAAGCCCTTTAGGTCAAGTGCTAGAACCACTCAACCACATCAGCCACATCAGCACACTGCCTGAGTTTGGCTTAACTAAATATCCTTTTCACAGACAGAAGCAAAGGCAACTGCACTATATGACACAGGCTGGACTCGAACCCAGCATCTCTTTGCAAGAGAGAGGCTTCTTAAAGGCGAGAAGTTTAACCACTGGACCAACTGAACACACTCTAAAGGTCATGAAATGTTTTCAGTTAACTTTATGGATGGACACAGTTTATGTTTATAAGATTATTGGCATAAAGACATTCACTTTTAAGTAGCTTCAGCTCAGTGCATTGAGCCCTGGGTCAGACTTGTACCAACAGTAAAGGTTGTGTGTTCAGATTAAGTATACGGATATGGATCGTTGTTGTAGTGTGATTAAGGCCATGACGGGTCTTGGTTGGAGGTGGCCTTAGCTCAGGAACTTGAGGACTGGGTGAAAAGACCTGAGTCGCCGGTGATCTTAAGTGTGTGTGAGTTCAAACCTCAATCAGACTCAGCCCCAACTCAGGCCAGGCAAGGCCAGCAGCCCACGAGCCCCCACATGAGCAAAGGTCAGAAACTGGATGGTCTGCCTGGGGCGAAGCACCACACCAGGCAGACCATCCAGTGTCTGAACTATCCTAAATTGAAGTAATTTTATTACTAAGTGTCATTACTAATTTACAATAAAAACAGCTGCTCTCAGAACCATCACAGGCTCAAATAAATCCAACAGTTCACTGACACAAGTGGGACTTGAACCAAAGACCTGAAACAATAACTCACTTTTTAAGTCTGACAACTTAACCACCAGACCACATCAAGATACAGATGTCCATTGTCATGTGTTATTTTTTACCTAACTTAATAGATTCATTTTGTTCAGATTAAAAACATTTAACCAGAGCAGTTTGCAGAGAGTCATAGCTCAGTGACTAGAGCAGATGGTTGACCTGAACTGTCCATGATCCGAAGGTTGAGAGTTCGATGCCTGCTGTCTCACTGAAAGTACTAGTTTTAAACTATAGTGCAGTCTAACTCATGAAGAGACAGACTGGAAAGCAACAGGTGGGACTAGAACCCACTACCACAGGGCAGAAGAGACTTCCTAAAGCCCTTTAGGTCAAGTGCTAGAACCACTCAACCACATCAGGCACATCAGCACACTGCCTGAGTCTGTCCAAGTATTTGAACACATCGAGGTTACTATCGAGGTTAAATTCGTTCAACAAGCAATAGGTTGGAGGTGGCCTTAGCTCAGGGACTAGAGGGCTGGGTGAAAAGACCTGAGTCGCCGGTGATCTGAAGTGTGTGAGTTCAAACCTCAGTCAGACCCAAGGCCAGCAACCCACGAGCCCCCACATGAGCACAGGGCAGACACTGGAGGGTCTGCCTGGTGCGAAGCACCAGGCAGACCATCCAGCGTCTGACCTGTGCCACCAGGCAGACACTGGAAGGTCTGCCTGGTGCGAAGCACCAGGCAGACCTTCCAGTGTCTGAACTGTCTTAAAATGAGGTCATTTTATTACTAAGTGTCATTACTAATTTACAATTTCACAATAAAAACAGCTGCTCTCAGAACCATCACAGGCTCAAATCAATCCAACAGTTCACTGACACAGGTGGGACTTGAACCCAAGACCTGAAACAACAGCTCTCTTTTTAAGTCTGACAACTTAACCACTAGACCACATCAAGATACAGATGTCCATTGTCATGTGTTATTTTTTACCTAACTTAATAGATCCATTTTGTTCAGATTAAAGACATTTAACCAGAGCAGTTTGCAGAGAGTCATAGCTCAGTGACTAGAGCAGATGGTTGACCTGAACTGTCCGTAATCCGAAGGTTGAGAGTTCAATGCCTGCTGTCTCACTGAAAGTACTAGTTTTAAACTATAGTGCAGTCTAACTCATGAAGAGACAGACTGGAAAGCAACAGGTGGGACTAGAACCCACTACCACAGGGCAGAAGAGACTTCCTAAAGCCCTTTAGGTCAAGTGCTAGAACCACTCAACCACATCAGCCACATCAGCACACTGCCTGAGTTTGGCTTAACTAAATATCCTTTTCACAGACAGAAGCAAAGGCAACTGCACTATATGACACAGGCTGGACTCGAACCCAGCATCTCTTTGCAAGAGAGAGGCTTCTTAAAGGCGAGAAGTTTAACCACTGGACCAACTGAACACACTCTAAAGGTCATGAAATGTTTTCAGTTAACTTTATGGATGGACACAGTTTATGTTTATAAGATTATTGGCATAAAGACATTCACTTTTAAGTAGCTTCAGCTCAGTGCATTGAGCCCTGGGTCAGACTTGTACCAACAGTAAAGGTTGTGTGTTCAGATTAAGTATACGGATATGGATCGTTGTTGTAGTGTGATTAAGGCCATGACGGGTCTTGGTTGGAGGTGGCCTTAGCTCAGGAACTTGAGGACTGGGTGAAAAGACCTGAGTCGCCGGTGATCTTAAGTGTGTGTGAGTTCAAACCTCAATCAGACTCAGCCCCAACTCAGGCCAGGCAAGGCCAGCAGCCCACGAGCCCCCACATGAGCAAAGGTCAGAAACTGGATGGTCTGCCTGGGGCGAAGCACCACACCAGGCAGACCATCCAGTGTCTGAACTATCCTAAATTGAAGTAATTTTATTACTAAGTGTCATTACTAATTTACAATAAAAACAGCTGCTCTCAGAACCATCACAGGCTCAAATAAATCCAACAGTTCACTGACACAAGTGGGACTTGAACCAAAGACCTGAAACAATAACTCACTTTTTAAGTCTGACAACTTAACCACCAGACCACATCAAGATACAGATGTCCATTGTCATGTGTTATTTTTTACCTAACTTAATAGATTCATTTTGTTCAGATTAAAAACATTTAACCAGAGCAGTTTGCAGAGAGTCATAGCTCAGTGACTAGAGCAGATGGTTGACCTGAACTGTCCATGATCCGAAGGTTGAGAGTTCGATGCCTGCTGTCTCACTGAAAGTACTAGTTTTAAACTATAGTGCAGTCTAACTCATGAAGAGACAGACTGGAAAGCAACAGGTGGGACTAGAACCCACTACCACAGGGCAGAAGAGACTTCCTAAAGCCCTTTAGGTCAAGTGCTAGAACCACTCAACCACATCAGCCACATCAGCACACTGCCTGAGTTTGGCTTAACTAAATATCCTTTTCACAGACAGAAGCAAAGGCAACTGCACTATATGACACAGGCTGGACTCGAACCCAGCATCTCTTTGCAAGAGAGAGGCTTCTTAAAGGCGAGAAGTTTAACCACTGGACCAACTGAACACACTCAGACTCTGAAAAAACAAAATAGTATTTTTTTATTATTATTTTGCAACCAGAATAGGTCTATGTCATAAACACAATTCTTAAAACAATGCACAATAATCTTTCATATTTGGTTTTATGTGGAGAGCGCCCTCTCTTGGAGGAGTTCCCCCGACATTCAGAGTTCCCCCGGGGGACAGCCACGTGCCTAACATAAGTCTGGGAGCATCTATCGAAACACTTTAGAATCGGCTTCATGGAAACTCAGACAAACCTTTATCTGTTGCTGAACCTGAGATCAGAGGCGCCACAATTCTGATCGGCGACGTCGATCACTCAATTCACTCACAAGGACCACAGCCTCGATTCAAAGTGAAACAACTTTATTGAACAAGCACGATGTCGGAGGCGAATGATGTTGTGACGTCGTTTCGGGGCTTCGTGGGAGACGACGAGCTCTCGGGCTTCCATCCCCACTGACCTAAAAGATGGAAGGAGTGAAAAGTATGGAAATAAGGGTGGGAGGGGCATGAGGAGGGGGACCAGGAGGTATTTATAGGATGGAGACTGGAAAGGGGTGTGGTCCTGCTCCCGAACTTCAGATCTCCATCGGTCAGGGATAGAAGAAGAAAAACCCTGCTGTGTGGGTGGTAAGCACGGCGCCTTTACTTTCCATCCCGCAATGGTCCAGGATGAATGGTTCTGTAGGTTTTCGGGTGAGTTGGGTCCGTCAGCAGCGAGAAAGCCTACCAGCAACTCTAAAAACAATTGGCCCTGGAGCTTCATAGAGACCACTGTGATGGAATGGAATGGGTCACTAAAAGGTCAAATATGCACATAAAAAGTTCCATAAAAAGTCTTTAGTAACACATCGTCTGGACCCGGACACAATGAAACAAAAACCTGAGCCACTTTCCTGCGATGGAAAGCAGAACGGGCGAACCGTCTTGTGAAACGAGCGAGTGAATACGTTTACGTGCGGTCGTCACTCCGGTTGGTTTGAGCCCCACATCCACCATCACCCACAGCGTCAACAATTGCCAATTAAAAACCCACAATGTTTTGCTCGTTCTCAATAAATATTCATTAATATTAATCCGCTGCGTCGAAAGTGAGTTTGTCTTCTCATGTTTTATAGATCAAAGGATCGGAGACTGAAGGATGGAAGAGGTTCATTTATTCTCTCTATAGTCGGGTTAAAGGCCTTACGCAAATCTGACTTTTTAACCCTGTCACGACGTTATGCCCTCGCTCGTTTCCTCCCATAGCATAGAGTTTAAAAGAATGGACCAAACTCTCCCTTTACGGTGTTAGTTTTAGGAGGTTTTGTCCACTCTCGAACCGAAGACGTATCCAGGAAAGAACTCCCTGGTCTTTCCCACGCGTATATTCATCCCCAAATACTGACAGATCTCCCCCGAACGAACACAAGAATCGTCCCAGCAACGGAGCACAGGTCAAAGCGTGGACGCACTGAAAAGGATTTGTCCGACAGTCCAAGCTTCTTTTTATATTCGTTTTTCAAAGCGTCCCGTTGTGATTTTAGATGATTTCGGCTATATCGATCCCGTCAAATGAACGAAAGACTCCCAGTAAAGAGCCTTGAATTCCATCACTATCTCTTGTCTTGCTTTGGGAGATCATTCCAAAATAGTCAAACGTAAAGTAAAGGCAGACTTAGTTGCAACCGTCGGGGAATTCATCCACCGCTCGCTTTCCCTGCCTAATTATCCGAACCCTGCGGGACTTCGACAGCAACCAAACAAAGCACTCAGCCGCTGAACTCCTCTCACTGCTTTCACGTTCACTCTCGTCTCAAAAACCAAAACCCATTACCAGTTTGTCAGCGAAACCCGAAAGTCCTCATTTTCAAATCGTGGCGCATTGACTCCTGCGATGGCGTTGCCGTCTTCTTCACTCTATCGAACGCGCCTCGATCGATAGCCCCCAATCTCCCCCGTCCGCAAACTCTTCACACCGCGCTAACCCCCGCGCTGCAAGGTAAGCTAAAAAGAAAAAAAAAAAAAAAACAAGAGAGAAAGAAAGAAAAATCCTACTTTGCAGTGACTTTTTGTTTGGCGCGAGGCGAGCCAAAGACGTGGGGCGAGAATGCTAAGGAGCGCCTCGGAATCCCTCCTTCAGAACGACCCGCTCGCTCCGGGCCCCTCGCCGCTCAGGCCATCGATCGCGTTGGCAATGAGCAACGCAAATTAGCTTTTGACTTAAACCCGAAGTGACAGGGGGAAAATTGAAATCTTTAATAGTGATTCGCAGTCGCCGGGCATAAGCTGACGACTCCATACAGTGACATTTGCAAAGCCACTCGTAAATGAGTCGCGCGTTAGGAGGTTATGTCACGCGGGGATCCGTCTCCTTGCCCTTCGGCGAGGAGGTCGCGGGTTGGACTCCGGATTTCGCTGAGTGTTTCCTGCTTTGTGTTAATTTGGCCGAGTGGTTATCCTGTGTCCCGCGTAACGAGAAAAGCGCTGACTCAGACTTGTGACTTTCCAAGTGATTTGTACCTCGGACTTGTCAGTTTCTAAGGGGCAGCGGCTCGAGGAACGACCCGAGGTTCCGGCTACAGCAGTGATTCTCAACTGGGGGTCCGGGGACACAAAAGCAGGGCCTTGGAGAGAGGAGAAAAGTCACATTTCAAAGTGCTCGGGAAAGATTTGCCATGATGAAGGTGCTCTTTGGTAGCCCGGCATAAAGCCAGCCTGACTTTATGTATTTATAAATGCATAAAAAGACAGTCTGGAATTGTGGTAAGAGGACGCAATTTCCAAATCGAGACTGAAGGCGGGGATAACGATCGCAGTTTGAACATTTTGAAGATGTTCCGGTGAAAAACCCTCAGAGCAGCTTCTTGCTGTGGCTTTAAGGAGACGTCCAGCTCATTTAAAACAGAAGAAAAGGCCCAGAGGAGCACAGGTGTTTGATGGGTAATCCTAGCGTGGAAAATTAAGCACTGTTAACTCCCGCCTGCCCTGCTATGATTGGCTCGTCCGGGCTAGTAGCTCTTTGGTGTCTATTGGGGCAAAATATTGTGAGAGAAAAGAAAAACCATGATGCTCTTCCTTATAAATCCCTCTTTACGTTTTCATTTAAAGCCTTTATTTCAAAAGGCTAATTCATTTTCTTACCCCATGAGTCAGAAATCAGTCACTGTTAATACATTATTTTGTTGCTTGCCTAAAGGTCAAAGCTTGAATCAACAAAATTCTCAAGAACTCTTTTGATTTAAAAAAAAATATCCCATGAAAAGGGTCACTCCAAATCAATGTCATTTATTTTTCACCTACATCTATCTATCTTCACAAAGAGAGCACCATGAATCCAAGTGTTGTCATCTTGGAATATGAAGAAGAAATCCCCTGATGAAATAGCCTGGTCATTCTTTGGGCACATAGTGTTTCTGAACCCAGCCCTGACCAACGGCAGCCGCCCCAATCCTCTGCACTTCCCATTCAACAACACACATTACTCTTTCTTTAGAAAATACTGTCATTTTTTTTATTAAAAATGTTGCAGAAAAGGTTTATACATGTGTCCAGCCAGAAATATCTCTATTTTTACTTAAGGCAAAACCGCAACAAATATATAGACAAACTGGAGGATTTTAAATCTTAAAATCCCTTTTTGTAGCTTCGACTGGCTTCAGGCCAAATGGCAAGAATATACCTTTTTATATAATTTACAAATGTATCTTAAAATCTTTTTCAATGTACTTTCTCGTTTTAGAATAGGATGCAAAACGCAAAATGGTTACTCTATATTTCATAATAATAATTTTATAATGTTATTTACACTCATTCACTTGCTTCTGAAATCCAAAATACCACAAGCCTGGCACGTCACTATACATATTGCTAGCATATAACAATTTTTGAAATACTTAACAAATGATTCTTTACAAACAACTCATATTTTTCCCCCAAAAAAGTCCACTGCCTTGATATTTTAAATAATAATAATAATATTATTAATAGTAGTAGTACATTTTGCTGGTCAAGTGAAGCCCAGGCAGTGCTGAAATTGCAAGACAAGAAAATAGCTCTTTCAAAACAAAAGTCTACGGAAAGCAAGATGGAGGCTTAAAAAACGGAATTCAGTATTCTTTTTCAATTTTGGTAAAGCTGGAAAAAGAAAAAGACATGCAGAGTCTAGAGACAATGGAGGCAAGTAGCAGCATTGAAAATCCACAAAAATTTGCAACGGAAATGGAAAATAAAATAAAGATCCAAGAAAAAAATGATTTCATAGATATTTACAATGATTTAAAATATATCAAAGTCTTTAATATCTCTTTTGTATATAATTTTCACACATAGGTTTTGTACAAAGTTTGGTAACGCTTCACGATAAGGTGTATTCGTAAACTATTTAAGATATTGGGCCATATTAATGCTTTTGCGCTCGTCGACAAGGTTGCCCATTATCCCCACTTGTATTTGACGTCTATCTAACGTTACTTTTGCACATTAAATAAGCAAATAAATTAAGACATAAATAAGAATGATATGTTTAAAAATGAAGAATGGTTTCAAAGCAAACAATTGACTAAAACAAATTGGTACAAATAGTTTTAACAACAAGTACCTGGTTTAAAATATTGGAGGTCTAAACTCTGACTAAAGCCAGGACTTAAACAAACATTCGAACTGAGGAAACATTTTGGTTTGGTCAGGTGTACTTCGCAGAGGGATAAGCCTATTGTGCACACCCCAAAAAAGACAACAAGGGATTAGATTTTTTTTTAAAGATTAAATAGGCTAATAGTGAGAAAATGTGTTTTGATCTGACCAAAATTTGTAGAAATCTACACAGGGCAAAAATAATAACAACACATTTTAAAAGATGTGGGTAAGATTACAATAAAAAAGGAGAGTCTAAAAACATGGCCTTTTTTTGTGCATTTACAAAGCAGCACAAACGTTACACACTATTAAGTATTTGCAATGTATTTGTAAAGCATTCCTTTGTAAAACATTTATAAAGTATTCAAAATGATTTGCTAATAATCATTTACAAGCACCTAAATAGATTTTGGTTAACTGGGAAAAGTGTTGTCTAATCACTACTTTTGTGCTTATCAGTGTTTGGAATAATTACTCTCCCCGTCGTTACAACGCCGTTATCGTTACTGGGTCAACAAAGTGGCTCGTTACAATTCAGTCACAGAGCCCCCCCCCCCCTCTACTCTACCCCCTATTCAGTTAATTCAGTTACTATGAACATCTTGTACATGATAGTACATACACAAACACCTGTCTGTTCTACTCATTTCAACTGACTTTTGAAAACTGCAAAAAAAATAAAAATAATAATTCTTTGATATAAAGCAATTTTTTTAACAGTAACGCAAATAGTTACTTTCCCTGGTAACGAGTTACTTTCATTATACAGTAATTTACTAACTCAGTTACTTTTTGGAACAGCTAGTGAGTAACTATGTTTAGTTTAGTTTTAGTTTAGTTTATTTGTTTATTTGAGCAGTACACATAGTGCTCAAAAGGAGTGGGCTGAAGCAAAAGCTTATGAGTGCCCACCCCCAAGTGCAATAAAATAAATAAAAAAAGAACATTTAAAACATTTCAAGCAGCTACATTCATACAGACCAACTTACAAACTTACCAAAAAAAATAATAATATATGAACTGTTTATACAATTAATTGAAGCAACGCACAGCTACAACAACAATCTTGTTTCATGTACGATGTCTAGAACAAAGCAGTCAAAAAAAAAAAAATGTGATCCTTAATATATTTCTTTCAGATTTTTACCCTTGATAACCGAGAGTTACTTTTATGTTATGAAGGTACATTAATAGATATTATAATCTGAGATCTTGATACTTTCCAGTTGTCATTACCATTCTCAGTATAATTTTAATTTGGGTGTAATTTCCATAATCATTATTATTATATATTTATTTAATTGAGTTATATGGGAAGTATGCTGCAAGCCCTGCATAGTGTGGTGCATTAAAAAGCCAAAGTGTAGAGCGGGCCAGATGAAGAGGGCAGTAACTCCCAATCAACAAACCCCCACACGGCTGCCCTAACAGCTGATTTTGTAGAATATGTTCCTATGCTGAGTGGTGCATTAAAAGACAAGGTTTAGAGCCCGTTGGGAGGATTCCTCTCAACAGATCCATAACCTGCCAACCCTAATTCTCCGTTTGTGAATTTGAGCAATAGAATGACAACCGTTCCAAGCAGCAACACTCTTCCAGATTATAGAGGAACAATACACATAATCCATCCTACTGCTCCCCCTAGTGGCAACACATTTCTTCTTGTCTGTATATTTCAAAAGTCTTTTGTTTGTATTTATATTTGAACAGGTTGATGTTTGGACATCGTTTCAAATCCATCTCCAGTTTATTCCACAATTGAACACCATTAACTGTTGGACTAAAACTTTTCAAAGTTGTGCTATGTTTCTGAATCCTAAAGTTTAATTCATCACGTAATTCATAACGACCAGTACGTTCTTGGAACCTTCTTTGTAATTGGTTTGGTAACAATTTATACCTTGCTTTGAATAACATTTGTACAGTTTGGAACTCAACAATGTCACAAAACTTCATGATCTTTGATTTTAAAAATAATGAGTTTGTGTGGTCCAAAAACCCAACTTTATGAATTACTCGGATAGCTCTTTTTTGCAACAATATTAATGGTTTAACTGTGTTTTTGTAAGTACTACCCCAAACCACAGTACAATAATATAAGTAGGGCAAAATCAGAGAACAGTATAAGGTATGTAGAGCTTTGATGTTTAAAATGTGCTTTGCTTTTGCAATTACTGAAATGCTTCTAGAAATTTTCGTAGATATATATTTAATATGAGATTTCCAAGTAATTCTGTCATCAATAATCACACCAAGGAATTTGATTTCATGCACTCGCTCGATAACAACACCTTCTATCTGAATTGCTTCCTGAGCATTGGAGTTACAGTTGCCAAATATCATCATTTTGCTTTTACTCAGATTTAAAGATAATTTATTTTGTTTGAACCACTTGTTGACACTTTTGAGTTCCCAGTTAACAATCCGACACAGCTGCTGTAAGTCGTCTCCTGATGCAAAAATATTTGTATCGTCAGCAAACAAGATAAATTTAAGTATTTCAGACGTTTTACAAATGTCGTTAATATACATATTAAACAATTTTGGGCCCAGAATAGAACCTTGAGGTAAACCACAGACAATTTGTCGACAACTCGACTGATAATCACCGATTTTCACACATTGTTTTCTATTTTTTAAGTAACTGGTAACCCACTGTAGAGCTACCCCCCTAATTCCATAAAGTTCTAGTTTATTAATTAATATATCATAGTTTATTGTATCAAACGCTTTACTCAGGTCAATAAATAACCCTATTGCACATTTCTTGTTATCTACAGCATTAGTTATTTCTTCAGTTATATCAAAGAGCGCGTGTGAGGTTGAGTGATTGTTCCTAAACCCAAACTGATTGTCCGAGAGTAAATTACACTTTTCAATAAAGCTGTCAAGTCTAGAGTTAAAAACCTTTTCTAAGATTTTAGAGAATTGCGGTAAAAGGGAAACAGGCCTATAGTTTGTAAAGAGATGTTTATCTCCTGCTTTGAACAGAGGAATCACTTTTGCTACTTTCATACTATCAGGAAATTGTCCAGTTTGCAACGATAAGTTACAAATGTAAGTTAACGGCTTAGAGATACTTTCAATAACAGTTTTTAAAGTTTTCATGTCCATGTCATGGTAATCGGTCGAGGTCTTATTTTTACACCCTTTAACAATGTCCAGTATCTCCTTTTCCTCCACAGGTTTGAGGAACAGGGACATAGGATTTGCTTCTATCAGATCACAATTATAGTTCTCAACGTTTGCAATTTTTGCAGCAAGGTTCGGTCCAACATCTACAAAGAATTTATTAAATGTTTCGACGACTTCATTCATATTATTTAAAGTGTTATCCTCATCTTTGAAATATTTTGGATAATTAATCGTTCTTGGTTTATTTTGAATTATACTATTTAAGATGTTCCATAAACCTTTAATATTATTCTTATTAGTATCTAACAATGTATTATAATAATCCTGTTTACATTTTCTAATGATACCTGTCAGTTTATTTTTATATTTCTTATATTTATCCTCAGCTTCTTTTGTTCGGATACTTATAAAGTTTTTGTAAAGATTTTTTTTTTTCTTGCAAGCATTTAGTAAACCTTTAGACATCCATGGTGTTTCTTTACACTTTCTGTTTTTACTGTATTTCTTCATTGGGCAGTTTTTGTCGTATACCTTTTGAAATACTCGCGTAAACTCATCATAAGCCATATTCGTGTCATTCTCTCTGTACACAATACTCCAGTCTTGAGCTAAAAGCTCCTTTTTAAATGCATCAATAGTTTTCTCTGTTTTTACCCTTCTAAACCAATACTTGTTTTCCTCTTCATCCTTTACATATCCATTTTTATACATAACGAAAACTGGAAGGTGATCACTAATATCATTTATAATTAACCCGCTGACTGTATCACTTTCAATTTCATTTGAGAAAATGTTATCAATCAAGGTTGCACTATGGGTTGTTATTCTACTTGGTTTAGTGATTAGAGGAAACAGACCTATACTGAATAAAGTATTTATAAATTCGTCCGTCTTTTTATGTTTATATAAAAGTAACTAATTACTTTTTTAAAGTAACGTTCCCAACACTGGTGCTTATAAATTGACAAGGAATGCTTTGTGAATGCTTTATAAATGATTAATTGAGCATTTACTCATGTTTAACAAATGCCTAACAGTGTGTAGTAATCCTTTCCAAACATGTTATCGTAGATAGTTCGTTAGCACACCTTACACTGAAGCGTCACCTTTAGTTTTTATAAATACATTTCAGGCTGGCGAAGAGTCATGTGCTCAGTCCGGGCGAAAGGTGTCCGAAAAGATGAAGAAATTGTTGCTTTCGTTTTTCCCTTTTTAAATAGTCATTATTTATCGATGTCAAAAAGCTTTTAAAAATAGTCCCACGTCCTCCTCCGTCCTCTTGGCAGCCATGTTGGTTTCTCCCGCGCACCGTGACATTCACTTTTAAAAGAAAGGCGGCGTCTTTTCACACGTCCGGCGCCTTTACGAATTTGGATGTATTTTTCGTTTTCGCCCAGAGCTATACCCGCGTGGTGGAGTGGCCGTGCGGCAGGTTGGTACTGTTTTGGCTCCCGCCGAACGTGTTGAAGTTGTGCAGCGGCTGGATGCTAGCCAGCGAGTTGGGGATCATGGTGATGGTGCTGGGCGCCATCAGCGGGATGTCGTCGGGCGAGCGCCGCAGCGTGAGCGTGTAGTCCGGCGGGCACGCCAGCCGCAGCGCGTCGTGGCTCTGCATGGACTCGCACTCGTGATGGTGCTCGAGCTCCAGCTGCTGCTGCTTCATCTGCAGCGTCATCAGCTCCTCGCTCTGCAGGTGCGCCACGTCGTTGGCCGCCGTGGCCGCCGGCGCCGCCGCGTTGCCGGCGGCGGGCGCGGCGTTGCGCTGCGGCGTGGGCGCGCGCCTGTTCGTCTCGTGGCGCTGCTTGTCCTTTTTGTAGTACAAGGCCGCGAACGCCAAAATGTTCAGGAACAGGAGCGACGCCCCGACCGCGACCGTCACGCTGAGCTCCGTGGAGTAGTCGCGCTTAGTCTCGATGAAAATGGAGGACTCGTCGGCGATATCGTCCACGCCGCTCTTGCGCTGGTCCGTGGACTGTTTCGTGTTCGCCGACGGGACCCCGGGGTGGCGCGTCGTCGAGGGCCACGGGCTCTTCCCGGGGAACCGCTTGGTGTAGGAGTAGGGCGTGGTCTCCTGCGGCGGGATCTTGGTCGTGGAGGAGACGTACTGGAAGAACTCGTTGATGTTGTGCAGATGCGGCACCAGCTCGAGCCAGAAGGCGACCTTGGTGGCGCGGTAGTGGTCGCGGACCCGCGGCTTGAGCCCGATGTGCAGGTACAGCTGGTCTTTGGGGTTGTACTTGGTCCACGCCACCTCCTCGAAGCGGTTGGGTTTGGTGTGGATGAACTTGGTGTCCTGGGGCACCGGCTGGTTCGGATCCCTGCGACGAGAAGACACAAAAGACAAAGGCGGTGTCAGCGGGGAAGGTGAAAACTCTTTAGACGGGGGTTCATTTAAAGCCACATCTCCAGGGCTACGATTATTGGTCGATTAGATGCATGCGACTAGTTTTGGCTTAATAATAATAATAAGTGCTTTTCAGGGCACTCAAACAGAGCCGGTTCTTCCTATAGGCAGAAGTTGCATAGGGCCCCTGCAGCCGCTGTGGTCCCGTACCCCAGTCATATTACAATGTTGTTTTGCTTGTTAATCAATGTGTTGTTACGGCAACAGGCTCTCTCATATAACTAGGGCTGGGTACCGGTGACCATAGTGGAAAAAAGTTCCTGTACTACCAGTATTGGAAAAATGAAAGTATAGAAAGCAGGAACCAAAAAAAACATATATATATACCATTTTGATCCTATTGGTCAAGGGACAGTATAAAAGTGACTCAAATAAATTCATTTCCCCCATATTTTTTTTTCTTATTTCCTCCCCTATTTTTTTTAAAGAAATTTTGCCCCATTTTCCCCTCACACAATTTCCCTTATTTTTTTTTTTAGATGAACCACACATTATTGTTCTGTTTTCTGGTTCTACATGACACATATTCTTGTATAGGCGGGTCGTTCAGGTATCGAAAACCAAGTATCATTAACGTACCGGTATTGAAAAAAATGTCATGAGCAAAGCTGTTGCTCTCAGGGGAACAGTAACTTTTAGTAACTACAGTTCTCTGAATGTGCATGGTCAACAGTGAATTAAAATTAGGCTAATTCTAAGCAGTAAGAGAGAAATAATCGTCAGGTGCAGGTTTTTTTGTCTGCTCTTTGTCGAATAGCTTGGGATGTTTACAGTGGGGCCCCTTAGTGGACTTTTTCGCTTTGAGGCGAGAGATCTAACTACTGTGCCACCTATACATCAATAACAAGGTCCCTTTTACTCATTCAGCCACACCACAAACTCTGCAGCTACAAAACAGCCTCGTCTTCTGTCCTCCCTCGTTTCCTTTTCCATATTTTATTTTTTTCATATTCAAAGACACTATTTTTCATTCTGAACGTGAAGCCTCCTCTGGTGCCGTTTCATTAACTTTGGAGAGAAGCGAGGACACAAAGGCAGCATGACAACCTTCAAACTCACGCTGGAGTCTCTGTATCCCCGAGAGCTCCAAACAACAGTCTGAATACAGAGCAGAGCAGTCCGGGTAGACCTGCTGTAGACCGGCTGTAGACCGGCTGTAGACCTGGTTTAGACCGGCTTCAGACCTGCTGTAGACCGGCTTCAGACCGGCTTCAGACCGGCTTCAGACCTGCTTCAGACCTGCTTCAGACCTGCTTTAGACATGCTTTAGACCTGCTGTAGACCTGCTGTAGACCTGCTGTAGACCTGCTTTAGACCTGCTTTAGACATGCTTTAGACATGCTTTAGACCTGCTTTAGACATGCTTTAGACATGCTTTAGACCTGCTGTAGACCTGCTGTAGACCTGCTTTAGACCTGCTTTAGACATGCTTTAGACATGCTTTAGACATGCTTTAGACATGCTTTAGACCTGCTGTAGACCTGCTGTAGACCTGCTTTAGACCTGCTTTAGACATGCTTTAGACATGCTTTAGACATGCTTTAGACCTGCTGTAGACCTGCTGTAGACCTGCTTTAGACCTGCTTTAGACATGCTTTAGACATGCTTTAGACATGCTTTAGACATGCTTTAGACCTGCTGTAGACCTGCTGTAGACCTGCTTTAGACCTGCTTTAGACATGCTTTAGACCTGCTTTAGACATGCTTTAGACATGCTTTAGACATGCTTTAGACATGCTTTAGACATGCTTTAGACCTGCTGTAGACCTGCTTTAGACATGGTTTTGACATGGTTTTGACTTCAGACCTGCTTTAGACCTGCTTCAGACCTGCTGTAGACCTGCTTTAGACCTGCTTTAGACCTGCTTCAGACCTGCTTTAGACCTGCTTCAGACCTGCTTCAGACCTGCTTTAGACCTGCTTTAGACTTGCTTTAGAATTTTTTTAGACCTGCTTCAGACCTGCTTCAGACCTGCTTCAGACCTGCTTCCGACCTGGTTTAGACCTGCTTTAGACCTGCTTCAGACCTGGTTTAGACCTGGTTTAGACCTGCTTTAGACTTGCTTTAGAATTTTTTTAGACCTGCTTCGGACCTGCTGTAGACATGGTTTAGAAATTGTTTAGACCTGCTTCAGACCTGCTGTAGACCTGCTTCAGACCTGCTTCAGACCTGCTTTAGACCTGCTTCAGACCTGCTGTAGACCTGCTTCAGACCTGCTTCAGACCTGCTTTAGACCTGCTTTAGACCTGCTTCAGACCTGCTGTAGACATGGTTTAGAAATTGTTTAGACCTGCTTCAGACCTGCTGTAGACCTGCTTCAGACCTGCTTCAGACCTGCTTTAGACCTGCTTCAGACCTGCTGTAGACCTGCTTCAGACCTGCTTCAGACCTGCTTTAGACCTGCTTCAGACCTGCTGTAGACCTGCTTTAGACCTGCTTCAGACCTGCTTTAGACCTGCTTCAGACCTGCTTCAGACCTGCTTTAGACCTGCTTTAGACCTGCTTTAGACCTGCTTCAGACCTGCTGTAGACTTGCTTTAGAATTTTTTTAGACCTGCTTCGGAGCTGCTTCAGACCTGCTGTAGACCTGCTTTAGACCTGCTTCAGACATGGTTTAGACTCCGTTTAGTCCTGGCTTTGTTGGCGTTCAGTGCGCCAAACACCAGAGTCTGAAAGCTAAACAGCTACACTACAGAACCAATTAGACCTCAATCTCGGAATGGCGGTGTAACCAGGTTTTTAACATGCTGTAAGTGGTCATCTACAGGAACTCACCGCTCATCACGCAATCTTTAGAAAACACGTCTGAGCTAATCTTCATAAGAAATGAAGAGGGACAGGAAGTACATCATCGGGTCAGAGGACCTAGCATAGCCACAGCACGCCAATTAAAGCTCAAAGGCAGCACTGCTCTGTCTCTGTGCGGGGCTCTGGGCTCTGCCTAAAGCCTTTTGCCCGGGAACTAAACATCCTTTACTGCTGCGATGCTTCCAACACAATGCACATCAGAGCTGAGAGCTTTGACTCGGATAATCCTCAAACGACAGAGGCAGGAGAGAGGGAAGGTGTGAACTGCTGAATATTTCTCAGTTCGCCCACTCTTTCTTCATTTCTTCAGCATTAAGTTGAAACCAAGGAAATGCAAATAATCAGCTCCGATTTGCATTCGTAAGAGTGAAACCTGAGCCTTGATATTGACGAGCAGATGACGCTCTGGATCACTTGTTTAGGTTTAATTATTCTGTTCAGAATCATGCTCCATTTATCACCTAAACACCTGCAAGAAAACTCACGAGAGAAGTTAATTAATGACGGATACAAATAGTTTTTTTATGACCCTGTGAGAGAAATGATCCCCGGAGAAACCACTGGACTCGCCTAAAGTGTCTCCATGAGTTTATTATTCTGGAAACCGGTTTTGACGACACAACCCTGAGCTCCTGGAATCAAATCCTCGGCCCTGGATTGAATCACAGCTGGACGGCGAGCTCGAGCATTTAGCGCCGCCTTCGCCACCTGTTACGAGGAGCGCGAGTAAATCACGTTCCCGAGCTGTTGTTCCTTCTCGTAAACCTCGTTTTCTCCCGTCGACATTCGGCGAAAGGCTCTGCTCTCCACGCGACCAATAAAGCGCCCACTCCGGCGGCATCCATCATCGGCCGCGTCGGACATTTTTCAAACCCCCGTCTCCGTCGCGCTCTCAAAGGCCTCGCGCTGAAAGTGGACCAAGATGGATGTTTTTGAAGTTTCTCGGGAGATGGAGGAGAAACCGAATCAGGCCAAGTTCCAAACCAGCGAAAACAACTCGGCGGAGCAGAACCCCCACTTTAACCAAGCACGTTTCCTTCAGCTCGGCTTTACCCAAATCTAAAAGCTTCTCCACAGGGGGTTACAGCCTATAGGACGGTGTAACGCCTCATTTGAAAGCCAAGACCTACAAAACTGATTGTAACTTTTTTGTTGGATTTGGATAAAGCCAAACTGGGCAAAATAAGCTTGGTTCAGGTGGGAATTAACAGTATTTAAACAGAATCAGCCGGGCTGTAAATTAGCCTGTTATGGAACTTTACCTTTATCTATGTCACTTCCTGTCAGCAGCTTAACCTCTAAAGCCCTATCTAACCCTCTCCTATCTATAAGGGGGTGAAATGACCACAAAGAAGAAACAAAAGAGCAGCAACAATGTGCCGGAAAAGCAAGAATGACACAATGAAAAAATAAATTAAAAAAACACGACTAAAAAGTGACAAAAACGTGATGAACACTGTAAAAAAAAAAAATGCATAAAAAAGCAACAAAAAACGACAAAAAAGAGCTTTTAGATTTGGTAAAAACTGAACTGAGGCGGGGGGTTAAAAAAAATTCATTAAAATGCTGCTTCACTGAAATCAAATTATAATTATTACGTACAACTGATGTCATAAAGCCTTAAAACCTTAACTAAGTGCATTTTCTCCAGTTCAGCTTTACCCAAATCTAAAAGCTTACAGCCTATAGGCCTCAAAGCTAAGACCTACAAAACTCATCTAAACTGATCTTTTCCCTCGCGTTGTTGCCGCAATTTTTTTTTCACTTTTTCATCACATTTTTGTCACTTTTCCATGTTTTTTGTGTGTGTCGTTTTTATCCTCTCTCAGCTCATTTTGGGGTTTAGAGGTTAAAGGGATATTTCAGGGTTTTTTCAGGGCCTTATTCATTCATTTTTAATGTATTTTTTAATTCATGCAGACCTTATATTTGAAGAGTTTAGCGGTGCTAGGCTAGTGCTAGGCTAGTGCATGTCTATGGTAACTAGTAGCCTGCATTAAAAACCTCTTCAAAATCATCGGCTCGTCCTCCAAGCGTCGCCATATCTGATTTGTAGAAAGCTCCTTTGTGAATTCCACGTGTAGTAACGCCGGCCGCAGGTAAACAAACTACTGTAGATCCGGTAACCGAGCAGATCACTCCGCCGCTGCGTAGCTTACAACCAGGAAGCTGATGCTGCTCAAATATAAGGTGGTTATATTTCGAAAAGGATTCAGTCGACACAGACATTTATATGGGTAGTCTGGTGTTATAAGTGATTTGCCTCAGGTGCACTGTGCTGTTTTTAATGCAGGCTACTAGTTACCATAGACATGCACTAGCCTAGCACTAGCCTAGCGCCGCTAAACCCTTCAAATATAAGGACTGCATGAATTAAATATAAATTAAAAAATCCCCTGAAATCAACAACACTCTGGATAACTAGGAAATGATGTAAAAAATCCTGAAATATCCCTTTAAACAGTACAGAGAAAGAAGAGGATGGAAGGGCGTACTTAGAAACAATATAGATCTACTTCAACTCTCGACAGTCACTGATTGAGCCACAATTGCTTTGAACGACACGCTCTGCTGCACCATCTTTCTAACTCGCTAATATTATGACAAGACGCTCTAGGACGAACCACATAATTACCGTCATTTAAAAAAACAAAAAAAAAAACGGGAAAATAAAAAAAACAACTCGAGGGCGAGACGCTAAGAGCCGCCGTGACATACTGCGGCTTAGAGAGCGGGTCCATTAGCGCAATCATCCGCTCTCAGCCAAACGAGACGAGGGTTTTTAAAATGTCATCGCCGCGGAGGCCGACCGGGTTTGGACGAGCACCAGTCGAGGAAGACGTGAAGGCAGAGGCGGGACGCTGAGGAAGAGGAGATTTGTCAGCGAGGCCCTTAGAGGACGATCGATAAACGGCGCCCAATATCGGCTATCGGCCAATCTAACGCTGATTAAAGCGATAGAGACTTCCTGTGTTTTGCGCTACTTTTTATTCCGATATCGATACTTTTGATGACGTCATGCATATTAATGAGCAACGTCGTGCATATTAATGAGCAACGTCATGCATACTAATGAGGCAGCAGGGCTCCACTGTTTTCAATAGAGGCCAACAGTTATCGAGAATTCAGTCGGGCCAGCAGGGGGCAGCACTACAGTTTTAAGCACTTGGACCAAACACTGTCACACAAATAAATTACTTTTAATGATAGTTTTTATCATTAAAGAAGATTAATCTGGGGTTGATTTATTACTTTTTAAATAGGACTGTGGTTTCTGTATTTATGGGCGGCACGGTAGCACAGTGGTTAGCGCTCGTGCTTCACAGCTAGAAGGTCCCAGGTTCGATTCCCACCTGGACGGGGCCTTTCTGTGGAGTTTGCATGTTCTCCCCGTGTCTGCGTAGGTTTCCTCCGGGTACTCTGGTTTCCCCTACCACTAAAAACATGTACAATAGGCCCAGGGACTGCAGGTGGAAATTAGCACAAGTGCTATAACCTGGTACAATGCATCTCTCCTTTATGAGGCTAATGTATATTGTTCACTGTCCCTGTTTAAATAAATAAATAAAAATAAATTTAAATGTAAATGAAGTCGCTGACAGATCTATAGACCCGTTTTGAGTGTGTACGTTTATAAAAGTGGTGCAAAGCACGTGAAAAGAAATGTAAATGATCAATAATATGTAAAGTAGCATGTTTTTTTTTTAATCGTGATGTATCGTAGCTTATTTTAGTGCAATATATTGATTATCGCGGTATCGGCGTATCGTGAGATAATAGTTATCGTGAGCCACGTATCGCATCGAATCGTGAGGTACCCAGAGGTTCCCGCCCCAGTCAGGGCTTTAAAATGAGTCCTCCCACAACTTCCCAGGTCTCAAGGGAACAGAGAAACATCGCGAGGAAAATGAGTAAGTTTAACCTCAGTAAATATGGACATGCTGGATGCCGCGTTGAAGCGCAGAACCTGGAGAATTGCTATTTTTATACAGTAAGAGCTACTTTATCCATTGTGAACTCTTTGTAAAGGCTCATTATACGTGGAAACAGCACCCCCTGGTGGCCGTGTGTCAGCCCTTTGTGACTTCTTTAATGTGAGACGCTTGTAGGTCAATAGGGGGGGGAAAAAACAACTTAGGAGATATATCAATTTTAAATTTTTGAAAACATGTATTGCAGGTTTTCTGTCACGTCATGTTTTCATACAAGAATAAAGGGGGGGGGGGTTTGGTTTGACGTGTTTTGTATCGCGCACCCGGACACGTGAAAAACCGATACTTTCAACCCGCCGCGTAAATACTCCGCCTGATTAAACGTGCTCATTTGTGATTCCCCGCTCTTTAAAGCTCAACATTAACGTGAGCAACAGCAGCGGGAGATTAGCTGCCGAATGAACCGCGGAAAACCTTGAAAACTCCGTCGTCGGCCGCAGACGTTTGATTTAGCGACGATATAAAAGCTGTGGCTGTAACGGCGTAAACCAACAAAGCGTTACACGAGTGAAACTCACGGACGTAGCGGTGATTCGGCTCAGGCTAAAGGCGTCTGACTGACCGCGAGCAACAAATCACTTCCTTTTCCAGCTCCATGAAAGTGCTGATCACGGCTTCTGAAAGTAATCGAGTTACTTGTTTGATTATGGGATGAAGCAGGGCTGTTTAGCTCCGCCCCCACTGCGTTTGTCACACTTAAGAATGTCTGGTTTCCCTCAGCACAAGAGGATCCGCTTTGGACGAGATGCAGTTTGGTTTTGACAGGGAAAGGAAAAGATCAGTATCAGATTTAGCTGATGCTATTTTCCATCTGCAGGAGCACGACATTAAAACACACTTAACACAAATACATATTAACATTAGCTTAACACTTAGATCTATCAGATTGTTTTCCTGGAAACAGACCATCACAGGAGGGGGGCCCAGAGCTTTGCCTGGTCAGAGGGACAGGTCCTGATAGTATTTGAGGAAAATAAATTGTCTAAAATCCTCAAACATGGCTGAGTAAGGACTAGGTGTATTAAACACGCCAATGTCAGTGAAATAAATACTTATTAGCAATTATTTTCATGTTTTGATACATTTGTGGGGGCCACAGTTTGAGGCTGGGGGGGGGGGGGGGGGGGGGGGCGCGCGGCCCGACTACAGCACGTGCAGGGGGGGCCTTCAAGGAAAAAAGGTTGGGAACCACTGTTCTGAGGAATGTGTTATTATTTTACAGCTAAAGTGACATAAAAAGCAACATTTAGTCATGAAAGTATAGGCTAAATACTGGTTAAAGAAATTTACATTTTCGTCAATAGTTTTTCTCTTTCAATGTTTCACCTCTAAGGAACCACAGCTCTAAATAATGTCTGTATTTCCCCCAGACTTTTCTTTTTTTTTTTTTTTTTTTTTTTTCAATATGTATGACTTCACAATCTTGCAAAAAGTAACTTCATAAAGTAATTATAATCTGATTACCTGTTTTTAAACATAACCCTCTGTTACTCAAAAAGTAACTATTCCACGACTGTGCAACACCGTTTCCACATATATGAAACAAATGAAAGGTAAATCAGACGATCTGCCCACTCAGTTTGCAACAATGGCCGCTGGTTACTCCGCTTTATGACCTCCATATATGTGCGGCAAAAAAAGCTAGTTTTCCATTAGAAAGCATTGCACTTTACACACAAGCATTTCTCCAGGTAGATGTTCCTCCTGTGAAAACACTGGGGGTTTCTTATGGGTTTTCATAGACATCTCCTACAGGGCCGGACTCTGATTGACAGACCGTTAGCATTAGAGCTAATGCGCGGCTACGACCAAACTACACGCCCCGCGAGGCCCGAGTCTGTTGCCCTTTTTAGGAACATTCTCGATCGGAGCGGGACAGGAGTAAACCCGCCCTAGATTCCCTTTAAGCAGACGATGTTTTACAGTCTCTGGTTCTAACTTTATTTCTGTCTAAAATAGAAAAAGCAAACGGATAAAAATAGACAAACATGTGGAGGCAGATTCATTAAGAAGTCCTTCTGTTTCCTCCGGAGCGTCCCAGGCCGTACTGCGTCTGGGACGGTGCAGACAGGTTTCTCCTCCGGGACGTGTCTCGCTCATGTTCTGCCACTGAACAAATGTCAGCCTGCCCCTCCAGCTGGTGTCTCCGAGTGGGACGTCCCGCACAGATAAGCAGGTACTACTACGATGACTGCGGATATGGAACAAACACAACAGCTACTACTGTACTGTACTACTCACTACTATACTGTACTACTCACTACTGTACTGTACTACACACTACTGTACTGTACTACTATACTGTACTACTCACTACTATACTGTACTACTCACTACTGTACTGTACTACTATACTGTACTACACACTACTATACTGTACTACTCACTACTGTACTGTACTACTCACTACTGTACTGTACTACTCACTACTATACTGTACTACTCACTACTATACTGTACTACTCACTACTGTACTGTACTACTCACTACTGTACTGTACTACTCACTACTGTACTGTACTACTCACTACTATACTGTACTACTCACTACTGTACTGTACTACTCACTACTATACTGTACTACTCACTACTGTACTACTCACTACTATACTGTACTACTCACTACTGTACTGTACTACTCACTACTGTACTGTACTACTATACTGTACTACTCACTACTATACTGTACTACTCACTACTATACTGTACTACTCACTACTGTACTGTACTACTCACTACTATACTGTACTACTCATTACTATACTGTACTACTCACTACTATACTGTACTACTCACTACTGTACTGTACTACTCATTACTATACTGTACTACTCATTACTATACTGTACTACTCATTACTATACTGTACTACTCACTACTGTACTGTACTACTCACTACTGTACTGTACTACTATACTGTACTACTCACTACTATACTGTACTACTCACTACTATACTGTACTACTCACTACTGTACTGTACTACTCACTACTATACTGTACTACTCATTACTATACTGTACTACTCACTACTATACTGTACTACTCACTACTGTACTGTACTACTCACTACTACACTGTACTACTCATTACTATACTGTACTACTCATTACTATACTGTACTACTCACTACTGTACTGTACTACACACTACTATACTGTACTACTCACTACTGTACTGTACTACTCACTACTGTACTCTACTACTCACTACTATACTGTACTACTATACTGTACTACTCACTACCATACTGTACTACTATACTGTACTACTCACTACTGTACTGTACTACTCACTACTATACTGTACTACTCACTACTATACTGTACTACACACTACTGTACTGTACTGTACTACACACTACTATACTGTACTACTATACTGTACTACTCACTACTATACTGTACTACACACTACTGTACTGTACTACACACTACTATACTGTACTACACACTACTATACTGTACTACTATACTGTACTACTCACTACTATACTGTACTACACACTACTATACTGTACTACTATACTGTACTACTCACTACCATACTGTACTACTATACTGTACTACTCACTACCATACTGTACTACTATACTGTACTACTCACTACTGTACTGTACTACTCACTACTATACTGTACTACTCACTACTATACTGTACTACACACTACTGTACTGTACTGTACTACACACTACTATACTGTACTACTATACTGTACTACTCACTACTATACTGTACTACACACTACTGTACTGTACTACACACTACTATACTGTACTACTCACTACTATACTGTACTACTCACTACTATACTGTACTACTATACTGTACTACTCACTACTGTACTGTACTACTCACTACTATACTGTACTACTCACTACTATACTGTACTACACACTACTGTACTGTACTACACACTACTATACTGTACTACTCACTACTGTACTGTACTACTCACTACTGTACTGTACTACTCACTACTATACTGTACTACTATACTGTACTACTCACTACTATACTGTACTACTATACTGTACTACTCACTACTGTACTGTACTACTCACTACTATACTGTACTACTCACTACTATACTGTACTACACACTACTGTACTGTACTGTACTACACACTACTATACTGTACTACTATACTGTACTACTCACTACTATACTGTACTACACACTACTGTACTGTACTACACACTACTATACTGTACTACACACTACTGTACTGTACTACTCACTACTATACTGTACTACTATACTGTACTACTCACTACTATACTGTACTACTATACTGTACTACTCACTACTGTACTGTACTACTCACTACTATACTGTACTACTCACTACTATACTGTACTACACACTACTATACTGTACTACTCACTACTATACTGTACTACACACTACTGTACTGTACTGTACTACACACTACTATACTGTACTACTATACTGTACTACTCACTACTATACTGTACTACACACTACTGTACTGTACTACACACTACTATACTGTACTACTCACTACTGTACTGTACTACTCACTACTGTACTGTACTACTCACTACTGTACTGTACTACTCACTACTATACTGTACTACTATACTGTACTACTCACTACTATACTGTACTACTATACTGTACTACTCACTACTATACTGTACTACTATACTGTACTGTACTACACACTACTGTACTGTACTACACACTACTATACTGTACTACACACTACTGTACCGTACTACTCACTACTATACCGTACTACTCACTACTATACTGTACTACTCACTACTGTACTGTACTACTCACTACTGTACTGTACTACTCACTACTATACCGTACTACTCACTACTATACTGTACTACTCACTACTGTACTGTACTACTCACTACTGTACTGTACTACACACTACTATACCGTACTACACACTACTATACTGTACTACTGTACTGTACTACTCACTACTGTACTGTACCACACACTACTATACTCACTACTGTACTGTACTACACACTACTATACTGTACTACTCACTACTGTACTGTACTACTCACTACTGTACTGTACTACTCACTACTATACTGTACTACTCACTACTATACTGTACTACACACTACTATACTGTACTACACACTACTGTACTGTACTGTACTACACACTACTATACTGTACTACTATACTGTACTACTCACTACTGTACTGTACTACTCACTACTGTACTGTACTACTCACTACTATACTGTACTACTCACTACTATACTGTACTACTCACTACTATACTGTACTACTCACTACTGTACTGTACTACTCACTACTGTACTGTACTACACACTACTGTACTGTACTACACACTACTATACCGTACTACTCACTACTATACTGTACTACTCACTACTGTACCGTACTACTCACTACTATACCGTACTACTCACTACTATACTGTACTACTCACTACTGTACTGTACTACTCACTACTGTACTGTACTACACACTACTGTACTGTACTACACACTACTATACCGTACTACACACTACTATACTGTACTACTGTACTGTACTACTCACTACTATACCGTACTACTCACTACTATACCGTACTACTCACTACTATACTGTACTACTCACTACTGTACTGTACTACTCACTACTGTACTGTACTACTCACTACTGTACCGTACTACTCACTACTATACCGTACTACTCACTACTATACTGTACTACTCACTACTGTACTGTACTACTCACTACTGTACTGTACTACTCACTACTGTACTGTACTACTCACTACTGTACTGTACTACTCACTACTATACCGTACTACTCACTACTGTACCGTACTACTCACTACTATACCGTACTACTCACTACTATACCGTACTACTCACTACTGTACTGTACTACACACTACTATACTCACTACTGTACTGTACTACACACTACTATACCGTACTACTCACTACTATACTGTACTACTCACTACTATACTGTACTACTCACTACTGTACTGTACTACTCACTACTGTACTGTACTACTCACTACTGTACTGTACTACTCACTACTGTACTGTACTACTGTACCGTACTACTCACTACTATACCGTACTACTCACTACTATACTGTACTACTCACTACTATACTGTACAGTACAGTATAGTAGTGAGTAGTACAGTATAGTAGTGAGTACTACTGTACCGTACTACTCACTACTATACCGTACTACTCACTACTATACTGTACTACTCACTACTATACTGTACTACTCACTACTGTACTGTACTACACACTACTATACCGTACTACTCACTACTGTACAGTACTACTCACTACTATACCGTACTACTCACTACTATACCGTACTACTCACTACTATACTGTACTACTCACTACTGTACTGTACTACTCACTACTGTACTGTACTACACACTACTATACCGTACTACTCACTACTATACTGTACTACTCACTACTGTACCGTACTACTCACTACTGTACAGTACTACTCACTACTATACCGTACTACTCACTACTATACCGTACTACTCACTACTATACTGTACTACTCACTACTGTACTGTACTACACACTACTGTACTGTACTACACACTACTATACCGTACTACACACTACTATACTGTACTACTGTACTGTACTACTCACTACTATACCGTACTACTCACTACTATACCGTACTACTCACTACTATACTGTACTACTCACTACTGTACTGTACTACTCACTACTGTACTGTACTACTCACTACTGTACTGTACTACTCACTACTGTACTGTACTACACACTACTATACCGTACTACACACTACTATACCGTACTACACACTACTATACCGTACTACTCACTACTGTACTGTACTACTCACTACTGTACTGTACTACTCACTACTGTACTGTACTACACACTACTGTACCGTACTACTCACTACTATACCGTACTACTCACTACTATACCGTACTACTCACTACTGTACTGTACTACTCACTACTGTACTGTACTACTCACTACTGTACCGTACTACTCACTACTATACCGTACTACTCACTACTATACTGTACTACTCACTACTGTACTGTACTACTCACTACTGTACTGTACTACTCACTACTGTACTGTACTACTCACTACTGTACTGTACTACTCACTACTATACCGTACTACTCACTACTGTACCGTACTACTCACTACTGTACCGTACTACTCACTACTGTACTGTACTACACACTACTATACTCACTACTGTACTGTACTACACACTACTATACCGTACTACTCACTACTATACTGTACTACTCACTACTATACTGTACTACTCACTACTGTACTGTACTACTCACTACTGTACTGTACTACTCACTACTGTACTGTACTACTCACTACTGTACTGTACTACTGTACCGTACTACTCACTACTATACCGTACTACTCACTACTATACTGTACTACTCACTACTATACTGTACAGTACAGTATAGTAGTGAGTAGTACAGTATAGTAGTGAGTACTACTGTACCGTACTACTCACTACTATACCGTACTACTCACTACTATACTGTACTACTCACTACTATACTGTACTACTCACTACTGTACTGTACTACACACTACTATACCGTACTACTCACTACTGTACAGTACTACTCACTACTATACCGTACTACTCACTACTATACCGTACTACTCACTACTGTACTGTACTACTTACTACTATACCGTACTACACACTACTATACTGTACTACTCACTACTATACCGTACTACACACTACTATACTGTACTACTCACTACTATACCGTACTACACACTACTATACTGTACTACTCACTACTATACCGTACTACACACTACTATACTGTACTACTGTACTGTACTACTCACTACTATACCGTACTACACACTACTATACTGTACTACTCACTACTATACCGTACTACACACTACTATACTGTACTACTCACTACTATACCGTACTACTCACTACTATACCGTACTACTCACTACTGTACTGTACTACTCACTACTATACCGTACTACTCACTACTATACCGTACTACTCACTACTGTACTGTACTACACACTACTATACTCACTACTGTACTGTACTACTCACTACTATACTGTACTACTCACTACTATACCGTACTACTCACTACTGTACTGTACTACTCACTACTATACCGTACTACTCACTACTATACCGTACTACTCACTACTATACCGTACTACTCACTACTGTACTGTACTACACACTACTATACTCACTACTATACTGTACTACTCACTACTATACTGTACTACTCACTACTGTACTGTACTACTGTACTGTACTACTCACTACTATACTGTACTACTGTACCGTACTACTCACTACTATACCGTACTACTCACTACAATACCGTACTACTCACTACTGTACTGTACTACTCACTACTGTACTGTACTACTCACTACTATACCGTACTACTCACTACTATACTGTACTACTCACTACTGTACTGTACTACTCACTACTATACTGTACTACTCACTACTATACCGTACTACTCACTACTGTACTGTACTACTCACTACTATACTGTACTACTCACTACTGTACTGTACTACTCACTACTATACTGTACTACTCACTACTACACTCAGGGCTGGGCGTCGGGAGCCCCGGGCCGATGAACAGGCCGGTCCTGTCCCACACCGGCCCAGACCGGCCCACAATAGAGCATTATTTGGATGCACACGTTAACACAAGTCCTCCTCCTGATCTCCTTTAGTTCTGGTTTCCTGATGAACTTATATATAATGAGCAATGGGCCTCTGGGCCATATAACATTACTCATGCCCCCACATCAGGCCTCAGGCCTCAGGCCTCAGGCCGTTGTTTAGTGATTTTACAAATGTTCCAGCTAGTTGTAAACAACGAGATTAAAGTGGCGAGTGCTCTGAGGCGTTAGAAACAACTGTTGTCCTTGGGTTTTGTAGCTTTTACTGTTTTAGTTCAATGGCTTCTTGTTTTGCTAATGGCCTCGAGCGTTCCATATGACTGATTTCTTTTATTATTATTTGTTTATTTGACAGGGACAGTTCACATTAAGGAACATTTCTGTAAATGTGTCAGTATTAGCTGCAAAGCTAGTTGCCAACAACAATTATAAAACATAAAACTATTTAAAAGTTGAGGCTACACACCTACACAACAAATGCTGACACAACTCACACACAATAACATCCGAACGCTCGCTCTGCGACCTGCACAACGGACTCGAGATGTCGGTGCACGGGCAGGTCATACAGTTCAGACAGACATAAGGATAAACATGTACAATTATTTACAAAGCAACGGCTGAGCGGAGGATCCTGAAGCTCGGCTCAGTCCTGCAGGAGGAGGTCTATAGGGTCTCATGAGCACATCGTGGATTGGATTTCAACCCGTTTTTAAATGTGGTAAACGTGGGGCGTTCTCTTATAGTGCGAGGGCTGCTGTTCCAGATGTTCCAGCCTCTGACTGGAACAACAGTCTGGCCAAAGGTGGTCCGTCTGAAGGCCCTTCAGTCTCCTCTAACCATAGACCGAGTGGTTTCAATTTTACAAATTCCCTTAATGGCGGTGGTGCACCTAAGTGCCGGGCCGACACTATAGTACATCAGATATAATGACAACGATGAATATGTTTCTAGATGACGATGATGGAGGACTACTTTTGCGAATCATCAGAAATCTGTCAAAACGTCTGAATTTATATCACTTTGTTGCGCAAAAAGATCCTTGTCCCGAACCTGAACTGAATTTCTCTACATTTTTCCCTACTTTTTTATTTATTTTATTTTTTACATATTTTCCAATTATTTATGTTTTTCTCAATATTTCCCCCAAATATTCCTATTTTTTCCCAATATTTAAAAATCGTATTTCCCCCATTTTTTCCCCTTTTTGTTTTGTTTTTATCTCAATTTCCTCGTATTTTTTAAAAAAAATTTTCCCCTTTTTTACTTTTTTACATTTTCCCCACTATTCTCCCCTTTTTATTAATTCCCCCCCAATAGTTCCACGTTAATCCTCCTTTTCCCCACATTTTATTTGCTATGTTTTCCACATAAATCATGTTTTCGATGATCTGACCAACGCTGAGCGGCTCCGCGGCTCACGGGCCAAGTATGGAAGTAAAGGCACCGCTGGATTTCGGGGTCAAGTATTTGAGGAATGCCCTCCTTCCCTCCGTGTTTGTGGATGTTCAATCGTCCAGAAGAACTTTATCCCTATGAAAAGGGAACGTTTGTTTTCGGAGGAGCCGGGAATGTGTTTTGGGTTCAAGTCTGGAGGGAGAGGAGGAGGAGGAGGAGGAAGAGGAGGAGGAGTCTGAACTGTGGAACAATACAGTTTTATCCCATAACATCTTAGCTTTAAAAATAGAACAAATAGAACACTCTTTATTCTACGATGTTTCCCCCAGAGATAAATCCAACATGGCGGCGCTCCCTGGCCTTTCCCCACGCTCATTCATTCACAAATACTGACATGTTTGGTATCCACGTGTAGCACGAAAGGCTGTGACCGAGATGGCGCTTTAATCCATTTGTGGGTTTTTGTTTGGGCTGCAGAGAGTCTGTCCTAGCCATGAAGGGCCCAGTTTTTTGTTTTTTTTTGTAAATAAACAGCAGCTTACAGGCACTACAGGAAACAAGGAAGGGGCAAACGAGGAGGTATCCAGGCAAGACTCGCAGCTAAGCCACACAAATCTTCCGTCATACAGCTAGAAGGTCCCGGGATCCATTCCCACCTGGACGGGGCGTTTCTGTGTGGAGTTTGCATGTTCTCGCCGTGTCTACGTGGGTTTCCTCCGGGTTTCCCCTACCACTAAAAACATGTACAATAGGTGAATCCTCTGGCCAGGTGTTTCTGAGCATTAGCCTGTCTCCACATCATGAAGATGGCTGCTCACTGCTCCTACAGGCCAAGTGAAAACCGCTCAAAACAAGACATAAGATGGTGAGAGACGGCTGTGGAGCGGAGGGAGCTGCGCAGGAGGAAGAGGAAGGAGGAGCTGACCAGTGCAGGACGCCACGCTCTGAAACAGGGACAAACCCAGGGGGCGCTGCACCGTTTCAGAGGATCAGAGGAGACTGAAGGCAGTGCTACGGTTTCCCTGACCTTTAAAAACATGCGGCTCGGGATTAACCCAACGCCTGAATGTAATTTCAATGTAGAAGAAGAAGAAGAAGAAGAAGAAGAAGAAGAAGTGAGGCATTCAATCCACTTTGTGTTGAGTTTGTGTCGTCTAAACTAATCTAAGTAAAGATACAAACGCTAATGCAAAAGGAACGAGCAGAAATCCCACTGGAAATCAGACAAATTAACTTTTACTTTAAAAGAAAGATTTCACTTAAAATGATAAACCATAATCTGGATTAAGAAAAAAATGTGGACAGGTGTTGAAAATTAGCGCATGTGCTATAACACTTTAAACAAGGCATCTGGTTCGTCCAATGTTAATATGTCCATATTAAATAAATAAATAAATACATACATTGTTCTTTTTCCAATGTACAGACTCCAAACTTTTACTTGGACTTTTTGAAGGTTAAAACTCTAAAACAAAATCCCGGGAAGAATCTTTGCAACATTCTAACATATGCACAATCCATATATAGATTCCATAAATGCCGAGATAGATGTAGTTACAGAAGGAGGAGTAAAAGGTTTAGTATCTTCAACGTGAGCCTGAGAACTGCAGTAGAAGTACGCAGTAAGTATTAAGCGTACGACATTTCCGTTTGTCTCCGGCTCCGACTTTACCGCCTCGCATTTAAATCGTCTTCGTTTCACCCGCGGGAGATTTTAGCAAAAAGAAAAGAGACAAAAAAAAAAAAAAAAAAAAAAACGCCTCCACAAACTCCGTCTCTCTCCTCATCAAATATTAACGGCCAGAATTAACAACACTTTGGGAAATGTCAAGGTCGCCGTTTGGAGAAAGACGACGATCTCCGGTGAGTTCACGGTGAATATCAGGCTGGAGGACTTTAATGGAGTGTATGTGGAGTAGTTAAGCAGTGACAGAGAGAAGGGAAAGACTTTTCAACGTTCTACTCCACTGCACAGAGGAGCAGTGGGGGGGGAAGCTGAGGGAAGAGTCCCAAAAGAACCCTGTGATCAGTTCATTCCTTTAACCAGTTACCAGCCATCCACCGCCTGTAACTTGTTTCACCCACACAGATCTTTCAAGTACTTTTAGAAACAACACGGTCTTAGCTTTCAAATGAGGCATTGCACCGGCGTACAGGATGTGGACAAAAACTCTTCAGGCTCCAAATTCTGTGATTGACTTTGCTTTAAACATAAAGTTAGCTAAATCGAAAGCTGAACAAACGACGCTAAAACATGTTCTAGTCTGCATTATGTTTAACCTGGATCGGGGGGGCCCAAACTGCGGCCCGTGGGCCAAATGCGGCCCTCTGACCAATTGTTGGTGGCCCTCAGACTTGGCACACATCTCCAGAGATGTTTTTTTACAGCAAGTTTCATTATTTTACACAATTAAAACCTCAAAAACAAACATTGTGGGACAGAGCTAGCATTATGATTCCAGGCCTACATAAAGGTTTAAACCTGTGTTAAACGTACCCGCGTGAATGTTTCTCCGCACTGACCACACTGCATATACCGGTACTTCGATATGTGGCCCTCGAGGAAAACAGTCTGGACACCCCTGACCTAGATCATGATTATTCCCCGAACATAAATGCATGAAATTCAGCACAAAGTTGGACTATGCAACCTCTTAGCCCTTTGTACAAACATACATCAAGACCGATTAAAGCTCGTGCCCCTAGAGGCCATACGCGCCACTGCAGGTGTCGTAGCATGTTGCGTTTTTTTACTCCTTAATCGTCCGTGAGAGTAAATACTACGACAGAGGGATATTGTTCATCCAATTACACAATGGAGATCATTTTTTTCACTCAAACTTGGCTGTAAATACTGTTTAAGTGGCGCTAGCCCGCAGTTAGCTTTGCCCGTTAGCCTGTTAGCTTCTTCTTCGTGATTCCATTAGTGTGTATTGGGGAAAAGTTGAAATTGTGTTTTTTTTTGGCCAGAGACACCAGGGGGAGATGAAAGACCCCCCAATCATCCCACTAACACTTGTATCACCCCCAGAGGGAAAGGATTTATTAAGGTAAACACGTTGCTGCTTTAAGACCAATTTCTGTTTACTGTATATCAGACGTTTGCCTCAGGGTTGCCATGGTAATCAAATGACATTTTGAACCGCCTGAAGCCGTGACTCACCCGGTCTTGGCGAAGTTGGTCCAGTAGGTCATGACGACGGCGCTGAGCATCACGTCGTTCTTGGAGAAGTTACAGTTGAAGAGGTCGGTGGGTCCGATCATGGGGATCCCGAACACGTACGGCACCTCGTCCCCGTGCGCCGAGTCCGCCCAGCTCGGCTTCATGTCGCTCTGGCAGTGGTGGTAGAAGGTGTAGAAGTACGTCGGGGAGCCGTACTGCGCGTGCAGATCCGCCGTGGCCACCGCCGGCGCCACCCACTGGTGATCCGTGAACAGCGCCACCAGCGTCTTCCTCCTGGTCTCCGGGTTCTCCTTGTCCGCCCAGTCCGTGTACATGAACTTGATGGTCTCCCGCAGCGTGTCCTTGCCCTCGGGGTACCCGTACAGGTGGTCCACGAAGTCCGAGACCGCGAAGTCGAAGTCGTTCGCCGACACGCCGTCCTCGCTGTCCACGATGCCGTCCACGAACTTGAAGCCCTCGCCCTGGTTGACGCCCAGCATGATGTCGTAGTTGAGGAACTCGCCCTGCTCCATGAGGATCTGCGGGTCGTCCGGGATCACGTCGCCGTCGATGACCGGCCCGAAGGCGATGTGGTACTTGGCGGGCGTCACGTACTGCTCGATCAGCTCGCGGTAGTTCTTGTTCTGAAGGCACTCCACCATCTCCAGCGAGTCCAGCATGTTGCAGCCCACCTTCTCCGCCAGCGCCCGCGTGTACTTGGCCGGCTGGTAGTTCACCGCCCAGCTGGACAGCGCCGTGCCGCTCTGGATGATGGCCTTCTGGAACATGTCTGCCAGCCACGGAAAGAGGGAAAAGGATTAGTTCAGGATAGAAATGTTCACTCGCTTTATCGTCAGAACCGACCGTCTTGTTTTTGTCACTATTTTGACGCCTTGAAGCTTTTCGATTTGGGTAAAGTCGAACTGGAGAAAACGTGCTCGGTTAAGGCAGGAGCTAAGAGGTTAAATAGTATATATACAGTGGGAATCAAAAAGTAAGTACACCATTTGGAATTTCTCACATTACTGCCTAAATTGGTCATAACATGTGGTCTGATCTTTATTAAAATCACAGGAATGATTAAACAGTGTCGGCTTAAACCAACACCACCCAAACATTTAATCATATTTTTATTGGCCATAACATATAAACATTTACAGGACAGCGTGGAATAAGTAAGTACACCGCCTGAATCTCGCTGAACTGCAGCAGTTTTGTAAAGAGGAATGATCCAAGATTCATCCTGATCATGTGAGCGTTTAATCTAAAACTACAGGAAGCAGTTATTGCTACAAAAGAAGAATCAGCAGATGTTTAATACAAGGGTTCACTTACTTATTCCACGCTGTTGTGAATGTCTCAAGTCTTTCTGCAAAATATCGTGATAAACATGTGAATTCATGTTTCCATTGATAACAGCACGTTGTCCAGGCCCTGAGGCAGCACAACAGCCCCACACCATGATGCTCCTGCTCCAGACTTCACAGTGAGCATTGGTGCTGTGGTGTTCATCACGATATTTTGCAGAAAGACCTGAGACATTCACAACATGCATGTGAATAAGTAAGTGAAACCTTGTATTAAACATCTGCTGATTCTTCTTTTGCAGCAATAACTGTTTCCTGTAGTTGCAGATTAGACGCTCAAACGATCAGGATGAATCTCGGACCGTTCCTCTTTACAAAACTGCTGCAGTTCAGTGAGATTCAGGCGGTGTACTTACTTATTCCACGCTGTCCTGTGAATGTTTACATGTTGTGGCCCATAAAAATATGATCAAATGTAAATGTTTGGGTGGTGTTAGTTTAAGCAGACACTGTTTAATCATTCTTGTGATTTTAATAAAGATCCGACCACATTTTATGACAAATTTGGAAATGTGAGAAACGGTGTACTTACCTTTTCTTCCCATATATGTTGGACAATGTTTGGATTTGTGTGAAAGAATGTTGCCAAAAACAAATATTCTCACAAGGACAATGACCGAGCCCACTGTGTTTTCGCACTGCTTTTTGTGCTTTTTGCGAGTGTCTTGTCTGACTTTTATTTTTCCTCTTGGACCACCTGCTCGCTGTCCTCCCGAACCGCTAAACTATGGAACTGAATAACTGGAATCTCAGCGCAATTGATATATATATATATATATATATATTTTTTTCTTTTTCCACAAAGTGAGATCACGGAGGAGGTCGTCTTCCCTGTCCGGATTTTCACAGCTCGGTTTGCGATGGAGGTCGTTTGCCCGGCGGTCCTGTCGGTCGGAGACATCAAAGATATTTACTTATTTGGACTCTTGATAACAGGGTACCTGCTTATTGGATGGACTGCCCTGGATTATCGGAAATTTGGAATGACAGCAGCTTGCAATCGGACCACGCTGCAAAATTAATGAGCACTTTGGAGCAGGGAGATGGAATTACACCAGAAAGTAACGCACAACGATGGACTGTTATGTACGACCTGGCAGCTCGCTGTGGAGACGAGCTGTTGGACTTTATTTTAGGGAGGAAAGGGGATGAACTGTGAAGGAACTACCTGCTCTGGAGAACTGAACTAAAGCTGAGACCAAGTAAAAGCTAATTAATTATAAATGTATGAACTATTCTGGAATAATTCTCATCCTCCTGAGAGGAGGTTTGAAGCAGCTGGACCTCTTATCCCTCCTACGCCGTCAACACTTCCCTTCAAGGCCAAGCCCCGGAGCTAAACCTGATGACTGAGCTCTCTGGGTCAAACACTGACTTTCAGACTGTTGGTAAAAATGCACCTGGAATAAAGTTAACAAGCAGATTTTTACCACGAGTGTTACAGAGAAAGTCAGAGAGAAACAGAGAACAAGAAGTCAAAACAAAGATGGAGAGAAAAACTGTGCCACGTGTCAAGGCCAGAGATATCCTGGTGCTTGGAGACGGAAACATATCCGGATGTATCAACGGGAAATTCGCTTACTGCGGGACAAGATTTCTTAGAGACGGAAAAAGGACTTAATGAGGCGCTCCCTGTGGAACCCGGTAAGAAGACTGGAAAAACGGAAGCTAAAGCTAAACGATACAGTAACGTCCCCCAAAGCAAAGACAACATGCAAATAACACATACCCCCTCGCTCAGCCGTAACCTAGTCTTTACATCTCAATCATCTAAGAGGCTGTTTGAGCTCGACAATGAAGAACAAACACACAAAAGGCCAACGCTTCACATACAGAAGGTCCATTATTGAAACGTACGAACATGAAGAGAAGCCGCGTGTGAAGCGAGAGAGAAGAGACGTCCCTGCAGAAGAACGAGGAGAAAGGATGAATATTTACGCCGACAAACCCCAGGCCAATCAGAAACCAGGACACTCGCCGAGAGAGGCGATATTATTTTATTTTCTATCATCAGCGCTTATTTGCTTGAGGCGACTGCAACACGTACGGGGCCTGTGCGAGCTGTTTTAATAATGGATACGTTTCACTTTGGATTTCTAAATTAGACAGTTTGGGAATATGTATGTTTTATCTTTTTTATCCTCCGACAGATGAAGGAATAGGTGAACATTACTGTTATAAATATTCTGTCATTTTTACGCATAAAAACGGACAATATGCCGATATTTTCAGCGACGAAATCTAAATAATGGTCAGAGTCAGGAACAAAGATTGAGAAGAGATTTTGTTTTGAATAAGTGGGAAAAGAAGTCAGTAAAAATTCAAGTTTTTTTTTCTAAGGCTGATCTGCACCAAACAATATTTTTGGCCAAATATTTTTTTTTTCTTGACTATAATCCAGTGTATGAAGCTTCAAAACGTGTCAGTGTTGAACGGTGACAGCAGGGGGCGCTATATAGTAATGTTTAATCGGTTCTTCAGTGGGAGCTTGTTTGAAGGACAAAAATCAGTAGATTCCAAAACTAAAAACACTAAGTCCCCATCTCTTATGTCTGTGTAAGTTCTCAGTCGTACAGGAGTTGTCCATCTTCAATAAATGTACTTCTGTGTCATGTTCTGTATCTCTTATGGTTCTGAAATTAAATGCAAAAGTCTGCATCATAAAATATGTGCTTCTTAGTTCCCCTGAGGTCGAGGAAGTTGTGGGAGAGCTCATTTTCAGGCTCTGACTGAGCTATCTCCAATGCGGGAGATAACGGCCGATATCCGATATTGTAAACTAGCCCTGTGTATATTCCTCCCGTCTTTAGCCGCCGCTGGCTCCCACAAAGGAAATGACCATATTTGGATTACAGCGTCATCTCGGTCACAGCCTTTCCTGCTACACGTGGATACCAAACATGTTGGAGTCACTTCCTGGATAAATCTCCGGCTCAAAGCCACAAGACATCATAAAATAAACATTATAAAAGGAAGAGATTGGTCAATTTTTACTTTGACATTAAAACTAAGATGTTAATGGAGTAAACCAGATCATGATTGATTTGTTGAGTCCTCACCTTCGGAGTAGTGGGACAGCGTGAGGAGGCTGACGCAGGACGCGCCGGCGCCGGACCCGAAGATGGTGACCCGCTTGGCGTCGCCGTTGAACGCCGCGATGTTCTCCTTGATCCAGCGCAGAGCCTGGATCTGGTCCAACAAACCGTAGTTCCCTTTGGCCGCCTGGTCCCCCGTGCTCAGGAAACCTACGGGAAAAGAGAAACCATGTTTAACTCTATGTTTTTGAAGACACAAACACATCTAGAAACGTTTGCGATCGGCTGCGGAATAGTACTGCTGCATTAGAGTGCTTTTATTGTGAAAATCCCCATTTAGTTGCATTAGAGTGCTTTTATTGTGAAAATCACCATTTAGTTGCATTAGAGTGCTTCTATTGTTAAAATCCCCATTTAGTTGCATTAGAGTGCTTCTATTGTGAAAATCCCCATTTAGTTGCATTAGAGTGCTTTTATTGTGAAAATCACCATTTAGTTGCATTAGAGTGCATTTATTGTGAAAATCCCCATTTAGTTGCATTAGAGTGCTTAGAGTCCTGGAGTAAACTGGACTTCCTGCACAGACTCAAAAGCCAAACTCCAGTCCAGATCCAGTCCAGATCGAGTCCAGTTTGTTGGTCTTAATCCCTCCAGTCGCTCCTTAGGGCCCCGATAATCCTCCACTTAAATGATCCGGTCTAACCCTAGTGGCGAGTTCATAACATTACACCCCCCATTCTCCCTCCTTTTTCAATTAGAAATGTAACGGTAAAAAGGGGAAGAGTTTCCTCGAGTCGCAGCTTTTGTCAAACGTTCACCTGGAAAAAAGCAACGTAAAGAAACGTGAACTGTTTCACGCTGCGCCGCGTTTAGCGATTGCCGCGTTTAGCGATCGCCGCGGGGGAAGATTGCCAATAATTAAAAGTGGTAGGAAAAATCAAAAAAATATATTCGACGAAATGCTCCACGGGCCGCGCTACAAAGACGGCACCGCGGGGGATTTCAATAAAAGATGAGCTCGGATCACAGACAGAGATACCGACGCCCGGATTAAAGGGAAATTATGAAAAATCCAGACGTGTTAAAGATTTACGAAAACGAGACTGAAACGAGGACAGGTGAAAACATTGATTTATTTTTTTTATTTTTTTTACGTTTCAAAAATGTTTATTTCATTGTAATCCAGACATGGCCCGTTTACTCTGCGGGAGACGCCGAGAGCAGACGTGACCAAGCTTTAGGGTCTTAGCTTTCAAATGTGCTCGGTGAAAGTGGAGGCTCCTTGTGAGGGAACATGGCCCCGTCCCGGTGGGGATCGAACCCGAGGCCCTTCCTGCTGTGAAGCATGAGCGCTAACCACTGTTTAAAGTGTTTATATTGTAGAGCAGTAAAGTGCTGTGTGGTATTGTGAGACATTGTGAAATGAAATATTGTGCCAGCCCTACTAAACCTACTGGCAAAAAACATTCTGTTGAAATCAGTCAAAATAAAACCATGATATTATTTCATGTTCATTATTTATCAGCTATTTTATCAGTTTTTATTCATGAAATGCCTTAAAGAAGAAAGTAACCCTCGGCGTCTCTGGACAGAAAACCACAATTGCAACTTTCCCCCAATACACACTAATGGAATCACGACGAAGAAGCTAACATGCTAACGGGCTAAGCTAACTGCGGGCTAGCGCCACTTAAACAGTTTTCACAGCCAGGTTTGAGTGAAAAAAATGATCTCCATTGTGTAATTGGATGAACAATATCCCTCTGTCCCTTTGTCTTTCCTGTCAGCGTAGGATTTACTCTCACGGACGATTCATGAGTAAAAAAACACAACATGCTACGACACCTGCAGTGGCCATTTTGTTCTGCTTCGGATGCCTTTTGTTCAGGCATTCGGATCAGGGGAATTATACGCTTCATTAAACTTATTAAAACACGGGCGCAGTAAAATCCCCCTTGAAACATGTTTGTAATCCGGCGCGGGACAGGAACTCACAATACATCTCCTCTGAATGTAAACCTTTTCGAAACGCAGTCGTCCGGCAACGTCTCACAAATTAGCTCCGTGTTTATCGCTGGCATTTCAGAGACACTGTGCGGAACGTAAAAAAAAAAAAATTAAATTAAAAAATTACCGCAAATGCCAGCGCCGTGTGCGTCTAAATGTCACCGTGTTCAGCGCTAACGCGAGCCACCGAGTTAATCCGAGAAAAAAAAAAAAAAAAAAAGATCCCGCGGTGTTTGTTTCAGTTAAAGGCGGCGATGTCTCCCTCAGGTGGCCCCGCCCCCTTCCTCATCCCACATGAACACGGCTGCTTTCTTTCTTCCCGCCGTTTACAGCCACGGCGACATTAGCATAAAAACATATTCAAAAGAAGTGCGTCGGTGAATTAGCAAACGGCGGAAAGGAAAAAAAAAGAGCTCCGGGGGGAACGCGGATAATTAGAGAGAACTTCATTTAAGTCGAGGCGCTGCAGGTGAAAACAAATTAACTTTAGTGATATCCATTTGAACGTTTCGGCTGGAGATATACATATGCATCTAGTTCTAATTTCCATGCGAATAAACGGGAATAAATGGGAATTAACACAAACCTAAACTGCTGCCGGATATTGGGAGTTAAAGAGTTAAAGAGCCAGTCTTTTGAACGGCTCTTTGAAATGAACGGCTCCCGGAAAAGAGCCGTAAATCCCATCACTATTCGTGGGCTCTTGGGATCGGAAGCGACTCCTTCCTGGTTTGTGTCCAGGTGTCGGGTTGAACCAATCACAGTGTGGTTAAACTAACTGATGGTCAAGCCCCTTTAGCAAATACTACTTAAATGTATTTATATATATTTTTACTACTTAAAGTGTTTTAGCACAGTCAGTGAAAGTGTACGTTCTCAGTCGTACAGGAGTTGTTATAAAAGTAGTCAAATTTTTTGCCTGAATGACAAAATGAACAAAACAATAGGAACACTTTTTTTTTTTTTTACTTCCTGATACACTGTCCTCAATGTTCTGCTCCACTACTACATCGGAAGAAGGAAGAAAGAAAGAAGGAAAGATAGAAGGAAACAAGAAAAGGAAATAAAGAAAGAAGAAAAGATAAGAAAAAGAAGAAGGAAGGAAAGAAGGAAAGGAGAGAAGGAAAGAAAGAAAGAAGGAAAGATAAGAAAAAGAAGAAGGAGGAAAGAAAGAAGGAAGGAAAGAAGAATAGAAAAAGAAGGAAAGGAGAGAAGGAAACGAGAGAAGGAAAGAAAGAAAGAAGGAAGATAAGAAAAAGAAGGAAGGAAAGAAGGAAAGGAGAGAAGGAAATAAAGAAAGAAGGAAAGATAAGAAAAAGAAGAAGGAAGGAAAGAAGGAAAGGAGAGAAGGAAATGAAGAAAGAAGGAAAGATAAGAAAAAGAAGAAGGAAGGAAAGAAAGAAGGAAATAAAGAAAAGAAAGAAGATAGAAGGAAAAAAAAGAAGGAAAGAAAGAAAGAAGGAAGATAAGAAAAAGGAAGGAAATAAAGAAAGAAGGAAAGGAAGGATGAATAGAAGGTCCTAAAGTTTAGTCCCTTTGTCTCCCACAGAGGAAATGCCCATATTTGGATTACAGCGTCGTCTCGGTCACAGCCTTTCCTGCTACACGTGGATACCGAACGTGTCAGTGTTTGTGAATGCGTGGGAAAGATGAGCGAGCGGGAGTCATGAGATAAACGTCGTAAAGGTGGCGTTTGGGAGAAGACTCGCCCCCACGTGTCTTTTTTAACTCGTAAACTGAGAGAAAAGAAAACTTCACCAAGCGGAGGCTGCGGTCGTCGCGTTAGCGCAGTTTCCATGGCGACACGCGGACCCTTAATGGCTCTTCATAAAAGCGTTTATCAAAAGGCTTGAATTTAAGTGCGTGTCCTTGGGCCCCGTGGAGGTTCTTTTTCTTCTTCTTTCATAAAGAGTTTCTAAAGCCTTTGTTCCTCCTCGTGTCCTTTCTCGTCGAGCGGAGGAGATTTAAGACCAACCGCCGTCGGATCACAGTCGCAATTCCCAAAAAAAAAAGGGGGTCGCAGTCGGCGGCAAAAAAAATAAAATACAAACTCTCCTCCTCGGCCCGTGTCCTCGTCCCGTCGGACACGGGCCGCTGCGTTTCGGGGGCAGCGGGAGGAAAGCGAGGAGAGCCGGGACGTTCAGGGGGAAACGGACCAAAGACGAGAAGAAGAGGAAGGACAGAGACAAAGAGGGGACATGGAGGGGTTTCGTTTGTGTCTACGGCGCCGTGATGAACACACCTTTTCTTATGTTGTTGATTTACTGTTGAGAGATTTGCTCAGAAGGATTTGGGATCCTTGGTTAAGTTTTTGAAAAAAAAAGAAAACAAAATTACAAATCCCACCGAGTCCAGGGTGTAATCCATTTCTCCTTTTTGGGGAAATGACCATATTTGGATCACAGCATCATCTCGGTCGCGTTTCGTGCTACACGTGGATACCAAACATGTCGGTATTTGTGAAAACATCTTAAAATAAGCTTTCTCTATAAACCTCTTAACCCCCGTCCGAGCAGATTCTCTCCAGTTTGGCTTTACCCAAATGTAAAAGCTTCTTGAAAAAAGCGTCACAATAGCGATGAAGACAATGTTAAAATGTGACAAAAGAGCAATGGGGAAAATGAAAAATTACTGAAACGGTTCCGATCACTTTTGTAGGTCTTAGCTTTCAAATGAGGCGTTACACTGTTGCTCTACAGTCCAGTTTGGAGTCTGTTCACTGGAAAAAAGAATAATACTCATAAGGAAGAATTTACAAAAACCTACTAAGAACTAAGTAACCCCCGGTGTCTCTGGACAGAAAACCACAATTGCAACTTTCCCCCAATACACACTAATGGGATCACAAAGAAGAAGCTAACAGGCTAACGGGCTAAGCTAACTGCGGGCTAGCGCCACTTAAACAGTATTTACAGCCACGTTTGAGTGAAGAAAATGATCTCCGTTGTGTAACTGGATGAACAACATCCCTCTGTCCCTTTGTCTTTTCTGTCAGCGTAGGATTTACTCTCACGGACGATTAATGAGTAAAAAAACGCAACATGCTACGACACCTGCAGTGGCGCTTACGGCCTCTAGGGGCACGAGTTACTTAGTCCTGCTTTAAGAGATTAAATCTAAAGTGAGTAAATTTGGTCTAGTCTTAGATCACATAAATCCTTTCAGCGCCAATGGAACACAGATTATGTTTGTATTATTTCAGAGTTCAAAACAAATATGTCTTAAGGTAAAGGTTAATTTGTCCGATAGGGATTCTGCTTGTTCCTTTTGCATTAGCCTTTTTTCTTTTTTTTTCACTTCCTGGATAAATCTCTGGCTCAAAAAACGTCACAAAATAAACATCGCACAGAGAGAGTTTTGAAACTACAGCAGAAAAGTAGCTACGCGATCCACAGAAAGTTTGGACATTTCATTGAAAAAAGTTTCCTGCCTCCTTCAGTCGAGTCGCCTCAAACGAACCCGGCGGTGGCAGAGTGGTTAGCTCCTGACCCGCCCCGCGCTCCCGTTTGAAGCCTCCACATGTTGTTTTCGTCGCCGTTGTTTGTCAAAGGGAAGTGTGGGAGAAGCCTCTTCAAAGGCTCGTTCCGGAAGAGTCCGACCCAAATTGGCGGCGGCAGATGTTCGTGTTTACGGACGGCAAGTGTTCGGAAGGAGCCGCGCTCTGAAAAGGATTCGGTGCGTATTGTAAAGGAAAGAGAGTAGATGAGATTTGAAGCCAGTTTTCTCCCTTACATTGTCATTTTATTATCAGAGTAAAAAAAAAAAAGACTAAAACTCTCTCGTTTTTGTTGCTTTGAGCCGGAGATTTATCCAGGAAGTGACTCCAACATGTCTGTGTGGTTTAGTTATTTAGTTATTTATTTAAAAGGACAACGGACAGGTACATTAAAAAGATGGCTGCCCCAGATTTAGCACAATGCTAATTTCCATCTGCAGACCTTATACAATATGGCTCCCATGCTTTTTCATTCACTAATACTGACGAGTTTGGTATCCACGTGTAGCAGGAAAGGCTGTGACCGAGATGACGCTGTGATCCAAATATGGTCATTTCCTTTGTGGGAGACAGAGCGGCTAAAGACGGCAGGAATATACACAGGGACTCAACTTTAACAACATCTGCACTTCAGACTCCACTCCAAGGTTAGCATGCTACCGGTTAGCAACTGTCAATGGTTGACAGTTGCTAACCGGGTAGCATGCTAACGTCTTGAGCAGCTTAAACACGGACTCAGACTCTGTCGCCATGAAAATCACAGAGTTTCCTTTTTGATGAGTTAATTTAGTCTGAGGAGTATTCGGTATTCAAAATGGCGGCCGGAACTATGCGTGATGTCATTTGAAGCACATTTATAACCACATATAGTCTTCCCCCAAAACGCCGGATAAAAAGTTGGCTAACCCTCTTCTGTCGGGCGTTAACTTTGGCTGAACTCTGGTGCGCTGCAGCTCGTTAAATCCAGATCCACAAAACGTCACATTTCTTCCCAATCCCCCCCCCCCCCCCCCCCAGTTTCCTGTCCCCCTTAAAGTGACGAGGAGCGGCGTGTTTAACCGTGCGTGACAGAAATGCCCCGTCAGGCGGAAGAAAACGGGAGGACGAGAAAGAAGCTGAAGAGTTTTGGTAAAAATATCATTTAACAACCAGAAACTAACGAGGTGAGTGGGAAGAAGAAGAAATGCAGAGATATCGATTTGACACGATCACTGACATAAATATGAGGGAAGAGTGTATAATAAAAATGGCCGATATATTTTTCAGCTCAAAATCGAAATAATGGGATGAGCCAGGTTTAAATTCATGCATTATTTTGTGACAAATTTGAGGGGCTTTTTATGTCATGGCGACGTGTAAACAAATAGCAACCTCCCTCTCTCTTGGTACAGCTGCGTTTTTTCGCCTTTTTCTGCGAACTGCATTTATAGTTTCTCTGTTCCCCATCGTTTTACTGGATACTTGTGTGCTTCTTTGCCGTGTTTTCGTTGAGGTGTGGCGGTGTTTTTTCCGTAATGGTCCCGAAGACGCAGCTCTCTAAAAGTAAACAAACAGCTAGCATACGAGCTAAAGACGTTAGAGACGGGGCGTCACAGGAGGGGCTACAGGAAACCGAAAAAAAGAGGACAAACGAGGAGGTATCCGGGCAAGACTCACTTCTATTGTTCCGGTTAATGGACGTGCATTGGAGAATAAAACAGATTAACCTCTTAACCCCCACCTGAACCGAGCACATTTTCTCCAATTTGTCATGACCCGAATGTAAAAGCTTCTTGAAAAAAGCATCAAAATGGCGGCGAAAACTGTGCAGCAAAAAAGGGATGACAACACGAGGAAAAGATCCATTGATATCCGTTTTGTAGGTCTTAACTTTCAAATGAGCGCAGGACACCACGCTCTGAAACAGGGACAAACCGTTTCAGAGGATCAGAGGAGACTGAAGGCAGCCAGGCTTTCTCTGGGTGCTACGGTGTCCCCGACCTCCAAAAACGTGCTGGTCAGGTCGGCCCACAGCGGCTCAGGACTAACACCTGAACACAATTTCATTCTACGGTTGTACAATGACAAATAAAGCACATAAACAAAATTCTGTAAAAAAAAAAAAAATCGAATTTTTGCCTTGATTTGTTGGATTCAAAGCTCAATAAATCAGGCTGGGAACTAGATATTGAAAAATCCTTCTGTACAAACTTTGCAAATGTTGTTGAGTCCAAGCCTGTAGAGTTTGGAGTCTGCAGGAGCGACTAAAGTGGAGCTGTCATTGCAAAAGTGGAATGAAAAACGAATTTTGAAAGAAAAACAACATGGCCCTAAAGTTTAGTAATGTTTGCACTGTGCATATTTCTCCCGCCTTTAGCCGCTGCCGTCTCCCACAAAGGAAATGACCATATTCGGATTACAGCGTCAGCTCGGTCACAGCCTTTCCTGCTACACGTGGATACCAAACCCGTCAGTATTTGTGGATGTGGGAAAGACGAGGCGATGTTGGAGTCACTTCCAGCAAAACCTCATAAAGCTGCTCCCTCGCTGTCCACATTTTTCATTTCTGTCCTGGTCCTAGAGCTGTCATGTCTGTCGTCGGGGCAGGACGGGGGTAATGGGGGTCCGTCAGGGGGGGGGGGGGGGGACACGCGGCGCCGGGCTCTGACAGCAGCGACAGTGATGGACAAGAGGGATCTGCGGCGCTTCACGCTCCGATGAAGTCATAGGTACAAGCGCCTCATACAGACGGGAGAGGAAGAGCTATTTTTGGACTGAGATTGTCTTGTGGTGCCGCAGCTTTTCGCTACCGGTTTTTTCCTGATACTTAGCCACTTTATTCCTGGGGCTCGTGTGGAAACGAGGATGTTATTTTTGAGTAAAACCTAATTAACCTCTTAACAAAAAAAGGAACTAAAAAGTGACAAAAAAAAGAGACGAGAAAGTGACAAAAAAAAGGGACGAAGAATGGATGAAAACCTGACAAAACCACTTTAAAAAAAGGTTTTGTAGGTCTTAGCTTTCAAATGGCCTATAGACTGTAAACTCTCAGGTCAAGAGGCTTTTAGTTTTGGGTAAAGGTTACGGTGGGGGTTGTTTCTGTGTAAATGCGGCGCATGTAAGAGGCTCATTAACTGTAGCTCAGTCCATTCTCTGAGCCCAAAACATCTGAGTCTTTGTGAAAGGTCGCCGGGTCAGAAGATCCACAGAGGTTAAGTGGAGCCTTGGCCGACAAGCCCACAGGTCAGAAAACTCTTGGACGGAGCCATTTTCAGTCTTGTGAGCAGTGAATGGCGGCTCGTAGTTTGGTTTCAGCGATGAGGGCTCGTGTTCCAGCAGATTAGAGTGAAGGATCTACATGCAAACAAACAGAGGCCCCGGTCATACCAGAAATCACTCCAGGCTCATGGGGCGGAGGAATGAGGTGACACTAAAACATTTGTCATTTAAAACCAGGAAACAATAATGTGTGGAAGGATTGATCGTTTCCCCTTAAACTCCTTTCTAGCTCGTATTCTGTCAGATTCCTCCTGTCCTCAGATCTGGGTCAGTCTCTCTAAATCCAAATCCTCTGTTCGGACCCACGCGCACGGACACCGACACTGCCATCTGCGCTCAACAACTGCCTGCGCCGTCCCGGCACCGCGGGCCGAGGGGTCAGCGCAGTGCGAGGGGGGAGGGGCCTGTCGGGGGGGGAGGGGCCTGTCAGGGGGAAACAGGAGGAGGAAAAACATAAACACACTCGACACACGAGATGTTTAACCCATCTTCAAACTGTGTCAGAACGACCCGAATAAAGAGTAAATCAAAACCAAACCAAAGAAACGGAACAGAATGAGGAAAATCATGAGAAAATGTAATGATCACAATAAAAGTCTTAGGGCTGGGACTAAATATCTTTTCGGAATATACCAAAATACTTCTTTGTTGTGATACATGTATCATAGCAGAAATCATGTAATACTCTTGATACTCGGCTCAGTTATAGAAATACAATTAAACTAATGTTTTTGAAAGATAGTTTTAGTTAAATCCAGATTTGGGGCTGCGTAGGTTTCCTCCGGGTACTCCGGTTTCCCCTACCACTAAAAACATGTACAATAGGTGATTCCTCCAGCCAGGTGTTTCTGACCATCAGCCTGGCTCCACATCTGGATTTTGCTCGCTTACGGGTCGTCCAGCGGCGTCGAGGGATGGGTCAAATGCAGAGGACACATTTGATTGTACAGTTGATGTATAATGACAAATAAAGCATCTTTACCTTCACTTGAGGTCTCCGAGAGGTCTCCGAGAGTCTCCGAGAGGTCTCCGAGAGTCTCCGAGAGGTCTCCGAGAGGTCTCCGCGATCTCAAGCAGTTGTGTCGCACTATTTGTTGTCGGATACTCGGATACCAAGGAGAACTCAAAGAGATCCCATACGACTCTTTGAGATCTCCTTGGTATCCGACGGTCTCGGAGACATTGCAGGGACGTCACAGAAACGTCTCACACAACAAATAGTGTTGCAACATTGCCACAGCTGCTTGAGTCCGCGTAGACCTCTCGGAGACCATGAGGAGTCTGTGCTGAAATTGACCCTATTCGTTTTCACTGAGACCACCTGGAGACTGCGCCTTATCTCCAGGAGAGGTCTCGGAGACATCTCTGTGACCAGTGGCAAATCTAGTCTCCAGGCCGTCAGATATCAACGTCTCCCTCCTCTGGTGAGATTGGCCCTTTATTAACCTCTTATTTTCTCCAGTTTGGTTTCTTCCAAAGCTTCTTGACTGGAGCTCACAGCCTATAGGCCAGTGGAACGCCTCAGTTGAAAGCTAAGACCCACAAACTGGTTTAAACACATCTTCTTTTGCGTTGTTGCCACAATTCCTGAGGTTTTGTCACATTTTTATCGCGTTTTCGTCACCGTTTGTGCTCGAGGTTGAACGCTTCTCCCACTGTGAGTCAAACACTGTCCGTCTCCCGGATTATATGAACCTGTAACGTCCCACACTGCGACTTTAACACCGAATCCAGCCCTTTCCTCTTTGTAAAGTTCTGCAGTGACGAAAACACGTTGAAGAGTTGCTTTGTGACATAAAAGGCTTCTCTCTCACAGTATCTCAGTAAAGTCGAGCACAAACCTCTTCTGTTTGAATAAAGCCTCCCCTCTGCACAAAGAAGACTTCAGTGGGAGCTCCGGGTTTGGGCGGTCGTTGCGTCAGCCGCGACAGGACGGTGTTTTCGCCGATTCACGGGTGACGTTTATTACGTTTAATGATACTCACGCATTGTGTAGATGTTTTTTCGACAATCAAACATGAATAATGGATAGAAGTGGATTTAGATGTACGGTTTTATGGTCCGTGTGTAAAGTTTAATTCATTTTTCATTTTCGTTTCCACGTTTCGGATTAAAACAGATCAAAGGACACTTATTCAGTTCAAGTTAATCCACTATATATATAGATGTCGGGGGAAATGCCACAGTTACCATGGAGATCGGCCATCTTTGCTGCTGTTAGCATACATTTCCATTGACTAACGTTAGCTCAAAACAGTATAAAAAGTGGAGAAAAAAGCTGTGTACAATAACGCCAGCATTTTAACTTTTAAAATCTCCATTAGTTTACAATTGCTGCTTATCCCATAATGCTTAGCGATATGACGTCACATTCCCGAACTCTATTCAATGAGTAGAGTTCTTTAGTTCAACAGAAAATCAAATTGTGTGCGTCATATACAAAAATCAAAATTCAAGCCATTTTTGACTGATTTGGTTTCATTACCAAAAATGAGAAAAAAAACGTTTTGTTTTGGTTTAATTGTTTCGGATTTTAATTTGAAAATCAATAAAAGGAAACATGCGCGAACACTTTCATTCTCAAAGTGGAATCGAAAAATAAATTGTACTTAAACACTTTTATTGTGTGACACGTTAGTTACAAAGCTTCGCTCAGAGGGATTTCGCCTCGTTTTCAATCAATTTTCAATTTGTAAACAACAATGAAATGACCCAGAAACGTCTGCTATGAGCACTTTTCATTTCATAAAATTAAACAAAATCCTTCAAAATCGCACATATTTCAAAATTTCGAGATGACACTAAAATTGAAAATTGAAATCTCAGGCTCAGATTATTTTTGTTTTATCGATTAGCGTAAAGCTGGAAGTTCGGCGGGGCTCGTCTTTCTAAAAGGGAGAAACTACTGCAGAGATTGGAATATGACCCCCCGAGATGGACTGGACCTACAGTTTGGTGCTTTAGCTACAATTACGCACGGAGCTAACTACAGCGCTATGCTAGGAGGCTATGCGAGTAGTGGAGGAGAGAGGCTCTCCGGGGGTGCAGATCTATGCGCCCCAGGTTGTTTCTTCCTCCCAGCCTTTGACAGGTGCATTGGCCTCCTAGCATAGCGCTGTAGTTAGCTCTGTGTGTAATTGTAGCTAAAGCACCAAACCGTAGGTCCAGTCCATCTCGGAGGGGTCATATTCCAATCTCTGCGGTAGTTTCTCCCTTTTAGAAAGACGAGCCCGGTGTTTCAGGTCGGACCTTACACAGTACAGCCGAACTTAAACAAAATAATGACGCTCTGAGCCTGAGTATTTAATTTTTCCATTTTAGTATCATATCGAAATTTTAAATAAGTGCCATTTCAGTTCATTTTATGAAAGCAGAAGTTTCTGGGTCATTTCATTGTTGTTTTCAAATTGAAAATTGACTGAACGAACCGTACACGGACCTTTTTCAATAAACAAGTTATTAGTGAGGAATTAAATCACCTTGTTTTTTAGGTTCAAAGTCTTTTTTTCAACAATCCCCGCCGTTCCACAGAAAATGTCCGACTACTCTGATAACCACACGCTGATGCCGTCACCGAAACAAATATCTAAGTCTCTGCTTTCATCAGTTCCTTTTTAATTGGCACAAATGATCTACAGTCGTTTTCATCAAAAACAATCCTTTTTCGCTAAATCTTAAAAAAAATAAAATAAATGTCAGGTCATCCAGTAGCCTCCACCTTCGTGTTCCCTTCCATGAGGGGGACAGAAACAATTAAATGAAATCTCCAGCTCCTCAAACCTTCTCTTATTTCCATCACAGCTCAAAGGTTGGACCATTCGCTGCCGCTTTAGGAAACGTTTGAATAAGAAGACATCGCCCAAAGTGCTTTTTATCCGTCTAGTTTGCATGAAATTAAAGCCTCGCACAATTAATCGATGCACTCCCTCCCGGAGCCACTTTGATGAATCGCCGAAAATAAATAAATAAAAAAAGAATCTGGCCTGGAACTTCCCAAAGTCCCTAAATCATCTTTAGTGAAGCTTTAATGACTATTCTTGGCTCCGTGTTTGGGGAAGAGACGCTGCCCATAAAAAGCCTCTCCTCTCGGGCACCGAGGGGGAGGGGCGCCCGGGCCGGCTGGAGGTCCGGGCGTCCGCAGCTGTGTTTTTAGAGGATCGTGTGATTTTTATCTGGGATGGAAAACACGGGGCGGGATCTGAGGAACTGGGACGGACAGAGAGGAGCCGGTCCCGTTTATGGACAAATGCTCGTTTTTTTTAACGTCACACAGAGGGACGAGGGGAAAGAGAAACGGGCACAATGTCAGGCTGATCCTGCTTTCCACCTCTTAACTCCCACCCGAACTGAGCACAGGTCCTCCGGTTTGGCTTTACTCAAATCTAAAAGATTCTGGGGACAAAAGCAGCAAAAATAGAGACGAAAACAAGGATGAAAACGCAATAAAAAAGTGACATAAAAGTGACAAAACTGTTACGGAAACACAACTAAATAGTGAAAAAAAAAAAACTTTTGGTTTTCCCGCTTAACTGCTTCAAACATGACCATATATGGGCGATTTCAAAGATGTCGTCTGTATCTATTAACAAACGGGTTCCCTCTTCGTCTGTAAATGGCCTCACTAGAAGCAGTTCCAGCTATCCAAACAGCTAAACAGATCCAGAAGCTCCACAGACTCCAGATGATGTTCAATGGCGTTTACTGAATGTATCTTTGTGAAACTGTAACAATACAAAAAGAGAGGTACACATAAGTTTTGTGCTAAAATAAAGCAAGGCTATAACTAGCACGTAACATAAATTACTGCCGTTAGCGTAGCCGTTAGCATCGCGATTAGCATAAGTGTTAGCATACAGTTAAACACATCTAAACGGGCATCAAAAAGGCCCTGACTCTCAAATGTGTAACCAAAACACAATAAATGTAGTGTATAGTCATGCTCACCCTGTAATACTCACAGACAATGCTTAAACAAACACAACACGTAATAAAACCAGGAGAGTGGCGCTGCCATGTACTGCAGTGAGATCGTTCTATACAACTTCCTGTCTGAGTTCTTCTTCTACTGTCTGAAACAAACGAACTTAAAACAACCACTAGATGGCGTATTTTGCTAGGTAATAAGCATAACAGCGTTCACAGTGACCATAACATCGCCGATTAGCCTTGGGATGAAAATACAGACTCATGTTGCTTCGCTTGTGCTAATCAGAGTTGTTTTCCACATTTTCTGTGGGACGGTGAAGAATGTTCCGGAAAAGAAACCTGAGGGCTCTGAGGAAAAGGCTGGCAGGCGAGGAGTTAAAATTCCGTTTGTTGTCGCGTTGTTGACTTTCTCCAAACCCTGCAACGCCGATGGAGGCGTGTGGAGCCTTGGGGCAGATCTCTCGCTCGCTCCCTCGATGTGAGCCTCTTCCAAAGCAACACAATGAAACAGAATGAATCACCGACAGCGCGGAGACGTCGGGGTTTGAGATTCTGATGTTTGTAATTAGGGAATCCCAACGGCCGCAGATATTATTGTGTGTACATGGGGTCATATTATGTTATGAAGGGCGTGGAGGAATCAATTAGAAACGTCTGATGATGATGTATTACAAAGATTTTAGTAAAATAATGTGTTTTTTTTCGTGGTTCAAAGCTCAATAATCAGGCTTGGAATTAAATATGAAAAAATCCTTCTGGAGAAACTTTCCAAATGTTGCTAAATCCGAGTCTGTAACGTGTGGGGTCTGTAGGAGCGACTGGAGTGGAGATGCTGTTGCGAGAGTGGAATGAAAAACCTTAAATAATCTCTTTACACCTGCCCCTCAGGAGTAGAAGCCCACTCTCTCAAAGTGTTTTTTTCTCTCCAGTATCTCGATATCTGTATTAAGACGATATTTTTGCGATCCTGTGCAAACTCGCCAAGATTTATTTAATGATTTCCGCGGCAAATAGTTCCCAAAAGTGTGCGCGCTGCTCGGCAACGTTTGTTGTGATTCCAGGCAGTGTGGCTAGGCTAGTAGCAGCTAGGCTAGCTACTTATTGCTAGCCTAGCTCCTTAGTTGAAGGTGCAGTTGGAGAGGGAGAATGGTGGTGAATCTCTGGGTAAGCTGAAAGTCGGACTCCCGTTAACTTCACGAGCGATTCCCCGAACTCCTCTCACAGAGATGGTGTTTCTACTTCTACTGATATGAAAGACCTGCAGTACAAGCACGAACTCCGTTGCCATTGGCAGCGGCCATTATTTTTTTCAGAGGTCCTCCATCAGAAAATAATGACCGGGAAATCACATTCAAGGTCAATGGAGCGTTCCACTTGCATTGTGAAGGGCCGTATAATAAAAAGTGATCATGTACACCCAGCCCGGAAACGGTTAAATAACAGTTAAATCACGTTCTATATCACTCCACAGCGGCTGTTTCCATAGTAACGATACACAATTGAACTTGAACTAGTTTCAGGTCAAACTGATTAAAAAGTGAAATAACTCACGCAAACTGAATCTGTTCATTGTGGCCTGTCTGTTTTTTTTTTTAAGTCTGGGGAAGGTATTGTTTTATTGTTCAAGCTGTTTTACCTGAAACTAGTTCCAACTCAAATGTCTGTTGTCACTATGGAAACACGGGTAGTTAGTGGAGTGATATAGAACGTGATTTAACTGTTGCCGGACTAACTGTGCGTTATTCACCCAGACCAAAGACACACGCGATCTACAAATGTCTTCTTCTGAAGCACTGAAGACACCTGCAGCACAGTGGAGGCGTCACAAGAGGCGCTACAGGAAACAAAAAAGGGACAAACAAGGAGGTATCCAGGCAGGACTCACAGCTAAGCCACACAAGCCTTTCTATTGTTCTGGCTAATGGACTTGCACTGGAGAATAACACTGCTAAGCTCTTCAGAAGACGGTGAAAGACTGTTGTGGAGCGGAGGGAGCTGCGCAGGGGGAGGTGGAGCTGACCAGTGCAGGACACCACGCTCTGAAACAGGGACAAACCCAGGAGGCGCTGCACCGTTTCCGAGTATGAGACGAGACTGAAGGCAAAAGCTCAATAATCAGGTGGCAACTTGACTGCCACCGGGTCGGAGTCACCAATACACACTAATAGAATCACAAAGAAGAAGCTAACAGGCTAACGGGCAAAGCTAACTGCGGGCTAGCGCCACTTAAACAGTATTTACAGCCAAGTTTGAGGGAAAAAAATGATTTCCATTGTGTAACTGGATGAACAATATCCCTCTGTCCCTTTGTCTTTTCTGTCAGCGTAGGATTTACTCTCAAAGACATTTAATACGTTAGAAAATCGTAACTTGCTACGACACCTGCAGTTGCGCTTACGGCCTCTAGGGGCACGAGGTACTTAGTACTGCTTTAACAGAACAAAATGACTGTTGAAGGTTTCGGGACGTATTTAAAAAGCTTGAATTCAAACCCGGGCTGCTTTACTGCTTCTTTTCAGACGGAACTATAAATAATGAACCAATTTCAGCCCCGTCCCGTTTCAATAAACCAAAGTGCGGTTTAGGAATAAGCGCAAAACAAAAAATTTCTGCTCCGAACATCTCCAGATTTCCCCGATGAGCCGAGCTTTCCCACGGAACTCCCTCTTCATCCGATTTAATTTCATTTGGAGCTTCTTCTCTGAAGCGGCGTCGGAGCCGATCTCTCCCCCCGGCCGCGCTTTATTAAGAAAAGTCGTTTCGTTTTTAACCTCCAGGCGCGGTTTCCGAGACGATAAACTCCCGCGCTCATTACGGCCGAAAGAAACGATGATGGAGAATTCGGGAAAAACATGCAAACGGCTGCAGAACATCCAGAACCAGGAAATACCACCACATTAGTCCAGTGCTCCGGACTCTGCACTGGCTTCCTGTCACTCAGAGAATAGAATTTAAAACAGCTCTGCTTGTGTACAAGTCGTTTCATGGTTTAGCACCAAAGTCCATCTCTGACATGTTAGAGCCGTATGAACCATCTCGGGCCCTGAGAACTTCAGGGAGGGGTCTCCTGGTGGTTCCCAGAGTCAGGACTAAACACACTGAGGCTAAAGCTAAAATCTGGAACAGTCTTCATGAGGATGTGAGACAGGCCTCAACTCTGACAATGTTCAAATCCAGGCTGAAAACAGCTCTTTTTACCCGAGCAGATGAAAACTGAAAGTATTTTATCTGCACTCTTGCCTTTTACTGTAATTGATTAATTTTATGTTGATGTTTTATTGATTTGATCTGTTTTCTTGTAATTTTATGCAACTGTGAAGCACTTTGAATCGCCTTGTGTATGAATTGTGCTCTACAAATAAACTTGCCTTAAACATCCAAATTATTTATACTGTATTTGTATTAAGCTAATAAAACAACAAAAAATCTGATGGTGGGCTCTGTTCTTCTTAGCACATTAGCACAGCAGGACTTTTTTTTTCATATGATTCTATTTGACCAACTGTTTTTTTTTAAATCAAATCGATTTTCCCCCCGGCCTTATATCGACGTTTTCTTCTACTTTTGTCGCTGTTTTATTTTGCCTCCCCGAGTCCGTCCTGTCAGGAGCCGTTATCGCGCCTGGTTGGCCTGGCGACAGGTCCGGCCCCTCCTGGGCCGCGGTCTAAAACTGGACCCGGGTCTACGGGGAGGATCGAGGGGTTATTTATGGAGAGTGTGTGTCGACTGGACCGGGCTGCAGCTGTGGGAAGTGTGGGCAGTAGCTCGTTCCTTCTGTCCCTGAAGCTCCGTGGTCTGAAGTTCCTCCTTGGACAGTTTATTCTTTTCAACTATTTCTCAAGTAACATTTTCATCAGTTTCAATATTCTACATTTAAATAGTTTTTATCATAAAGACGTGTGACTTCACGGGACCGAAGCTCAAACTCTTTGGCTCTGGGGCCGTTGGTTCATTTGTATTTCGGTCGAGTTGCCCTGGAAACGTCCGAAAGCCGCCCCCCGTCTGACCTCTGTCGTGTTGCGTTTGATTTTTCAGAATAAAATCATAAAATCCACAAAGGCTTCGGCGCCGACATACGCGAGAGCGAAGCGCGGCCCGGACCTGTTTGAACCAAAGGGGCACGAGCGCTTTGAACTGACACCGAAAACGCTTCAAAGGGAGACGCCATCTTTGAGAGAGAGGGAGGAGAGAGGAGGGGGGGAGAGAGGAGGGGGAGAGAGGGGGAGGGAGAGAGAGGAGAGAGGGAGGAGAGAGAGGAGGGTGAGAGAGAGGGGGGAGAGAGAGGGGGAGAGAGAGGGAGGAGAGAGAGGGAGGAGAGAGGAGGGGGAGAGAGAGGGGGGAGAGAGAAGGGGGAGAGAGAGGGAGGAGAGAGGGGGAGGGAGAGAGGAGGGGGAGAGAGGGGGAGGGAGAGAGAGGGAGGAGAGAGAGGGAGGAGAGAGGAGGGGGAGAGAGAGAAGGGGGAGAGAGAAGGGGGAGAGAGAGGGAGGAGAGAGGAGGGGGAGAGAGGAGGGGGAGAGAGGGGGAGGGAGAGAGAGGGGGAGAGAGAGGGAGGAGAGAGGAGGGGGAGAGAGAGGGGGGAGAGAGGAGGGGGAGAGAGGGGGAGGGAGAGAGAGGGAGGAGAGAGAGGGGGGAGAGAGAGGGAGGAGAGAGGAGGGGGAGAGAGAGAAGGGGGAGAGAGAAGGGGGAGAGAGAAGGGGGAGAGAGGGAGAGAGAGGGGGGAGAGAGAGGGAGGAGAGAGAGGGAGGAGAGAGGAGGGGGAGAGAGGGGGAGGGAGAGAGAGGGGGGGAGAGAGAGGGGGGAGAGAGAGGGAGGAGAGAGGAGGGGGAGAGAGAGAAGGGGGAGAGAGAAGGGGGAGAGAGGGGGAGGGAGAGAGAGGGGGGGAGAGAGGGGGAGGGAGAGAGAGGGAGGAGAGAGGAGGGGGAGAGAGGGGGAGGGAGAGAGGGAGGAGAGAGAGGGGGAAGAGAGGGAGGAGAGAGGGAGAGAGAGGGGGGAGAGAGAGGGAGGAGAGAGAGGGAGGAGAGAGGAGGGGGAGAGAGGGGGAGGGAGAGAGAGGGGGGGAGAGAGAGGGGGGAGAGAGAGGGAGGAGAGAGGAGGGGGAGAGAGAGGGGGGAGAGAGGGAGGAGAGAGGGAGAGAGAGGGGGGAGAGAGAGGGAGGAGAGAGAGGGAGGAGAGAGGAGGGGGAGAGAGGGGGAGGGAGAGAGAGGGGGGGAGAGAGAGGGGGGAGAGAGAGGGAGGAGAGAGGAGGGGGAGGAGAGAGGAGGGGAAGGAGAGAGGGAGAGAGAGGGGGGGAGAGAGGAGGGGGGAGAGAGGGAGGAGAGAGAGAGGAGAGAGGGAGAGAGAGGAGGGGGAGGAGAGAGAGGAGAGAGGAGAGAGAGAGGAGAGAAAGAGAAGGGATATAGAAAAGGAGAGAGGGAGAGGGAGGAGAGGGGGAGGAGAAAGGAGGGGGAGAAGAGAGAGAGGAGAGAGGGTGGAAGAGAGAGAAGAGAGGGAGAGGGAGGAGAGGGGAGGGAGAGAGAGATGAAGAGGAGGGAGGGGGGAGAGAGAGAGGAAGAGGAGGGAGAGGGGGAGGAGAGAGGAGGGAAAGAATCCATCTCATGGTCCCTGAAACACTCTTTCACAACTTTCATGTCGACTAATTGCATTTTAGATTCAAAGTAAATGAAAACAGTTCGTCTGTATTCGAGTAAATCTGGACTAAAGTAAACGGTATAATCCAGAGCGTGTGTGGATCTGAGGAGGGATCGTGTGTGAAGCACGTTTAAAAATCCTTTCTACACTTTAATCGACAAACCCGGGACGCCGAACCTAACAGTCGAACGTGTCTAAAAGCTGGCGCCGCCATCTTTGTTTGTTTGTCCATTAAAAAGCTCTCAGTCGCTCTCCCGCAGCGAAAAGCGCCGCAGCCCTTTTCTAAAACTAACCACGGCTAATCCGCAATCACGCCGCCCGTCCCGCGCTTCTGAAAGGCCCCGTCAAACAGGAAATGCTCTCGGACGCCATCGGAGCGTTCAAGAGGGAAACGGTTTCAGTGAGAGCGTCGGGCGCGGCATGGATACCACTGGTCACATAGTACTCCGATTTAAGTTTAGATACGCTTTGTAGGTCTTAGCTTTCAAATGAGGCCTATGGGCTGTTGAGAAGCCTTTAGATTCGGGTAAAGCTGAACAAATAAACTAAACTAAAGTAAACTGTTCACTGGGGCCTGTTTGCTTATTTGTTTAAGTCCTGGGCAGGAGTTATCTCACTTTTTAATCAGTTTGACCTGAAAACTAGTTCCAGCTCAATTGTGTATCGTTACTATGGAAACAGCCGCTGTGGAGTGATATAGATCATGATTTAACTGTTATTTAACCGTTTCCGGGCTGGGTGTACATGATCACTTTTTATTATACGGCCCTTCACAAGTGGAACGCTCCATTGACCTTGAATGTGATTTCCCGGTCATTATTTTCTGATGGAGGACCTCTGAAAAAAATAATGGCCGCTGCCAATGGCAACGGAGTTCATGCTTGTACTGCAGGTCTTTCATATCAGTAGAAGAAGAAGTAGAAACACGATCTCTGTGAGAGGAGTTCGGGGAATCGCTCGTGAAGTTAACAGGAGTCCGACTTTCAGCTTACCCAGAGATTCAACATCATTCCTCGTCTCTAACTGCACCTTCAACTAAGGAGCTAGGCTAGCAATAAGTAGCTAGCCGTGCTGCTACTAGCCTAGCTGCTACTAGCCTAGCCACACTGCCTGGAATCACAACAAACATTGCCGAGCAGCGCGCAAACATTTAGGAACTATTTGCCGTGGAAATCATGAAATAAACCGTTCAGCCTCCATAAAAGTGTATGAAGTTTATTTGTGTGTGTTCCGTTGGGACATGGCCGTATCATAAACGGGATCATGTAGAAGGACCTTCAGGGCGAAACAAGACCAGTTCACCCTGAAGGTCCTTCATTTCCCGATAATGACCGGCGTTCTAGACATTATCCCTTACATAACGGAGACCTTCCAGCCAATCAGAGTCGAGCATTCACCCAGACCATAATAGAACATTAGATCATGAACAGGACCTTCTCCACCACGACCACAGAAGACTCAGAGCTTCATCGACGTTAAAGGGAAACACGCGGTATGAAGAACTGGTGATTTGAAAATGAGTTCACACAGTATTTTCACGATAAATTGAGCAAAAAAAGGCGAATTCCCCCGCGCCCCCCCGGGTCTATTTCATCCGTGCCGCCGCCGCTCTTCGCATCTGAACCGGGCCGCCTCGCCGCCACCTGTCCGGCATCTCAATGAACTCCGACGACTGACCTTTGAAACACGCCGCTCTCTGCGGCGGCGGCGGGGGATGAAGGCGGCGAGGAAAGCGTAAAACGCGCGGCGAGGATGTAGTAAACAACAGTAATAAGTTGTGTAAGCGCGTGACCTTTGGGGAGACGTTTAAAACGCGAACAGGAGGTCCCCCCCGCCCCCCCCCCCCCCCTCGAGGTTTCTGAGAGCGAGGGAAACGCAGCGGAATGAGCAAAGACCCCTCAACGAGTTGACTTCTGGATATCCGCCCAGCCAGAAAAGGTCCAAGCAGATGGGGAAGTTGCAACAATACCTGAACCCGAAAGAACTATTTGCTGACCGTTGGACTCCTGCTTGCCAGCAAGCCTTCGAGGAGATAATCCAGAAGCTCACGACTGCCCCGGTCCTCGCCTTTGCCGATCCGAGGAAACCATACATCTTGCACACGGATGCAAGCTGTACTGGCCTTGGTGCAGTATTGTATCAAGAGGATGATGGACGAAACCGTGTGGTGGCATATGCTAGCAGAGGCCTGTCGCGCAGTGAAAGCAGATACTCCGCACATAAACTTGAGTTTTTGGCGCTCAAATGGGCCGTCACGGAGAAATTCACTGACTACTTGTACGGATCGGATTTCACTGTAGTCACTGATAGAAATCCTTTAACATATCTGCTGACTTCTGCAAAATTGGACGCTACCAGCTACCGATGGCTCTCCGCCTTATCAACCTTTGCCTTCAAGATTGTCTATCGCGCTGGAAGGTTGAATGCTGATGCTGACGGACTCTCTCGGCGACCTCATGATGGACTATCAGAGGATGCCCTATCTCAGAAGGAGAGCGAGAGAATACTGAAGTTCACGGAACAACACCTTGAGGATCCATTCTGTGTTTCTATTGACCAGCATTCAGTCCAAGCTGTATGTGACAGACAACTGGTGTACAGCTCACCTGACCAAGACCAAGTCGCTGCTCTTGTGCAAACGCTCTCCAGCACCACTGACAGCCTGCCAGACAGTTTTGTAAATGATCTGCAGTTCTCTTCACTCGTTGTGCCATCCCTCTCTGATGTTGAGATCGCTGCCAAGCAACGAGCTGATCCGGTCCTTCAGCACGTTGTTGCTCAGTTGGAACGAGGAGAAAGTCCGCCACCATCTCTGAGGGAGCAGCTCCCCGATTTGCCATTACTCTTGCGAGAGCTTTCACGTCTGGAGCTCCATAATAATGTTCTCGTCAGGAGGAGGAATATCGGAGGTGAGCCCACTTACCAACTCGTCCTTCCAGAGGAGTGTCGGCCTGATGTCTTCTTCCAGCTTCACGATCAAATGAGTCACATGGGCACAGAGAGAACACTGGACCTTGTCAGATCCCGGTTCTTCTGGCCACGCATGTCAGTTTATGTCTGTGACCGAATTAAAAGATGTGAGCGATGCATTCGACGAAAGGCACTACCGGAAAAAGCTGCACCTCTGGTCAACATCAGAACATCCCGGCCTCTAGAACTCGTATGCATGGACTTTTTATCTATTGAACCAGATCGAAGTAACACAAATGATGTTCTTGTCATAACGGACCATTTCACAAAGTATGCTGTCGCGGTGCCCACCCCGAATCAACGAGCCAAGACAGTCGCGAAAGCCCTATGGGACAACTACCTGGTCCACTACGGAATCCCTGAGCGACTCCATAGTGATCAAGGGCGAGATTTTGAATCTCATACCATCAAGGAGCTCTGTCAAATGGCCGGAATCCACAAGATCAGGACCACCCCTTACCATCCTCGGGGCAACCCTGTGGAACGGTTCAATCGAACTCTATTGAACATGTTGGGCACGCTGCAAGATCAAGATAAAGTACACTGGAAAGATTTCGTCAAGCCGCTTGTACACGCTTACAACTGTACTCGTAACGACGTCACGGGATACTCCCCATATGAACTTATGTTCGGTCGACAACCCCGCCTTCCCGTTGATTTGGCTTTTGGGCTGCCTGTGTCTGGAAAACCGTCCACGTCTCACTCGCAGTATGTTGAAAAGCTTAAATCACACCTGGAGGACAGCTACAGGATCGCAGCCGAGAACTCTGGAAAAGTAATGGAGAGGAACAAGCTCCGATTTGACAAGCAAGTCACCGCTTCAGAACTCATTGTTGGAGACAGAGTTTTGGTCAGAAACGTCAAACTCCGAGGCAAGCACAAACTCGCGGACCGATGGGAGCCAGATGTGTATATTGTCCAGAAGAGAGCCGGCACTCTTCCAGTATACACAGTCAGGCCAGAAAGCAAAGATCGCCCCATGAGAACTCTTCATCGGGACCTGCTGCTGCCTTGTGGCCACCTCAGTGAAGTTATTGCCTCCAGTGACCCCAGAGAGCTCTGACTGTCCAGACCCTGAGGAAGATCTGCAAGAACTGTTCCTACCTTACTTGCCCAACAACTCCGGCTCCTCTCCTACCTGTATTACAACCATGGTGGGTGTACCTGTTCCAGTACCTGCAGTTCCTCCCGTCGTCGTGTCTGTGATTCCGCCTGGCCAGCGTTCACAGCGTGTTTCTGAAGAAACTGCTGAAGTGGAACGGATATTGGAGTCTGGACCTGAAACTACATCTGATTCTGAACCGGAACTACATTCCATTAAGCTGTGTGTGGATGAAGAACATTCGAATGACACTAACTCTGATGCTGCTGATGACCTGGAGCCGCCTCCAGAGGGAAGCACCTCCTCTGATCCAGAACCTGTATCCGCTCTGGAGCCAGTAAGCATTTCAAGTGATTCTGAACCATCCCCTGCACCTGTACTGTCTAGCCCGGACTCCGAACCACGAGCGCAACGTCCTATTCGAAACCGCCGGCCGCCTAATCGCCTGCAGTATTCGACACTTGGGAATCCGCTTCTGTATAGCATTCAGTCCCTGTTCCATGGGCTCAGTACTGCGTTTGCCTCTGCTCTCACACTAGATGAGACCCTTCCAACCTCCGCTCCCTGTGACAGAGCTGTGTGCCATCAGCCTTCTGCATGTACGAGGCCGTACATGGGTATAGGGGGGGAACCTGTAACCCGCATTTAGTGTAGCCTTTTATTTTTGCGGGGCCACTTCCTGCGACACCCCACACTCCCAACTTCCTCAAAGTTAAGGGTCACGGGGTTTCACTTCCGCTCCGTCTCCACTGTGGCTGTGGCATGGTCTGTTCGGCGTCCCCAAACAAACGCAACCATTCGCTACAACCATAGGGTGTCAAGCTCTGAATTTTCGTTGCTGTCGCTTCCCAACCAGAGCCCCTGTCTTATTCCGCTCTGTTTTGATGTCGGGCCGCGCCTGGAGACTCCGCGGTTAGATACTCTAAACTCCAAAGGTCAGGTTTTTGTATTGGACCAACCAATACCTGTCCTTCACCCATCGTTTCTTGAACTCTCAATCGTCCCAATCCAAAGGACTTCTCACGAGATGGCGAGCCCCAGAACCTCGGATCTATACGTGGTAGGATAAACAAACCACCCATTCATCACGCCTGAACTTTCATTGGATTACTGTTGCCCAACCCGGGATTAATTGACATTATCGCTAAACTCTCTCGACCGTGGGACACATTGTGTCGGGGTTTTTGTGTTGTGTTGTATGTGTTATTGATGTGTGTTTGTGTTATTGATGTGTGTTTGTGTTTAGTTTGTCACGTATTGAATACATACTCGTACTGTACTCTATGGCTCCGGTATACTCATTCACAACCCAGGCTCCGTGACGAACCATCTTCGGTGCATCCGCAGCCAACCGCCTAGCCTTTATGTGTTACACGCGGGAACGATTTCGCCTCGTTCTCGCAGATCTGAGGAATCAGTCTTCTTCTTCTTCTCCTTCTCCTCCTCCTCCTCCTTCTCCTCCTCCTCCTCCTCCTCCTTCTTCTTCTTCTCCTTCTCCTCCTCCTCCTCCTTCTCCTCCTCCTCCTTCTTCTTCTTCTCCTTCTCCTCCTTCTTCTCCTCCTCCTCCTCCTTCTCCTCCTCCTCCTCCTCCTTCTTCTTCTTCTTCTCCTTCTCCTCCTCCTTCTCCTCCTCCTCCTTCTCCTTCTTCTTCTTCTTCTCCTTCTCCTCCTTCTTCTCCTCCTCCTCCTCCTCCTCCTCCTCCTTCTTCTTCTTCTTCTCCTCCTTCTCCTCCTCCTCCTCCTTCTTCTTCTTCTTTTCCTTCTTCTCCTCCTCCTTCTCCTTCTCCTCCTTCTTCTTCTTCTGCTGGATTGTGTTGAATTGTGACAAAACCCATCAAAGTCCGAGGCCTTTTCCCTGAGCCGATCTGTGCTCAGACTTTACTCATTACCCGAATCTTAAAGCTCCTCGAACGTCTCATTTGAAAGCTAAGACCCACAAAAGTGACTTTGTCGTCACATTGCCGCCGCATTTTTGAAGCGTTTTTGTTTGAAAAAGTGCTCGGACACCAGTACAGTATGAGAAAAAAAACGTTTAGGTGCTACTGGTATTGAAAAAATAAAAGTATTATAAAAAAACCTTCAGACCCAAGTTTTGATGCTGTTGGTCCAAAATGCTTTCCCGATTTTTTGTAATTTATTTATTTATTTTTACTTTTTTTTTTTTTTGACTAATGGTTACCCAATTTTTCTTTAATTTTTTTTTCTGATTTCCCCCCAATGTTTTACTCATATTTTCCCCATTTCCCAACATTTTACCACAAATTTTCTCAGATTTTAGTCCAATTTTACCTTAAATTTCCCACAATTTTTTTTTTCTTATTCCCCTCTTTTGTTTTTATAATATTTTCCCTATTTCCCAACATTTTTCTCCAATTTTACCTTAATTTTGCCACAATTTCTTCCGATTTCTCCCCATTGTTATTGTAAATCCGCAGATCTTCCACACATCAATGTTCTGTTTTCTCGCTCTTTCCGTTCAGGTATCGGTATCGAAACCCAAGTATCGTTAAAGCCCTGGTATCGATAAACTTGTAATGTCCCCGGGTCACAGGGTGATCCCCCCCCCCCCCCCCGTGGAGCCGGGTGGCGCCAATCGCCTCCTCATCCAATCGTAACATCTGTACAGCAGGAGCGGATGTTCATTAAAAACAAGCAGCTCGATTCACTTTTATGCATCTTAATATCCCACGATCTCCGGTTTTGCCCGACATCTGCTCTCTGATGTTTACTCGAGAGGGATTAAAGCTCGAGATGCTTTTACTGACAACTCCACAAAACGCCGCTTTGCCTCTCGCAGATCTGTATCTCGCTGCTACAAGGAGCAGAAATGTAATAAATGAGCTTCTGCGAGGCTTAGAAAGCATCGCATTTGGAAACCACGTCGAAGAGAAACTTCGTCCCCGGAGTGTTTTTTAGAAAGTTACATTTTCCACGCTTAACCTACGTGGGAGAGCTGGATGATTGACTGTGCGTCTTATCGTTAGCATAGCGCTGTTCCCCGTTGCTACCGGATCTGTCGCTGTTATGTCTGGCCCGTCGTAAACACCGGGAAAGCGGATCCGGCAGGTGTAAACAAAGCCTTTAGTCCGAGTTTAATCCCAGGGTCGGGTTTCTCTCCTGTTCTGTACGGCGCGCGGGCGTTAGCTTTGATTCCGCTCGATAGAGGCTAATGTTACGGACATTACGGTGAATTAGGAGGGGAACTACGCGGCAAAGTCAAAGGGACGAACCGCTGGAAACTTCGGGAGAAGTGATGTAATGAGGATACGACTTCGGGCTGGATTATGTCCTCACTTTAGTCTCTTAACCCGAGAACCTTTTCTCCAGTTCAGTTTTACCCAAATCTTAAAGCTTCTCGACTGGAGCTTACAGCCTACAGGCCAGTGTAACGCCTTATTTGAAAGCTAAGACCTACAAAACGGATCTAAGATTTTTTTTTCTTGTGTTTTTTCTGCTCATAAGAGAACAAACGTGTAAAAATTCGATTTTTTTGTTATTTTATTTTTGCATCGTCATCACTTTTTCGTCTAATTTAGGTGCTATTTTTTCATGTTTTTGTCATCAAGGTTTTGTTGCTATTTCATCGCTTTTTTGTCAAAAATTCTGTGCTTTTTTTATCACTTTTTTGTTGCTCGTTTTGTTGCTTTCCCATCCTCATTCACGTCCCGTTTTTGTCGCCATTTTGAACGTTTAGATTTGGGTTTTCCCAGTTGAAAATACGAGATGAGGCGGCGTTCATGTGAAATTTTCCACTCGGCAAGTGGCATTTTCCATAATTGCGAGAGCACATGAAGGCAGCACAATACTACGGCAGCCTCATATTAATATCCTACTTCACATCACCCAGCCTTGTGGTCCTCATTAAGCATTATAAGCGCTCACAGGTCAAACTAAAACATTAAAGCAGCAGTAAGTCACTTGTTTACCTTTAAAAAATCCTTCCCGTCGTCCCTCTGGGGGTAATACAAGTGTTAATGGGATGATTGGGGGGGGGTCTTTCATCTCCCCCTGGTGTCTCTGGCCAGAAAACCACAATTGCAACTTTCCTGCCACCGGGTCGGAGTCACCAATACACACTAATGGAATCACAAAGAAGAAGCTAACTGGCTAACGGGCAAAGCTAAATTTCCCAATATTTTCGTACATTTCTCCCCTAATTTTCCCAATTTTTCCCGAATTTTTTTCCCGTGTTCCTTATTTTTTTTTCTTAATTTTCTCCACATTTATTTATTCCCTCAACTTTTCCCCCCCATTTCTCGCCATCGGAGACATTGTAAACGTGCATCATCTTCCAAACATTCCGACACGATCTCGTACACGATACATCGCCCAGCTCCGATCTCCGTGACGACCGATCCACAGTCACGTGATTTGAGGTCACATGACGTGTCTCGGCGTTAAAGCCCGTCCAGTCCGCGCCTTTGCCCCGCGGCGGGCGCCGGAGCGGCAGCTTGCGCGCTGGCGCCGTCACAGAGACGAGCAGCGAGAGGGGTCCTGACAGCTGTCCACCCGACTGAGGCGTGAGGAGCACTTTTGGCCCCCGGGAGACACCGTACTGGCCCGTGTCAGCGGCGGCGATGATCCAGGCGACCGCGGGGCCCTGAGCGGCGTGTGACGAGAGGACGGCTCATGAGGTGACTTTGCTCACTTCTCCTTCGTCTTTATTTGACGGATTGGGTTTTACAGACGGGGGTTCCTGGTTTTGTTCTTTAAAAAAAAGCCTCATAATAGCGACAAAAAAAAAATCTATATTTATATTTCGGGGAGATTTCCTGCTCACACTGCTGCCTGTCGCCGCCGGCCTAACCTCAACTCACTAACAACAACATGTCAGTTCTGAACCGCGGAAACACGAGAGGGAGAAGAAAAACTAAATGTGGATGTTTGGAGTTCAATACGGAGCTGAAATTTAAGGCGTTTTCAAAGTTTTCCCCTTAACATCTCAGTTTTAATGTTGGAGTAAAAAAAGAGAGAGAAACAACAGCATCCGCCTTTCCCCCCAGGCTTTAACCATTCACAAACACTGACAGGTTTGGTATCCACGTGTAGCACGAAAGGCTGTGACCGAGACGACGCTGTAATCCAAATATGGGCATTTCCTTCGTGGGAGACGGCAGCGGCTAAAGGCGGGAGGAATATACACAGGGCGCATGTGCAGACAAACGTCAGGCCCGCGGGCCAGATTCGGCCCTCCGCCGTTGGACCTCTGGCCCTCGAGATGATATTGAGAAATGACATTATAGAAATCAGAGATCAAATGCCTGTTAAAGTACTCAAAAAATGTGAAAAATACTGTCAATTCCTTTAAAATGTCTTAGAAAAACACCCAAATAATATGATGTACAACACTGGCATTTGTTGAAAGTAGTGCTTTACTTTGGGCTACAAGTCCTTGGCCCTTAGTCTTTTGACGATGAAGAAAACCTGCCTACCCCTGGACTAGACTTTATTTTTATTCCACTCTTTAACAACATCTGCACTTTAGTCACTCCATAAGACTCCACACCGTACAGGCTTGGAGGCTGTTAGAGCTGCAGAACATCCAGAACGCTGCTGCTCGAGTCCTGACAAGAACCAGCAAATACCACCATATTAGTCCAGCGCTCCGGTCCCTGCACTGGCTTCCTGTCGCTCAGAGAATAGAATTTAAAACAGCTCTGCTCGTGTACAAGTCTTTTCATGGTTTAGCACCAAAGTCCATCTCTGACATGTTAGAGCCGTATGAACCATCTCGGGCCCTGAGAACTTCAGGGAGGGGTCTCCTGGTGGTTCCCAGAGTCAGGACTAAACACGGTGAGGCTAAAGCTAAAATCTGGAACAGTCTTCATGAGGATGTGAGACAGGCCTCAACTCTGACAATGTTCAAATCCAGGCTGAAAACAGCTCTTTTTACCCGAGCAGATGAAAACTGAAAGTATTTTATCTGCACTCTCGCCTTTTACTGTGATTGATTAACTTTATGTTGATGTTTTAATGATTGATTTGATCAGTTTTTCCTGGGGATTTTTTGGTGTCTAATTATCTATTAATTATCTAATTCCTGATTTATTGAGCTTGATTCACACAAAAAACTTGATTCGAATTTTTACAGATTTGTTCACTGTGACTAACGTATCAACACAATAAAACCATAAATGTAAACCTGGCTCTATCCATTATCTATAAAATAATAATTGAAAATGTTTAAGCTCCCCGTGGGCTTTTGTTCCGTGTGACTTCGCGATACATTGTGGCTTCTTCATCACCTAAAGTGTCGACATACTGTTCTGGCACATTTACCTCTGCCCATTTCCACCGCGGAAGTGGGAGAACCAGCGAACCGAAGAGCGGCGAGGTGAAATTTATAGCGAGATCTCCCGGCTCTGACTCGCGCCTGGACGTCTCTCTTCCCCCCGTTTTTCGACCTTGCACTCGCTGACGTCTCGAGTCCTGACTGCGAGCGGCGCATTAGTCATCATCATCCGGCGCTAAATTAAAAACGACAAGCGGAGATTGGAACGCGGAGGCGAAACAACTCAAGGTTACACATCTACGCGAGGGGGAGAAGATCCGCACGGGCCCGGGAGTCGGGGATTCATCCATATACACGATATTCACAAGGCAAAAAAACGCTAATAATCCAACATTTATTATGTGGCGTTTTGTGGACTCCAATATGGCGGCACTGCCTCGCTCATCCACTCACAAATACGGCGCATGTTTGGTATCCACGCAAAGCACAGAATCCCCCCGACAACGCTCTGTAATCCAAATATGGTCATTTCCTTTGTGGGAGACGCCAGGCGCTAAAGTCCACAAGGATATACACGAGCATGAGCACTTTAGAGGAGTTTACCTTCCACCTTTGCAACAGCATCTCCACTTGAGTAGCTCCTACAGACTCCACACTTTACAGGCTTCAACTTAACAACATTTGGGAAAAGGATTTATCAATAACTCATTCCTGCCTGATTTATTTAGATTTGAACTAGAGGTCAATCCCGTGTGTGAAGCTTCCAAACTGTACAATGTGTCAGTGTTGAACTGTGACAGCAGGGGGCGCTATATTAGAAGCATACTTGAGAGTGATCTCTTTTGAAAGACAAAAATCAGCAGATTCCAAAACAAAAAAACGGTAAGTCTCTATCTCGTATAGTTCTGAAATTATATGCAAAAATCTGCAGCATCAAATATGTAAAGAACGATCCAGGGGGGCTGATTATCACCGCGAGGTTTCTCAGCTCCGGACGACGAGGAGGTTGTACGAGACCTCATTTTAAAGCTGTGACCAAGAACGCAAATAATATTAAGTCACAATCGGAGATATTGGGCTTTAATTGGCACGATATCGGCCAGATTTACTACTTTGAACTGCAACAAACATGGGGAACGTTTGAATTCTTACAGATTTTTGTCACTAAACACTGGTTCATTCAAAAACTAAAGATCCAACATCGCTCTGAAAACACTTTATAACTAAAACTGTACATCGCAAAATAAGACATTTAAACCTGGCTTCTCTTTGGCCTCTTCTTCTTTTTCCTCATAAACGACCTTTCACAGTTTACTTTAATATTACACTGTTAAACAACAACAGAATTTGCCTGTAAAAGTTTAAACTGTATATTACTGTACGAAATACACTTTTTTTTTTGTCGATATTACAAAGGTTACAGTTGGAATCATCTGCCTCCATAACACAGATCAGTAAAGAGGGGACCTTTAAAAAGAAGTTAAAAAGAAGAAAGGGCCATACTTATGAAGGAAATTATAAAAAAATAAAAAATAAAGTTTAAAGTACTTGCCAAGGCATTCATTTTCGGTATAAGTAATGAATTAGAACTGCTTGTCTCGTATGGTACCCATGTCTATCTTTAGTAAAAGGTTATTCTTGATAAACTGAGCCAGTTTGCAGGTCATGCTTTGCTCTTCTGTTATCCAGGACCGTCCACTGTGCATCACTTTGACCTGTTCTCTCATGGAGCAGTTTAAAGCCAAACTTACAGCGGAATTTTGTTAAGATCTTGTTCGGAGGCAGATGAGTATTATTTGTTGAAAAAGATTAACTTTTTTCTAATAACAGAAATTCCTCTGCTCATTGATGTCACGCCCAATAGTTTTGTTTCTTGTACCTGCTCAATATGTACTCCATGTAGAGAAACAGTTAATATTGGGTTTGATAAAAACATATAAATTATTCATTTTTCATCATACATTCATTGTAATTGTTCTCATGATTCATTTCCATTTAATTAAGAATTATACGGTAATGCATTCTGTAAAAATGGCAGCTGCAGTTGCCAGTGAATCATTTCAATGGGTCATGCTACAGTTTTTTAAAGGCAGGTGAATAGGGGAGATTTAGTGGAACTTGTGCTGAACATTAGCCACTGACATCAATATGAGAAAAACTATTATTAATAAAATTGGCAAAATATGAATCATGGATGAGCCCAGATTTAAATGTATGGCTGTATTTTGTGACATATTGGTAACACAGTAATAATGTGTGTCCATGTTTGAAGCGGCCTGAGTATTAGAACACGGTTCAATGAGGGGAACACTTTAATGGGCCGCGTCCCACTCTAAGCCGCCCTGATTGGATCGAAGGCGACAGGACACCGGCTAATGTATTCCGTAGCCGCGCTAAATCCGAAATGACGCACGCTGTAATGTATTCCCCCCCTGACCGTCCGTCGCCCCGCGCTCCGTCGCTGTCCCGGTGACGCGGCTCATTATACGGGCGGGACGGGGGGGAGGGACAGCTGCGTTTCACATCAGCCGCGGGGACGGGGGGGAAAGTCACGCCAAACGACTGAGCGCCGCTTTGAGAAGTGGGTCACGCCGGGGTAAATACGTCGAGTTTTCCGACAGGGACCGCGAGGAGACGTGGGAGTTCAGTTGTAGAAAAGCTTCAGCGCAAAGAAGAGGAGCAAGAGTGTTACGATGGAGAAACGAAGCAACAGCTGCACAAGAGGCTCTACCAACACGGCAGAGAAAGCGCTAACGGTCATCAATCTGCACTTTATCTCAGTGTTAATTAGATATCAGTGTGGTATCAGATTTTTTTTTTTAAATGCAAGTAAAAGGAGGTTTTGATGCTGTTGAAGTTTCCCGCCATTTTTGCCAAATTTCCCCAATTTGTTTGCCCCATTTCTCCCGATTTTTTACACACATTTTTCTTCTTTTGCCCCAATTTTTTTCTAATTTTCCCACGAATATTTTGCCCATCCCCCTTATTATTGCCCAGTGTTGTTTTACACAATTTCTCCCAATTTTTTTCAAAATTATTCTCATACATTTCTTGACATTGGAGATGAACCCGATATCGTAAATGTGCAGATCTTTCCACACATTATTGTTCTGTGTTTTCTGGTTCTAGACGACAACCATTCGAGTATAGGAATCGGTAAAAGTATCGTTCAGGTATCGGTATCGAAAACAAAGTATCGAAAAATGTGTAACGATACCCTGCCCTTGTCTTGAAGCTTTAACTTTAACTGCAGAGTACAGACGAAGACTCAAGAGCTCTTGCGGGTCAATAAGAGGTGGAAAAATACATTTAGAGACATCAGTTTGAAACACTTGTTGTACATTACTGACATAATGAATCTGTAATAATTAAGATTTTGCCTTCTTTGTGTGGTTCAAATTTTTAATAAATCAGGAAGAAATTAGATATTAAAAAAACTCCCACAAAGGAAATGACCATATTTGGATTACAGCCTTTCGTGCTACACGTGGATACCGGTATACGCCATGTTGGAGCGATTTACTGTAAACGTCTCATAGCTCATAGCGACAAAACGTCCTACAATAAACCTCGTAAAGGGAGAGTTTGGTCTTTTTTTTTTCACTCTCACATTAAAACCAAGATGTTAAGGGAGAAAACCAGCTAAACATCTCCACATGTGCTCACTGCTTCACATTGAAATGGCCCCTTGTCTGCTGTGGGTACTCGCGCTCCATGATAGAGTGAAGGTTCCTTTAAAGGAGCATTAACAACAGAGTCTGAAGATGAATCTAAGGATCTGACACTTCCCCAGCCGCGTTCAGCCTCGCCCTAAAACAAACCGGCCTCGTCTTTCCAGCTCCGTCAAAACGAAATAAGTTGGAAATCCCTCTCCCCAAAGTAAACGCCTCATCGCGCCTCCTTATGTAGGCCACATCTCTCTCTCCCTCTCTCTTACACAACGCCTCCCCGCCGCCGGTCTGCTTTTCCCCGGGACCCGAGTGTTTTGCCGCTCGGTGACAGCTCCTCATTTTGAGTCGTGTCAATTAGCGAGAGAGACGGCGGGATAATATCTCCACGCCGTAACTCGCACTTTTCTTTGCCTTTTTGTTTTTTTTCCCCGGAGGTGGCGTTTTTGTATTTTTCTCGTTGCCGGATGCAAATAGCGCTCCCCCCCGTCCTCGGCGAAGACTCCTGCAAAAGCACCAACTCCCAGCGGCGCCCACTCGACTAAATATAGAGACAGGTTACAGCAGATGTGAGGAGGGCGGGCGGTGGCAGAGGGTGAAGCAGGTGAAGCCATGAATTATGAACCCATTGGAAGTAGGGCTGTTTTTTTTCGATACCAGCGCCTGAACGACGCTTTTTCCGAAACCTATACCGGTATATTTGTCTCCAGACGACAAGAAAACCCGACAATAATGTGTGGAAGAACTGCACATGTACACTAGCAGGTTATTCTCCAATGTCAAGTAATGGATAATGACCGGCGTACTAAACATGATCCCGTTTATTATATTTCCCAACTGAACACACACAAATAAAAATCAACGGTTTATTTAATGATTTCCGAGGCAAATAGTTCCCAAAAGTTCGCGCGCTGCTCGGCAATGTTTGTTGTGATTCCAGGCAGTGTGGCTAGGCTAGTAGCAGCACGGCTAGCTTATTGCTAGCCTAGCTACTTAGTTGAAGGTGCAGTTGGAGGTGGTCTATCAGAAAATAATGACCGGTATAATGAACGTTGGAAAATCACATTCAAGTCAATGGAGCGTTCCACTTGGATTGTGAAGGGCCGTATAATAAGAGATAATAATTTGGGGGGAAATTGGGAGAAATATTAATTTTGTAATGGAAAAATTGGCAAAAAATTCTATTTCATAAATTAGGAAAATTAGGAAAAAAATTGTGCAAAAAGATGGAAAAAATGTGTTTAAATGGAATGGGGCAAAATAATGAAACAAAATGGGGAAAAAATTTGAGAAATTTCGGGAAAAAGTTTGAAATAATTTGGGGGAAACAAATCATTTATTTGAGCTGAAACAAGTCACTTCCTTTAATGTCGTCCCTGGACCAACAGCATCAAAACTTGGATCTAAAGATGTAACTTTTTTCGGTATACTGCTCTCCATACTTTCATTTTCTCGATACCTGTAGTACCTAAACGTTTGTTCCGATACAGGCTGGTATCATTTAACGAGACCCGGCCCTAATTAGTATTAAGACACTCACGCCGCTGAACATCCAGGGGGAGGACTTTGAGGAGGAGGTCAGTTTCAAGTACCTGGGTGTTCACCTCAACAATGAACTGGACTGGTCCCACAACACCAAGAAGGGCCAAAGTCGCTTCAGGACTTTTCATGACTCTGTGGACCCCGGGCAGCACAGAGCGGGGCAAGAACAGACTGAACCAGCTGGTCAGGAGGGCCAGCTCCGTCCTGTGCTGCCCCCTGGGGGACAGGAGGGTAGCAGCTCTTTCAGT